>CM052439.1:173521042-173612759 GCA_028533085.1 Varecia variegata
ATGCGAAAATTTTTTCCCATTCTGTAGGTTGTCTGTTTGCTCTCGTGACTGTTTCTTTGGCTGTGCAGAAGCTTTTTAATCAGGTCCCATTTATTTATTTTTGTTGTTGCTGTGATTGCCTTAGGGGTCTTCTTCATAAATTCTTTGCCTAGGCCAATGTCTGTAAGAGTCTTTCTTACATTTTCTTTTAGAATCCTAATAGTTTCACACCTAAGGTGGGGGAAGGGACCTGGTTTTCTCTCTCCATGGGGGTCACACTTACAAGGATATGTCTCTGTTAGTCTGCAGTTCAGAAAATGTGTGCTCTTTCTGTGTATTCATTTAGGCATCTGTCTTTAAAAAAGGGCCAACAAAAGCAGATTGAAGCTCAGGCTGATGCACAGACCTGCTGCTTCTCGGCTGCAGGCATCAGCTGCTGACAGGTATTTAGCTGAGACTCACCTGTTTCAGGGACTGTGCTGCAAGCGCCACGTTTGGGGCAGTCATTTGCTCTGATGGGTGGTGAAAATCCTGACCAGTGACATCACTACCCACCCTGCTTCCACCTCTTGCGCCAGAGACTGAGGACCCTGTACTGCATCCTGTTTTCATCCTGCACGCATTCTTCCACCAGTGGGAATTAAGGCCAAGGGCTCTGGACCACACCGTCTAGATCTGAAACCCATTTCCAATGCTTGCTAGGGAAGGGCTGTGAGCAGTTATGTTCATCCCCTCTGCCTTCGTGGCCTGATCCTCAGCATGTGCTCCTGGGCTGGCGTAGAAAGTGAGTGAGTTACACTAGACAACTCCCAGAGTGGAGTTCACGCCTATGTAGATTGCATAAAGGTTAATGGCAAGTGATGAGTGCTCAGTGAGCATTAGCCAGTGTCATTATTATTCTCTAAAAGGTTCATTTAGGCTTGAAAGTATTTTATCAAAGAGAGAGAAAATGTGTTGCTTGTATCAGTCAAACAAAACAGCATCTGCTAACAGTATGTTCCATGAATCCAGTTTGCATAGTTATTGGATGCCCACCGCCTAGATTTATGGTGTTTTTGAAGACTACTTTCACATGAAACAATTCTGACCACATTTTCTGAAGCATCCACTAAACCTAATTGTTTTTAATATAGTGTTAACTTAAGGATTATAAATGCCAAAAGTATTTTAAAGGGATTACTCCAGGAGGACAGAGTATATTTTGTCTTCTAATCAAATTAGGTAAATATTTATGGTACTTTCCAGGAAATTAAGCTCTACAGTAAAGTGGAATCAGATCAAGTAGTTTATAATCCATGTGAAACAGTGTAGACAAACCAGTTTTATGTCCAGACATTGAAATCAACTTTAAAATCTTTTGTGTCATCAAAAGCCTTCAAATAGGAAAACAATGTGAGCCAGGGCTCTTTTTTTGTAATTGTTAGCTCCATTGCTTTGTCTTTGTGGAGGAGCCCTGCTCCAGAGAGCTCTGTGTTTTATAGTCTTCGAGCATTGTGCTTCTAGACACTGGGACTTCACAGTCACAGAGCTCCCCTCTTGTTTTAAATCAGCACATTACATAAATGTAAATACAGCAATGATTTCCACCACACCTAGACTATACAAACTTTATTTAAATTTAGTGTTCTAATTTAGCACAAGGTTTTGCATCACAAAGTTTTAAAGGTTGTATGGTTTTATCATGAGTGTTCATTTTTAAGACCATATTTCTCCATGGCGAGTCACAGTGCTGGTTTCGTGTGGTGACTATGGCTTTCATTTGCCCTCTGTGTGTTCCTGCGTAGACATGCCCCAGCCGCCCAGAGAAGACCTGTTCATCTTGCCTGATGAGTACAGGTCTTGCTTACGGAATAAGCGCTCTCTTCTGAAGTCCCACAGAAACGAAGAGCTGAACGTGGAGACGTTGGTGGTGGTTGACAAAATGATGATGCGCAACCATGGCCATGAAAACATCACCACCTACGTGTTGACGATACTCAACATGGTAGGTCGTCCTTCTGGTTGGCACCACCTGTGTGGTCACAAAGGGATGTAGAAGGGTGTGTGTGTGTGTTTTTTCACATTTTACTTGTGAATTGGTGTCTCACATATAAGAAATATTTCATTAGTGATAGCTCTTTTAGTTTTACTATGCTCCAATCAAAAGAGCCATTTTCAGAACTCCAGAGACTAAAATAAGGAGGAAAAATAATTTGAGCCTTTCTGTAAGTCTCTGTCAGCCTGTGAGAGGTTTTGGGTTTACCGATGTCTTTATTTAGTAGAAATCTCAAAGAGGATGCCGAAACATTGTAGCGCGGGAAATGTCAGCATTTGATGTGTAATTTCAGAGGGCCATGTAGAAGGTGCCCATCTTTTTAGGAATATTAATATTCAAATGTTGAATATAAATTATCTTATCTACAAAAACAGAAAAAACAGTACAATCTTTTAGAATATCACCTAGAATAAATCGTCTCACTGTCTCAAATTGGTAGCCATATTAATAATTGAAGGGCGACGAGAAGTGTCCTAAGTCTCAGTTCATGTCAGTGATATCTAGATGACAGAAGACAAAATATTGGGTCACCAAAATGTGTCTTTAAAAATAGCTTTAATGACAATATTTTAAAAGTATGTTTTTATGTTCTCAAAAAACAGAGTGTCCCTGAATATTTCTTTCCTTGATGTCGTGTGATTGTTATCACCAGCATCATTTTTGGTAGACTGCCCCTCACAGGTTCTGTCTCCCAGGAAACTGAGGGATACAGTGAGGTGGAGCCGCCCTCCCACGGCATGGGGTTGAGGTGTCGCTGTGTGCAGGCCAGCAGGGCCCAGGCCTTTTGCTGCATCCGTGGTTGGCACAGGGTTTCTGTGCATCACCCCAAATGCCACTCGATCATTCTGTGACCCGTCATCTTGAATGTTTGCATCTTTCTTTCATCACCTTCCTACCATGATGTTTCCTTGTCTTTCTTGCGTCCTCTCGTTCTTACCCCAAGCATGTCTCTTGTGCTTACGGAATTCCTTGCCAGGAGAGCTTGGGGAATGCTTGGCTTCTGCAGTCGTCACTGTGAGTTTAAAAAATCCTCCCGGTATTCTAACAAGGATACTTACCAACCCCAGGGTCTTGTAATACTTTCACTGGTGTTTGATGATAAGCTGTGAACCCCACCATCCAAACTGCTTTTTTACTGTCAGGTACCAATGATAAGGATTCCACAATTGGTAAGTAGATACTTCTGTTCCTGTTTGTCTAGCAATATAAGAAAATTAGCGTTGCTTTGTCACTGGGGAGCAAGAGCGTTGGCCGGCAGCGGCAGGGCCTTGGGCCCGCTGACAGGCTGGGGACATGGTGCCCTCTGTGGGACCCGTGTGATTTCCTGTCTTTTTCAGGTGTCGGCTTTATTCAAAGATGGAACGATAGGAGGAAACATCAACATTGCAATTGTAGGTCTGATTCTTCTAGAAGACGAGCAGGTATTCTATCTTTGAAATCGGCTATTCTTTTTTTTTTCTTGCCAGAAAAATAAATGCAAAATAATTTTTTTAAATATAACTGTTCTATGAGTTCTTTACTTTTCTTTCTCTTGGGGACAAGAACTATTTAATATTTTGTTAATATTTTGTGTCTGACGCAATGAGTTTCTTTTCAGTTCTTTTTAATATTTTTTTATTTTTTGTGTTTTTGTGCCAGGGTAGTAAGGAATACTCTTTTAATTTACTAATAAGAAAATTGAATATAAGAGCTACATTAATATATGGGTGGGAAACACACTAGGAATACAAAGTGCAAAATGTGTCTTCAGCCACCACAAGCTTTTAGGATGCTAGTTGGAATTGAGCCCTGCCTGTCTGCTTTTTGCTAGAAGACTAAAAATGTTTCATAGCCTAGAAGTTCCATTGTACTGTGTGGCACTACACTGCTTTATTCAGTTACCTCCCAATTAATTCCTATCCCTCACCACCTTCAGTCTTAGATTTTTATTTTCATGGGGATTTCTATGGAATGTCAAGCACATTTCCCTCACTGCATGTAAAACCCCAAATTACGCTGGATCCTGGTGGCAGTGGGTGAAGGAATCTACACTGCCTCCATCCTGGCCCCCCGTGGATGCATAGAGCTGTCCCTCTGTTCACAGTGAGGGTGCAGGTGGACATTTCATGGCATAAGTAATGGGGGGCATCTTAGTCATATGAAATTCTCACTTTTATTTTGCCCCAAGCTAATCATTGACTGGGCCAAGGAGAGTGGGCCCCAGACCCAGGGCAGGCGCCCGGCATCACTCTCACCCCTGCCCACACCTTCAGAGTCTCCTGTTAGCCATACTTTTCTTATTTATAAAACAAAGAATTTTTTAGATGCAATATGAGATTATTCATACAATCTAAGACATCCTCAGATGTCAAAGTGCCAGGGCGAGGCCTCTGTGCGGAGTGGGATGGGTGGCAGGGCATTTCTAGCCCGGCCAGTCGGGGAAGAGACAGCCTTATTGTCTGTGGTGTGTGCTTGTGCTCGGGAGGGGTTTGCTGAGCTAGAAGGGATTCTCAGGTGACAGGTTAATTATTCCTTGTATTAAAACGTTTTCACCTTGGAATTCATCCAAGCTGCAAAGAATAAGCGAGGTTATCGTTTGATCATACACCTGTGTTAACTTTAATTAATGCAGTTTTCCTGGAAATCACTAGCTAAAGAATGCAAGGCATGCCTCAGTGTTTATGTATAGCATTCAGCTGAGGTATATTTGACTCTCTGGAAAAACAAAATAAACACTTAAAGAGAAAACAGTCAATGACTGAGAGACAAACATTTCAATACAACACTCTAGAAGTGAAAGTTTTAAACATGATGGTGTTCTGAAATGGAAGTAATTAACCTGGTTTTCTCTGATTATCCATAGGAAAATACAGCATACCTATAAATAATGTTTAAATAACTCAGTGCAGCCTGCTCTGATGGATTTTCCGGCTACCCCCCAAATTCCTCAGTTCCCAACAGTTCCTAAGTTCTTCCCTCTGTTATTTCACTGTTGCTCTGTCAGAACTTGGTATATGTAGATAAGGCTGAATGTCTTCCATGTAAGTTCCATTCTAGTTGCAGTTTATTTTCTAGAAATAAAGCTTTACCCATTGACCTACCTCTTCTCATAAACATGTTGCCTCTGTAGGAAAGATACTGAATTTAACACTGTAAAAATAAATATTAAAAGTTATTAATTAGAAATCTCATCTGCCCAACTTGGTTATGAAATGAACATATCATTGTCTAGGTGTGTTTTTGTATATGCATGTGCAAAGTCATGTATAAATGCTTCTGTGGCCTCATCTAAATTTAAAGAGTGCAAAGCTTTTGAATGCAAAAAATTCATTCATAGCAGTAATCTTTCTTGGGTCATTGAACATGCATTCAGGGTTAGACAGATACATTCCAATCGTTTATGTGCAGAACTAGAGAACTGAATATAAGTATCTACACTGAATCTGTACAGGTTTCATATAATACACCTGCCTTTGTATTTCAATACCTAAAATGGATGCATTAGCCTATATGCCAATCAGAGCCATCCATGTAGTTGAAATCCAAGTCAAAACTAATGATAGCTTGCTGTAATGACAATGCGTTATAACATGTTTTCTCTCCATTATCACGAAGTCCTTGGTCTCTTTTGCATAGCCAGGGCTGGTGATAAGTCACCACGCGGACCACACCTTGAGTAGTTTCTGCCAGTGGCAGTCTGGATTGCGGGGGAAAGACGGGACCCGCCATGACCACGCCATCTTGCTGACGGGTCTGGATATATGCTCCTGGAAGAATGAGCCCTGCGACACTCTGGGTAGGACCTTCCAGTGGAGTTTTGGGGACCATGCATAGGTGTGCACCTTTCTTGGGTGGTACCTGATATTAAATATGTTTGCCCTTTTTTCATATTCCTAAGCAGTATCTGCTGCTGAGTACAGAATAGACTCACTTCCCTGCATAAACTTTAGCCAAACTTAAAAGTATGCTCTTATTCATGGAGTGATTATTGAACAAGGAAAAGTCCCTCACAGATTCAAGAGTTCCTGTTTCTTCCTACATAATAAATAATTTCTTCCATTTTTTCTATCGTTTGACAAATTCAGGGGTGTCTCATTATGTGTCAGAAATAGTACATTTATGAATATTTGTAGAGATACTATAACAATGTTATATTCCCATTTCTCTATAAATATTTTAACATTAGCAATTTTTTAGACATTTACAAGGCTGGGTATATCTTAGAGGCAGTGCTTTGTTGTTTTCCAAGTGGCCAGTGTAAAACAGTGTGTGCTGACCAGGGCTCTGCTGAACATTTTTTCTAACTCTCCATTTCTTCTCAAGTTTTTAGAGAGGAAGGGTTTTATTATAAAAACTTTCAGATAGGACCCAGTTTAATAGAGATAAGTCCTATTGCGCAGAAAAGAGATAACACAGTGGCCTGACTGCTTGCCCTTAGAGAGGGCTGCTTATAAGGTTGCCCTGGGCTGGCTCTGAGGACTTAGACTTTGGGATGGTTCCCACCATCCTGCTTGGTAAGAGTGGCTCACTGTGCCTAGACTGTCCGTACGAATGATGCAGTTCATGCTGAACACCTGCTTTCCTGCTGGGGGTCTGGAATTTTGGTTCGTGCTAGGCAGAGGGTGCCTATGTTATCAGCCCCCAGTAAACACCTTGGACACCGAGTCTCTAATGAGCTTCCCTGGTTAACAACACTTAACCTTCATTGTCACAGCTCATTGCTGGGGGAAGTAAACATGTCCTGTGCAACTCCAGCAGGAGAGGCTCTTGGAAGCTTGTGCCTGCTCTCCCCAGATTTCTCTCCACATGTCTTTCCCGTTTGCTGACTTTGCTCTGTGTCCCTTTGCTGTGTTATGTCATAACTGTGAGTATGACAAATGCTCATCATGACACATGCAAATCACTAAGCGTGGAGATGGTCTTGGGGACCTCCCAACACACCCATTCTCTACATTACTTTTTCACCAGGCTTTTAAGAACTCAGATGTTTATAGAAGAAGGCAAAAATTCTCCTCCATCTGCAGTTTTTAAACCTCTACTTCTATTTTGCCCCAAGGATAGCCTAGTAACAGGAACATTACATAGAACTATGATTTTTTTCCATGAGACATAGTGGCCCTGAGCTCCTGGGAGTAGATTCACTTCTCCCACATTATTAAGTGCCCTTTATGTGGTTGTCTAAGGGTTTCCCATTTTGTATTTCCCCAAATGAAGACAAAAACTACATTTCACTAAGGGACAGAAAATAAATATGCAATTCTTTCTTTACTTTATTGTAACAGCTTTGTTACATATTCCTTTGATCTTTATGCCCCATAGGATTTGCACCCATAAGTGGAATGTGTAGTAAATATCGCAGCTGCACAATCAATGAAGATACAGGCCTTGGACTGGCCTTCACCATTGCCCACGAGTCTGGACACAAGTAAGTGCTTCTGCATGGAGGGTGGAACTCAGGGTCCTTTGCTTACTGGGTGAGCACCATAGGAACAGGGATTCATTAAGTCAAGTCTGTAAAGGGAATTCACATGTATCCAACAAGAATGGCATTGACATCTATAAAATGCTATACTTAGGTTCTTGTGTTTTTATTTTAGTGCCTTATCATGCACATTTTAAAGCCACACCAATGCACATGTTTACATTTCTCTTGATCTATTCTCTGACATTCTTGTTCACACATGTGCCTAAGATTGAGGGTAATTGTATCTGTCCCTATTCCTCTGTCCTGTGTTTTGAACTTAGTCCTATGAGTTAATCTCATTCCACGGTTAGCTGCTATCAGGGAATCCCAAATGATTGAGGACAGTGACAAGCCCTCCCATCGTTAACTGTTGTTACTCTCAAGTTTGTGTGTGCTTGTACATTTATTTTTATAGTCTGTAGAGATGTTGTTTTTGATTAGTGTGCTGAGCAGTGTTTGGGGAGTGTGAGTACTGACGAGAGGTCTGGCGGGCCAGGTAGACTTGGTCTGTCTCTCTTATTTCCACTCCCGATGCAGTGTTGTCGGTTTCAAATTGAAGCAGCATCAGGTAGGACCATCAGCCAGGGGACTGAGCGCGGGTGCTAGGCCTGAGGTGGCAGCTCTCAGACACCCAGGGTATGTCATTGTGTCATCTCCTTACAAAAAAAGCTTACATTATACCCACAGAATGAGCAATTTCTAGCAATTATTTGTGGAAATTGTTGTTGTTAGACAAGATTTCGTAGGCTAATAATTCAGTACGATGCTTTACCTTGAGCAGCCACCTATTAAAAAAAATTTTTAAGAACCCCTCTTGCTGCCAAAGCAGCTGCGAACTTGTGGCCGTCATCCTGAGTAACACGAGGGCCGGCAACAGGGATGCAAGTGTTTTCCTGCCATGCTGAAACTGTCCTTGACATTTCTCCGAGGAAATGTGCAACCAGGAACATAATTTTTCTGTAATTTTTTACTTTCAATCTGATTTTACTGGCAAAAGGAAAACAAAGTCAGTGTGTGTGATTTGTGTTCTTGCAAAGATGACTTCTCCATCCACTGTTGGAAAATGGACTGAGGTCACAGACTCATGTCAACCAGGATGTGTTTGTGTATACATGTGTGTATGTGTACATGCACTTGCATGTGTGTATATATGTGTGTGCCATGTTTAATGAAATCCTGAGGCCCTGCATGCTTCACCTGTGTGTGAACTAATGACCTGAAAATGAAGCCTCCTCTCCCATTACTTATCCCTTCATCATTACAGGTAATGATTGACTATTTCATTGCTTAGAAAATTACACCTACACTTTATAAAGCTTCTAGTTAAATCATAAGTGTATTTTTAATAGTCTGCTAGAGTTAAAACTTCAAAAACTCTCATTATTGTAGCGACATGAGGCTCTTGCTGTCCTCTGAACCATACTTGAATTTAATTAAACAATCAAGGCTAGAAATATTTAAGTCACTGAGGGCTGAGCAAGTCAACGTCTGATAGGAGTTGAGATACGGGCATTGGCAGCGCTAGCCGTTGCAGGTGGTGAACTTAAGCAAAGTTAAACTCGATACATCCCAAACCAGGCTCTCAGTTAGTTTTCATTGTCAACAAGCATCAGTGTTTGCACTTCTTGTTTTTAGAAGTCAGTTATTAATATTTCCTTTCCCCACTCAGACTGGGTCTAAATGGAAAAAAAATTTCCTCCAAACAAAAAAAAAAAAGTGTTTTTACTTGGAAGTGGGAATCCAGATGGGAGTAAAGAAAGGAGCTCTGCATGTGGATGGAGGAGAGTTGCATTGCCAGTAGAATTAACCTCAGAAATTGCCAGATCCTTCTCGAACACCTGCCGTTTAGCAGACATTGTGCAAAAGACAGAACAGGGAGCTCGTCAATGAAGTAATTTCTGATCATGTTAAGAAAATAAGAAATATATGTTTTTAGCCTGTGGTAAATGCCAAAAGAAGTGATAATGACAGTAACAGTAGTTGCCATGATAATAGTAACACCTGCTCCTTGTGGAGCACTTGTTGTAAAATATGCTGAGCAATTTCACATAGAGCTCAAACCGTAGAGACTGCTGGGGACCCTTCCTTCTGCTGCCTTCACTGACTTGGGGGAACTATGCTGAGTGCTCCTCGGCGTGTGAGTGGAAGGCGGGGGTGACCGAGCCAGGGAGTGAGTGGGTAAACACATGAAGATGAGCATTTCGGATGCGTGGTAGCTGTGACCATCTGACTCAGTAATAGAACTCCAGGTTTGGTCGAACTGAATCAAAGATAAACACATTTGTTCAGTTCATTTATTTAATAAGTATTTTTATTGAAGAAGGAATTATAAGGTTGATGCATGGATCAAATGTCATGACATAAACAGTGTGCCCTTATCTTTGACAATGAGCTTCAAGCAGAGTCACATTTTTTAGTTCTATAAATAAATAGAAAGTAATTTGCATCTATGAAAGACACGTGAAACATCCTATTTCAAAGGTGAGTTTTACTTCTTCAGCTCTGTTTACATTCAGAGGACGCTGTGGGAGGGAGGGGTGCTGCTGCATGCCTGTAAGTCACAGGTCTTCTGATCTTTAACTCAGAGAAAGATTTCAGTTAGTGTCCACCCAGTTTCTTCTACTAAGTTTAGTTTTTTTCCATCTCAAAACATCTTGTAGCTTATACTGAAGAATCTGATCTAAAAATAGAAATTGTTGAAAATAAGTGTTTGGATTTGTGTCTTAAGAGAGGAGGAGAGGCTAGAACTAGAACCAAGATGTGTATCCTCCTCTAGGACACGAGATTGAATCGGGATCTTTATTAAGCCGGCAGTAGAAGGAGAGTTTCCTGGTTACACTACATCCCTAGACACAGGACATGTGGTTTGCTAGATGCAGGTATTCAGGAATTGGCACAGACACACCAAGGGCTAAACTGCACGTTTCGGAGAATATGCCATCTTGGCATGAATCCATTTGAAAAACTCCCATCTGCTAAGGGAGGTCAGGCCACTTGATGGGTTGGGCCCTGGGACTCGGATCCCACATGACTGCAGCACTCGCAGCCTGATGGTGTGCAGGAGCGGCCCCTGGTCAGCTCTTACCCAGTTTTCCCATCTGCAAAACCAACAGAGCACTGTGAGCTCCTTAGCTTGTGTGTGCAGGTGCAAGCTATTTATATTATTTGAGCAGAACAATATGTAAAATAGGCTTAAAAAGTTAAGTTGGATTATCATTTTAGACCTTTAAGACACTATTAAAGCACATTGATTGTGCTCAGAAGTATTCACGATCCATCACTCTGTCTCTTACTTTCCCTGAGTTTGTGGACTCATTCACTGGGCACAGTTTTCATTCACCAGCAAAGCATTATGTATGATTCTGTAAAAAGACTAGTTATACACTAGTTTTTCCCTCCAAAAGTCTAAGAGAAAAAATAAAATGGACATGCCATGCAAGCGGTCAGGTAATGAGGACAGTGGGCATTGCAAGAGAGTCATCAGGGGGGTCTTCTTGGAAGAAGCAGAATGCGGCCTCACCACCCGTTAGCTTGATAGTCCCATTCGGCTCTGCCACACTTCCCTGCGACACCCTTTCCAGTGTTTGACGATGCTGTGCACATCCCACCAGTCTGTGGCTGTGCTCTGTCATCAGCCTGTGCTCCTTCACCAGGACAGGGAGACACTCACTGATTTTAAAGACTTGTGGAATATTGGAGAAAGACAGCCCCTGGCCAATACCTGGTCTGGTGATCATCAGACTGCCCTCTGGGAGCTCCAGTTGTATTTATTGTCATTCCTTTTAGGATTTCTTGTTTTTTTCTGTGTCCAAAAAGGATGTGAAATCCATTTGAAATCCATTGACATTTGCCCCCTGCACAACAGATATGCATCATATGTACTTGAATGACTTTTAGATGTTGAGTGATTTGATCAAAAACACATCTGAATCAAAGAAAGGGATAGAAGTTTTGAATTTTCCTTTGTGACAAGCATGGTGCCAGATATTCTATACAGTTTATGAGGAAGATTTTATTATCCCATTTTATATATGAGGAAGCTGAGGCTTGGAGGTTAAATAATCTGCCCAGTATCAAGCAGCCTGTGAATGATAGAGCCCAGACCCTGCCTGGGCCCCCACCTCCACAGCCCTGCTCTCTCCAGGTATCTGCCCGGCCCAGACCCCCTGCTTCCCGCACTGCTGTCCCTAGCTCAGCCCCACCTCTCACGGAGGACAAGCTGTGCTTCCCAAGAAGCCTGGGTCCAGGCTCTGGACATCTTTGTCCTACCTGTGGCCATCCTTATCACACCAAGGGTGGAATCTACCATCCAGGTTACATTGGCTCTGGCTCCTTTGAAGGATGTCTCACTTCCTTAATCACTGCAGTCTGAATAGCCTGAAATAACTGACACAACCTCTAAAATCACTTGGCCAGCTGTTGGCCATTCTGAGTATATTATCAGTAACAAATAAATACTTGCCAATAGTAATTGAATCACTCAAGAAAATATTGTAGAATACATTAAACGTACTGACACTGATTATAATTGTCAAGTCCAATATGAAATTAGGTTTCTCTTTGGGTATTTGAATTAGTGTTACAGCTGGAAATGTTGTCCTTTAATCATTCAACACACATGAATGGAGAACCTGTTTTGGGCTATCAAGTCCACCCACAGTGGGGCTCTGAGCATGGATAAGAGGAGCCTTAATCCATTAGAAATATATAAACTAGTAAGGGATGAAGAGATAAAGCATATTTATTATTTTAACATGTGGAATGATAAACACTTAAAATACTATGGTGCACAGGAGCAAAAAAATAAAGGATCTGAGCTGTATAACTCATGTGGTAATTATATTTCTTGATTACCAAATACCAACCTTATCTTCAGAATATGTTCTATTCATTCGCCCGTGACTTTATTAATGTCAAGATTAAATGTGATCACTGTGTGGTGCTTTTATGCTGATGTGCTGGCATCCACCACATTACCATATGTGTCTTCTAGTCGTCGTACTGACTGCAAATACAACTTGTGAAATCATGGCACTGACATTTGGGAGGGTGTCAGAGTCCCCTGGAGGTGTGTTAGAATATACTCGCATACCAGATCCCAACCCCCAGAACCAGAAATCCTCCAGTGCGGACGTTGGGTCACCACATGTGTGGTTACTTCTCAGATGTTCTGATGCATAGCAGAGTTTGAGACTTGAGGCTAGAAAGAATCATTGAAAATACCTTAAATGAAAAAGTTTAAGACCAAGATGTTTCCAGAGCCAGGACATTGTGACTTTGAATTCCTTAGAAATATAGGCAGAAGTGATAGCAATGTGTTAAGAGCAATTGCTGGACAATAATGTATCTTCTTCATGAGTAGATCAAAGGCCAGCAGAGGAGGGTAGTTTGCTGTTTCATTTTCTGCCCAAGGCAGCCTCCCGTTTGGCAGCCTGAATCCTTCTGCAGCCATGACACATTTCCTCTGCCATATGGTGGCCCTGGCCTTGATTAATTGCCTTTAATAGAACTTCAGAGAATGGGTGGAGGCTAAAATGACTACGTCTACATCATCTTTGGTACTGATCAGAAATTTTGCAGGAATTCAGTAGCATTTGCATGCCAGCTTTCCTTGGATACACCCTTCAGTCATGCTCAGGTTACACTATTGCGTGGGTCCCCCATGGGCTCTGGCATCAAAGTGCCGGGTTCTAGTTTTGTCTCTGCAACCCTGAACAAAGTCTCTCTCCAGTCCGCAGTCTGCTGTCATTAATACATGACCTACCCTGTAGGGTTTTGGTGATTTTTAAGTAAGAAAATATAGGTCATATGCTTAATGTCATATCTATAAAATAGTGAGTGCTTATACATGTTAATTACTACTTTTACCCATATTATGGAATAGCCATAAGCAAAACAGTTAAGTGGACAAATGTGTCTTCAGCCTTGGCAACAAGTACAGATTCTCTTGTTGGCTTTTGGAGCCCAATTCCCCCACCTTGGTGTCATCCTGTCCCTGCCGCCTTCCCCCCACTCATCATGGGATGCTTGGCAGTAGAATTTCGCCAGATCCAGTAACCATTTTGTCCTTCTTTTCCATCTGTCTGTCTGTCTGTCTCTCTCTCTCACTTTCCCCTTTCCTCTGCATCTCTGCACCTCCCTGCTGGGACCCTGCTTTCAGGGAATGCATACAATGACTGGCTACCAAATATTCACAGTCAGTAGAGACTTGACTCTCCAAGAATATATTTACCTCAGTGGGAAGTCTCCAGTGCACATAGAGCTCCCAAATCCCCCAGGCATTCCTCCCCAGGCAGTAGCTGTGCTCTTCTGAGACAAGGGAAGATGGCAGTGCAAGGCTCTCCTACAGGCAAAGCTCTTGGAAGTTAAGAAGAAGTAGACTCAATGGGGAGGGAGGGAGCAACTCAGGTCAACACGATTCTCACAAGTGCAGGCCTGGAGTTTCCTCCTGAGTCATTAAGCAGATGCTGATTGGCATTGTGGGATTTGAACAGCTCGGATGGACACTATTAAGGGTTCCTATATCCAATAGAGCTTGAGACATTCCTATATACCAAGCCAGGTGTGGATCCCAAAGAGGTCTGGTTTTCACTCAAGAGTAACCAGTGCTGCTTCAAACAGCACCCACAAATACACCCAACCGTGTCCACCCATCGGGGTTCTGTGGAGCTACTCCTTCCAAAGGGGTGCAGGCATTCGGCTCAAGCGCTGCCCGCTGTCTCAGCCTCCAGCAGTGTAGACTGGATAGTCTGAGATGGAGCAGCCCCAGGCGGGTGTGGAGACAGAATGTCAGCCCCACCGGGAGCTACAGTAGCTGCTTAGTAGTTCTCAAATCGCTGGAAGCATCACAGTCACCTGGGGAGCTTGTTGGAAAACTCAAATGCCTGGATCTCTCTTTTCTGAATCAACAATTCCTGGCTGGGAGCCTGGCGTCTGCGTTTCTAACAAACGCCCTTGGAAATTCTGACAATCGGGGGGAGCAGAAAAGAGTGTAGACAGAAGGAAGCAAGCGACGTAGAGCAGTACGAGCTTCTCAAGATCGCAATTCTTCGCCACGCACTTGAAATGCTTCCCTTTTATTAAAGAATTAAGTCATCCACCCTTGGTGGGCACCTGGACATTTACTCTGATTTGATGTGGGTGTACACTTCCACACACTTCCATGGGTGGTCTGTTCTTCAGGGAAGGCCTAGGAATGCAGGAATAGTCTCAACAAATTGTCTGTTAGGACTTTTATTTTTGCCTGCCCAGTGTACAGAGGTAGGGGAGTCTCCACAGTCTTGACTTGTGTTTGTTAAAGGATATGAAATAATTTCAACTGTTCTTTGTTCTGACAGAACTATTTTTCTCTCTCTCTTTCTCCTAGCTTTGGCATGGTCCATGATGGGGAAGGGAATGTGTGCAAGAAGTCTGAAGGCAACATAATGTCCCCAACATTGGCAGGACGCAACGGAGTTTTCTCCTGGTCACCCTGCAGCCGCCAGTATCTGCACAAATTTTTAAGGTCTGAACTCCTTGAGCCTCATGTGATCTTTCTGTGGCTCTGCTGCTCACAGCCTGGTCTGCTGACCCTGCGCAAGCTACCCCCAGGCTGTGTTTCTGGGTGTGTGTCCCCTTTGAAGGTATCTTGAGACACTCAGTTGACCCAGGAGTTTGCTCCTTAGAGCATCGAGGCCTCCTGGCTCAACCCAACATTGACCTTTAGGCTCAAGAGGAGCCATTCAACCTTACCAAAGCTTTAGTCACTAACATTTAATTTTTTTAAATTCTCACTTCTATAACTAGGCATATTCGGTCAGTGACTAGAAAGATACAGCATGTATACATCTGTAAGCACAATGATAGAGCATTACTAAGGTTTTTTGGGGGTTTTTTTTGTTTGTTTGTTTTTACAAAATACACTTCCCATTAGGTAGAAAAACTTTAGTGCATAAACTTTAACCTAAATCTAAAATCCTGTAATTTTAAGTAGTATTTTTAGATAATTTATTTTAGCACTAATTTATTTGGGGTATAAAACATTGGGGAGATAGAATTTGACCCTTGAAAAAGAGGTGGTCAGTAGATTTTTAAAGTTTCAGAGAAATAAGTAACTTTAAGAAACATCCTTAGATCTGCTAATAGAGTAGACGATCCCCCAAATCTCAATGGCTTTGAGTTTACACCCGGTTTAAGCCTTGTCTCAGTCTGTTTGTGTTGGTATAAAGAAATACCTGAGGCTGGGTGATTTATAAAGAAAAGAAGTTTATGTGGCTCACAGTTCTGCAGGCTGTACAAGAAGCATGGTGCCAACATCTGCTTCTAATGAGAGCTTCAGGAAGCTTCTATTCATGGTGGAAGGTGAGGGGGAGCTGGCATCAAATGGCAAGAGAGGAAGGGAGAGAGGGGAGGGAGGTGCCAGGCTCCTTCTAACAGTCAGTTCTCAGGGAACCAATAGAGTAAGAACTCACTACCATGAGGATGGCAGCGGGTCACTCATGAGAGATCTGTCCCCATGACCCAGACGCCTCCTACCAGGCCCCATCTCCTACACTGGGGATCAAATTTCAACATGAGACTTGGTGGGGCCATAGGCCAAGCTGTAGTGAACCTTAAGCCAAAATTTCATTTCTGTCTCACATTACACCCCAGTGTGAACTGAGGGGTCTGTCTCTGCTCCATGCAGTCATTCAGAGATCCAGGTTTCTTCCATCTTGTGGCTCTTTTCTTTTCCAGGGCTCAGTTCTACAGACAGCCAGAGGATGGGGACAGAAGAGCAAGGAGGGTATGCAGGGGAGGTGTGGTATTTTTGGAGGGAGAACTCAGACTGTGGCCTGAAGTCCAAGGGGGCTGAAACAGTTGTCTACCCAGGAGCTCTGGAGGAACAGAAAGGGAAGAGGAACAAGAGGGCCTTTTTGGAGGGAGAACTCAGACTGTGGCCTGAAGTCCAAGGGGGCTGAAACAGTTGTCTACCCAGGAGCTCTGGAGGAACAGAAAGGGAAGAGGAACAAGAGGGCCCTCTGGGCCACAGTGTCAACCCCAAATGCTATCACAGGGAAGTAACTGAAACCTGGAAGGGCCAGCTAGGGGATCACAAGATTGAGAGCAGAACCCGGGCATTCTGGACACTGGAACTGACCTCTCTCTTCATCCCAAAGACAATGGATGCAGCCAGCAGAGGAGAAGCAATTGTGTTGCAATCATAGCCGTTATTTTTATTTTTATCTCTAAGTACTAAAAATATTACTTGGTTCAGTTGCTAAAAAGGTGAATCAGAGTCTTTATAATAGAAAGCAGCTTTTATCTCTTGAAGGTGACTGAGCTCTGAGGAAGGGCCCAGGCGGTGTGTACGCTGGGCCTGCATTCCTAGGCTGCATGCAGTGTTCACGTGTGCCTGATCCACGTGTGCTCCTGGGAATTCCTTCCCTTCCACCTGCACACAGTCTTCTGAGGCCAATGGCAGCATTTGGCACCAACTGGGATTTGATATTTTCATTCCTCATGGAAGACATCAGTCTCCACCTTTGCTATTTAGGGAATATTATAGTTTTTTGGCCTGAAGTGGGAGACCCATCTTATTCAGGATGAAGGACATGTTTACTCACTAGACAGAAATGGATTTTTTCAGACACACAGAAGAATTGGGCTTGCTCCTAAGAAACGCATTGACTCACAATAGCCTACTGATTCCAGTAGAGGAGACATAAAAAATGTGCTTCCTTATTTTCAAAACTCACTGATGCTAGCAAATAATGAAGGGAAATGGGCTGCTGTGTTTATTCTCAATTAAATTCATTTATAATATTTTTTTTAAAAATCGTACTTCCAAAATTCATCAAAGAAAGTATGTAAATTATTGCTCCTGTTCCAATGATATAATCTCGGAAAAAGCTAACAAATGCAACCACATTACCTTAAGAATTTGGAGCTGATTGCACAAGAAATCACAAAATAATTAGTAAAATTGACAGTTAGATAAAGAGGAAAAGAAAATGAAAATAAAAAAATGAAGATCAGAGAAAAGGACATAAAGACATAAATCCTAAGGAACTACTGATTTATGGTAGCAAAGCTTGAAATTTGGCAAGAAAGGAAATATAATATATTCCTAATATTAGAAAGTAGGGCAAATACTAACACTTCAAGGAAAACAAAGCTTTTAAAAAATATAACAGCTTTATTGACATAAAGTTGATATACAAAAAGACTACACACATACAATGTATACAGTTGGATGGGAGTTTAGACATATGCAGACACCAGTGAAATGGTCTCCACGGAGTTTCCACCAGAGTTGGTTGAAGAAAAAATAGGCTGGCAGCACCAGCACCCAAGAAATCCCCAAGCTAGGAAGCCAGATATCTGCCTTCCAAGTCTTTGCAATTTATGCATTCCCACAGTCAAAGCTAAGAACTGGTTATTCCAAACTGAGAATTAAGGATGGGAGTGTCCCTTCACTAGTAGGTCCTATAGACACCAGTCAGGGTTTAACTGGCCCCTCTGGTTTCTCTCACTGACCTTCCTTTGGGTTCCACTTTTTCTTAGTTTACTTCCTTATTTATTTATTTAGAGCTCTTTTTTTTTTTTTTTTTTTCTGTTGCACAATTTAGATCTCTTGTTTCCAGAACTCTGAGCAGGATCACCCAGTGTTTCTGTCAGTTCACTCCTGTGCTGTTTGGGGGACTGCTTCCCCACGGCTGGGTAACCCACCTCGCTGCTTCTTCCTTGGGTTCTCTAGAAGGCCCCATATTCTGCCTTCTGAGCCAGCGCCTGGATCATCAGCCTTTAGAGTCTTCCTGCCTTGTGTTCATACTCTGAGATCTCAGTCAAGATATTTTAACACCTTAAGGAATGATGATTGTAATCCATGTTTTATGCCAACCAGGATGAGTGAGCATTTTGTGGATGGTATCTGCATCTCTGTAACATAAATCTGTATTCTAGGAATATACACTTAATCATTTTTTTCAATTTCTATTACCAAAAAAGACAATATTAATATTATTCTGCAGCTGACACAACCCTGGGGCACATTTAACATTTGTCATTCCCTGTACGGTATTCTCATGAAGTCAAGTTGGGGGTTGTTAGCATTGTTTTTAGCTGTTTCTTCCAGCTGTTCACATTGTTTCAGTGTGTGTATGAAGAATTCTGTTCTCAGTAACAAAGAGCCTTCACTTTAAACTCACCATGCTCTTCTTTGCATTAACAAGGAAAATTTGGAGGTTTCTATATCTCAGATCTTTTCTATAATTTTCTAGTTTCAGAATTTTTAAAAAATATCTTTTTTATCTTAATGGTTATAAGGTAAATGTATAAATACTTTTTAATATTTTGAAATATGCTCTGACAACTTGGAAAACCAGGGGATGCAAATTTGGGTGTGTAGTGAGAATCGACATCATGGAAGAGTCCCAGAGAAGCTTGGAAACTGCCGAGAGATACAGGAAGACTCATGGAAATAAATAGTTACATGCTTAGAGAAGAATTAGCTTGAGGACATTGAAAATGGACTATAATTTTCAAATCAGAATATAGTCTTAAGAATGATAATTAAGATACTGGAATTAAGAGCCATTTTTGTCCTATCATTCTAGAAAGGCTAAACTATATACTGAAATGTGCTGATTTGTTTTTGTGCTAATCCAGTAAAACACTTCTGTAGCATTTCAATAATAAACCTTTATTTTCAGGGACTTTGCTAATTTCCGTGGACCATATGATTATAAATAAATATATAAAGTTTTAGATGATTACATATTTGTTTTCTTGAAAGATCAAATTTTCCAAGAAAGTCTCTTGCTGTCAAATTCAGTATTAAGTTTTATTTTACTTGAAAACTAGTTGTAAATTGGACACTTCCACCACGTGTTAAGTTTTGATTTTTCACTGACTTAATGAATCTGAGACTGTCTTCTTTAACAAGTTTGCTGACTTCCTGATTTCCAAGTAATCAAAATGCTCTTACACTCTCCACCATTAGGTGCTTTTTGGATAGGATCCCAACAATGAGTAAGGTAGATGGCTAACTTTTAAAGCTGAATCTGTCCTCCCTCATTAGCAGTTAACATTTGGTAGATGGAAAAACGTGTATAATAAGGGAACTCAATTGGCCTGAAGTTGTCAGCACCACTTTTCTCCATTCTTGGTAGAGTCACGGAGGACAGATACTTGTTTGAAGTCAATTCATCAACCTAGTCAATAAAGTCATTTCCTATTAACAGATGCAAACCTCATCACAATTACTCATGTCTGCATCTAGGAGGCCTATGACTTAGGGAAATTTTAGCTCATTATTTTACATTTTATGACAACATGGGCTCATCTTCAATTTACTTTTTAAAAATTTGAATCATGTCCTGCAGATGAGTGAATATGCCTGCCTTCTGACCACGTGAAACTGCACATACATCAATACACAGGAAAGGTGGCCGTCACAGGGAACTGGAGGTTTGAGAGGAGCATGGATCTCCCTGCCATAACCCATGCTGCCTTTGTTGATGTGAAAATGTGATTTGATCCGAGAGCCCATTAAGCATGTTTTTCTGCATAATGGAGATAATACATTTCAGTCACACCTTGCTCGGCTATATACTTTCCATCTTAAGGAAAACAAAGAAGCCAGCCACGGCTGATTGCTGTTTGTGCAGTGCTGGTGAGACTGCAAGACTGGAGAACAGGTGCTGCCCTGTAGTGTGAAAAGGAGCTGATACGCAGATCCTGTCTTCATCACTCCTGTCTGGGACGGTCTTGACTTTGGCGAGTGACGTAACTTTTTCTGAGGGCCCCGTTTTCATACCTGGAAAATGAGGGGCTACAACTTAAAGACCTCCCAAGCTCTTAACCATTTTAAGTTTCACTAATTAGAGTGGGAAAAGGATTTTGGAAGTTACTGTGGTGTTTTTCACCTGCCTTAGTGTTTTCATTAACATTATTTTTGTTGTGGTACAAGATATACACAGAAAAGTATAAAATTGTTAGGGTACAGCTCAGTGAATTTTCACACAGTGAACACAGTAGTGTGACTCCTATCGGATAAAGATATAGAGCACAGTGAGGACGCCGGAAACCACCTCCTCCACGCTCCTCTCCTTCCTCTTACCCAGAGGCAACCACTTGCCTGACATGGGACAGTAGAGAGTGAAATCAGGAGTTATGTACTATTTTTGATTATGAGATTCACCCTTGTTGCGGCATATAAATATAGCATTAGTTTGCTTATTCTTGTTGTATGAATATACAGTAATTCATCAATCCATTCTGTTGGAGATAGACATTTGAGTTTCCAACCTTTGGCTATTATAAGGAATGTTACTGTGAATATTCTTTGGCTTATGTATGTATCTGTGAGTACACATAGGAGTGGAATTTCAGGGGTGTGAATGTATATTCACAGTTTCAGTGACACTGCCAAGCAGCTTTCCTAGGTGGTCATGCGAAGTTACACTCCCAGAAGCAGTTATGAAACATTCAAATGGCTTCAAATCCTTGCCAACACTTAGTCATGTTGGTATTTTTCGTTTTAGTCACGCTGATGGGTGTGTAGAGGCATATCAATGTGTTAATTAATGACACTGGATACCTTTTATATGTTTAATGGCCACTTGAATAACCTTTTTAGTAAAGTGCCTGTTCAAAGCTCTTACACATTTTAAAAAATTAGACTCTCTGGCTTTTTCTTGTCTCTTCATGGGAGTACTTTAAAAATTTGGAGTGTGAACATTTTGTCCTATTCTGGAATATATGTACTGTAAATATCTTCTCTTGTTCTGACATCCTATTTACACTTTCCATAAAGGTGTCTTCAGATAAACGTAAGTTTTAATTTTTTTTAATGGAGACTAAACTACCCACATTTTTCTTTAGGGTTAGTGGTTTTTGTACGCTGCTAGGGGGGAAAAAAACCTCTGCTTACCCCAAAGTTGTTAATTTACTCATCCACATGATCTCCTATAGGCATAATTGTTTGCTTATCACATGTAGACCACTTAATTTTTGTATATGGCATGCAACAAAGTCAAAATTAATTTTTTCCACATGCTTATGGTGGTAGATTGTGAAATGGAGCTGCAGTAATTTTCTTTTCTGTATTATACTTTGTTGGCTGTGCCATTTTGCATTCTCACTGGCAGTGAACGAGAGTTCCTGTTGCTCTACATTCTCATCAGCATTTGGCATTGTCAATGCTTTGGGTTTTAGCTGCTCTAAGAGGTGTGTAGTAATATCTCATTGATATTTTCTGTGATTCCCTGATGACATGTGACGTTGGGCATCCTTTTAGCTTATTTACCATCTTTATATATTCTTTGATAAGGTGTTTGTTCGAATATTTTACCCATCTTTGTTTACTTACTGTTGAACTTTAAGTATCTTTTATGTATTTTATATAACAGCCCTTTATCAGATATATCTTTTATAAATACTTTCTCCCAGTCTGTGTCTTGTCTTCTCATTTTCTTGACAGTCTTTCACAGAGCAGAAGTTGTTAATTTTAATGAAGTCCAGCTTAATGATTATTTCTCTCATAGATTGTACCTTCAGTGTTGTGTCTAAAAAGTCATCACCATACCGAACATCACCTAGATTTTCTTCTGTTATTTTATAGGGGTTTTATAGTTTTGTTTTTTTATATTTAGATCTATGATCCATTTTGAGTAAATTTTTGTGAAGAGTATAAAGTCTGTGTTTAGATTCATTTTTTTATATGTAGGTGTACAGTTGTTCCAGCATTATTTGTTGGAAAGGCTATCTTTCCTCCATTCTATTGCCTTTGCTCTTTTGTCAAAGAGCAGTTGACTATATTTGCGTAGGTCTATGTCTGGTCTCTCTTTTCTGTTCCATTGATCTATTTGCCTGTTGTTTTGACGATACCACACTTTCTTGGTTACTGTAACTTTATAGTAAGTCTTGCAGTTAGGTAGGATCAGTCCTTGGACTTTGTTCTTCTCCTTCAATATTGTGCTGATTATTCTGGGTCTTTTGCCTCTCCATATAAAAACCAGAATCAGTGTATTAACTTGCTTGAATGTTGACTGGGATTGCATTAAAGCTATAGATCATGACAGAAAGGCCTGGCATCTTTATAATATTGAGTTTTCCTCTCCATGGACATGGGATATCTCTCTATTTCTTTCTTTCTTTAATTTCTTCCATCAGTGTTTTGTAGTTTTTCTCATATAGATCTTGTGCATACTTTTCTAGATTTATATCTATGTATTTCATTTTGGGGGTGCTAATATAGATGGTAATATATTTTTAATTTAAATAAATTCTACTTGTTCATTGCTAGTATATAGAAAAGCAGTTAGATTTTGCATATTAACCATTTATCTGGCAATTTTGCTATAAACACTTACTAGTTCCAGGAGATTTTTGGTTGATTCTTTCAAATTTCTACATAGACAGTCATGTCATCTGTGACCAAAGAGAATTTTATTCATTCTTTTCCAGTCTGTATACCTTTTATTTCCTTTTTTTTGTCTTATTGAACTAGCTAGGACTTTCAATACAATGTTGAAATGGACTGGTGAGAGGAGTCATTCTTATTAGTTTCCGATTTTGGTGGAAAAACTAAGTTTCTCACCATTAATTATGATGTTAGTTGTAGGTTTTTTGCAGATGTTCTTTATACAGTTGAGGAAAGCCTTCTTTATTCATAGTTTGCTGGGAGTTTTTATCATGAATGGCTGTTAAATTTTGTCAAATGCTTTTATGTGGTTTTCTTCTTTAGTCTGTTGATGTAATGTTTAATGTTGAACCAGCCTTCCACACCTAGGATTAATCCCACTTGGTCATGATGTGTAATTTTTTTTTAGGCATTGCAGGATTCAATTTGCTAATATTTTGTTGAAGATTTTTATATCTATGTTCATAAGAGATACTGGTGTATAGATTTATTTTCTTGTACTGTCTTTGTCTGGTTTTGGTATTAGGGTAATGCTGGCCTCATTGAATGAGTCAGAAAGTATTCCCTTTGCTCTGTCTTCTGAAAGAGTTTGTAGAAAATGGGTATAATTTCTTCCCTAAATGTTTGGTAGAATTCACAGCGAACCCATCTGAGCTGTTTGTTGCATTTTATGCACAGACTCCTGAGCTCCACAGCAGTGGAACCTGGGGCTGGGCCCCTGGAGACTGGAGCCAAAGATCTTCCACTCAAAGTGGGCAACCACTCAGAGCAAAATTTGAGGGATGGTCTTCTATTTTCAATATATTATGATTACATGTTTTGATTTTTTAGAGGAAGGGCCTATTGAAATTTATGGGTAGGATTTAGTTGCTATTTGCAAGCACAAAAATGTTTAAATATTCCTCCCCCAAATGCATAAATTATACCAAAGAACATCCTGGTAGAGAATAATATACTCTATTTGCAGAGGAAGGAATCAGTAGTTGGTCTTTAGGCATCTATTAGTAAATTTTAGCAGAGCTAATTCTTGACTTTGCAGTCTGTTCAGAAATTAGCCTGAGCATAGAACATTGCCAGAGAAAATCCAGTGTTCCATGGAGAACCTCAGGAAGCTGTAAGGTAATGTACAAGTGTCCCCTAGCCTAGGGAAAAAAATGAATGAAAGGAAAAGAAAGAAAGAAAATTCCAGTCTTTGAGATAGGTGGATTGTGTTGTGCTTTTACAAAGCCCACTTCCATCTTTTGGTTGTTTCTGGCAGGAAGTGTGCAAGGAAGGTGTCTGTAATGGGAGCTTCTCACATTGAACATTTGGTTGTAATCATTCAGTTTCACTTTTCTTCATGATAAGTTTGAGAAATCTAATGAAAAACAAATTGTCTTCCCAGAAAAGGAAAATACATTATGAATAATTTCAGCAAATGGAGTCACTGTATTTAAATATAATTAAGATAAGTGTTGTATTGGACCTCAGGAGAAAAATTTCCCCTTTCTATACAGGCTGTATATTAAAAGTGCATGAGAAAAAAACATATCATTGATAGTGCGTCCTTAGGTGACTCTGTCTGTCGGCAGTCGCCAGCAGCCTCGTCCCCCTGTGTTTCAGCACTGCTCAAGCTGTCTGCCTCGCTGACCGGCCAAAGCCCGTGAAGGAATACAAGTATCCCGAGAAGCTGCCTGGAGAGCTGTATGATGCAAACACACAGTGCAAGTGGCAATTCGGAGAGAAAGCCAAGCTCTGCATGCTGGACTTTAAAAAGGCAAGTGATTATTGGCACATGCTCAATGAAATATGATTCATAAAGCTGTTTTATTTGGTGTAACTGACATTGATGTATTCTGCATTTATTGGGTACCTACCAAATGTCAGATCCTGTGTGTTAAGGCTGGTCCTATATAACAGGAAACACATGTTTTACTGGCAAAGAAGATGATGGTAGATACTGTTGTGGGTATCGGTTTTCATTTGAGAACTGACTTGGCCTGCTAGGTCAGATCTTTCTTTCTGATTTATCATGTGGGAGTTCAGCAGTAATTTTTAGTCAGTGTAAGTTGGCAAATTAATACTCTCCGTTTTTTAAATGGTATTAAGAAAACAAGGCCTTGCTCCTCCCTCCCTATATGAGCATAATTTACTATATAGCAGCAGCCTGTCTCGGGCTTCTGATTAATAAATCCCTCCAAATAAAGTTTTTATAAAATAGTTTCTCATAGAAGGTGATATCTACTCTAGGAACTCTGGAGACATCACCAGAGTGATTTCCTAACATAAATTCTTCATGTAACACAGAGACATGCTCTTGCAAGACGGGGAAAATCAAGATTTAGGAACTTTCTCTACAGAACCACAAGAAAAGCTACCCATAAATTTAACGAATGTAACTATTTTTGAGGTTTCTTTTATTCTAGTTTATAATGACATCAAGAGGAAAGCAGACAAAAAATATGGTCCTACAGAAACTTCCAAACATTTCAGAATGCACTGGGAATACTCCCAACTTCAATCTAACGTGATAATCTTCTTTCTTCTGAATGCAAGTAGAGCTCCCCCAAAGATCAATACAGCTCTGTGCCAGGACTGGACTCTCCTCTCCTCAGCTGGGTAATCTCAGCTTGGAACCAGAGCAATAAATCTGTCAGTATCAGCATGGATCCCCATGCTGCTTTTTCCTGTGGGCAGAGATGTAAATTCCCTACAATTTTTTTTTTATTAATTATTCAGTTTGTTAAGGAAAAGAGGCATAAAACTAATGCTTTCTTTCAAAGATGAGATCTTCTAGAGCATACTTTGTTTTCCACTGTAGTCTGCTTTGTGACTACTTTGGGCCATGTCATTCATGGACCCCTAGTGACATCTGGAAAATATAGGCAATAATAAATTAAATGCAGGTTGTCTTTTAGTTATTGAGGAAATATTTACATGCCATGAAAAGCATTCATTTTCAGGATACCATTTGAACTTTAACAAATGGATTCACCCATGTTACCCGCATCCCAATCAAGGTGTGGCTTATTCCACTATGCCAGAGAGTTCCCTGGGCCACTTCCTCTCAACCCTCCCATTAAGCAACAACCATTGTTCTGATTTATATCACCATTAGTAAGTTTTGTCTATTCTTGAACTTCATAATTACTTTGTTCCATGTGTCACAAGTAAAGTACATACTATTTCACCATTAAGTATGATATTAGCTGTTTGTTGTTACACAAATGCCCTTTATCAAATTGAGTAAGTTCATTTCTAATTGTGGTTTGTTGACAGATTTTATCACAAAATTGTGTTGAATTTTGTCAAATGTGGGTTTTTTCTGTATCTATATAGATATATCTAGTTATATTGTTTCCTCATTCATTCTGTTAATTTGGTGAATCATATTGATTGGTCTTTAATATTGTTTTCATTGGATTTTGAATGTTAAGTCATCCCTATTCCTAGGATAACCCCACTTGGTCATAGTCTATTACTCATATTTATAATTTGCTGATTTTTTTTTGTTTGTTTTGTTTTTAAATTATTTTATTTTAAATTTACAGATAATAATTATGTGTAATTATTGGGTACAATGTGATGTCTCGACATATGAATACATTGTGGAATGATTACATCAAGCTAATTATAAACAAATTAATGACACATTATATTAAATTCATATATGTGATGCAATTTGATATGCTGATATATAAAAAATGAGTTCATATTTTAAAACAGAGGGTTTTTTTGATATGTGATCAATGCTTTTCTTAGTATAAAATATGGAATTATATACTTTTAAATAAAATTAAATGCATCTTGTTGATTTCAGAGATAGTATTTCCATATTGATTGTAATTTGCTGATTTGAATGGTGAATATTTTGTTCAGGATTTTTGCATCTGTGTTTTTGAATAATATTTCTAAGATATCTTATTCTCATAATTTCCTTTCAAGAGTTGCTATCAGTGTTATGCTGACCTCAGAGAATGAATTGAGAGTGTACCCTACTCCTCTGTTTTCTTTAAGCATTTGTAAAAAATTTATATCGTTTCTTCCTTAAATGTTTGTTAGAATCTACCAGTGAGTTCTGTCTGTAGGAAGGTTTTTGTAATTACTAATTCAACTATGCTAACAGATATAGGGTTATTCAGAAGAAACTCCTAGCTAGATTGATCAAATTCATTGAAAAAAATAAAGAAGTTATCAAAATTAACACAGGAAAAGAGATTTTTTCCAATGAATTTGTTTATTCTTCCTTTTAATTATTATAAGATCTATGATGATGTCTCCTCTTTCATTCCTAATAAGGGTAATATATGTTTTTTTATCTTTTTTCCCCATGGCAATTTAGCTAGGAGTTTATCAGACACACAAAGAGCATTCCCAAATTAGCTGATGTGGTTATATTAATATCAGCTAAGTAAAATTCAAGAAAAGTAACATACAAAGCATAAAATTATTTTTTCTATATCTGTGAAAAAATGATGTTGGTAATTTAATAGGGATTGCATTGAATCTGCAGATCACTTTGGGCAGTATAGACATTTTAACAATGTTCATTCTTCCCATCCATGAGCATGGTATGGTTTTCCACCTGTTTACATGCTCTGCGATTTCCTTCCTCAGTGTTTCGTAGTTTCCCCCTGTAGAGGTCCTTTACCTCCTTAGTTAAATATATTCCTAGGTATTTTATTTTCTTTGTTGCTATTGTGAAGGGTATTGAGTCCTTAATTTGTTCTCCGTTTGACTGTTATTGGCATATATAAATGCCTCTGATTTGTGTGTATTGATTTTGTATCCTGAGACTTTACTGAATTCATTTATCAATTCCAGGAGTCTCTTGGCTGAATCCTTGGGGTTTTCTAGATATCATATCATATCATCAGCAAGGAGTGAGAGTTTGATCTCTTCTGTCCCTATTTGGACACCCTTGATTCTGCTCTCTTGCCTGATAGCTCTCGCAAGGACTTCCAGTGGGTCCTCTCCTAGGCTACCTGGAATCTCATCATGTATGTCCCTTTGACAAGGACCAGGAGGAAATCTTAAGGCAGACACCTGAGGCCCCTACTCAGTGCAGCTTTCTGGTCCACTGATACAGGTCATGGCTATTAGAACAGCCCTCAACTCTGACCTCTGCATCTTCTAATCAGTGAAGCTGCTGTTGTCTGCCTGAGATCCACCTCCCTGCAGCGCTTTCAGCAAAGCACTCCCAGATAGAGAGCTGGGCAGGTGTGGTGCTTACCTTATATGTCTCCCTCCTCTCCAGCATCACAGTACTCTGCTGCCTGTTGTCAAGGCCTAGAACAATCGGTCTCTGTATTTGGTCCATATAGTTTTGGGGTTTACTTTTGTTTTTGTTTTTTGTGATTTTGTTCTTGTTTTGCAGAAAAAATGAGTTTGCTACCAGTTACTCCATCATAGACAGTAGAGGAAGTATCTTTTGAAATAAAAACTATATATCTATTAAAAATATATATCTATTAAAATAAGATAATTTATCATAATGTCAGATCATTCCTATGATGTAAAATTGTTCTTGAAGAAAAACTTTATATATTTTACTTTAAAAAAATTAAATTCTATTTGTATGGCCAGAACTAATACAGCAAATCTCAAAATTAGATATGGTTTGGCAATTAGATATTCTCTATTTTCCATGTAGATTGAAACATCTCGGGACATTTTAAACTCTAAAATTTAATCTTTTAAATGAACTCCTGCTAATTTTTTATTAAAAAGGGTATATTTTGTTAGAATAAAATGTAAATATCAGAAAGTTTAAGTTTTCTGAGGGGACAACATAAAACAATAAATAATAAACAAATTACCCAGTTCCCAGACCAGCACTGGGCACATTAGAGTCACTCAAAAATTTGCTGATCTGGGTAACGGATGGATGATATTTTAGAAAGGGATGAATCTCTTTTAATATCCTATGCTATTTGGTTTGGAAAGTAAATAGATAATTTAAATGCATATGCATCCTTCTCTTACATAAATGAATGTGTTATGTGGTGTGTCTATATGTATGTTTACATACTTGCTTATAAATTCACACAAATACATGACAATGGCTTTCTCTGTCATTTTAACCGATGTATAGTGTTAATCAGAATTAGGGATAAAAGCATTCAACTGCTTGAAAAATAAATAATTACAGTGCACTGTATATCTGACTATAACATCACTTGTAACTGCATGCTCAGTTTGTATTCTGGAATATAATACAAACAGACTGAGGAATGAATCTGGCGGCACACTCTTCACACTATGGAAGTGCCACAATAAATTTCCAACCTAGTCATCTTAAAATGTTGTGATATTAAACTTAAGCAAGTCATTATTACTGAAATTGGTCTTTGTGAACATTACCCTTAAATTATGGGCTAACATCATAAGTGAGAACCTTCATTGAAAACAAAATTTCTTAGCTGCAAAGATAAAAGCAAAAGTAAACTCTTTGCATAAGTGTTGATGCTTTTCTGCCCGAGTTAAGCATTTGTTATTACAAATATTTTGTCTTTGTCAAGTACCTATTCTTCTTTGTCCACATTGCTTGGTGGCCCGACCCTGCAGTCTGAAATTTAAGTGGCCAGAATTACTTTGAAATTTGATCATCTCAGTATTCTGGGTACTGTTGTTAAATTGAGAGCTCCCCCACACCATGCAAGTCTTACTTTCCAACTGCCTGGACTCTAAAATCATGGTTTAATAGGATCTGTGTTCCAAGAGGACTCTGAAGTTTCATTAAGGATATAGCAACCTATAATAATAATGCTTTAATACAATCATGTCCAGCAGTAAGCAGTTAAGTCAAAGTACGATAAAAGTGACAGAGCAATTGGTTTTTGGTTGTTCAGTTGTGGTTTAATTTGTATTTTATCATCTACCTCTTTGAGATGCTAGAGATTTTATTAGTCTTGGACAAAGTGTCATGTTTATTAAGTGACAGACAATTACATCAATAGGGTACCAAGGTCTCAGATGCTTTTTTATATGTTGAAAACAGTAACATTGGTTATATGATATTTACAGGTTCTTCTAACTCTATGATTTATCCCTCCCTTGGGACTGCTCAATTAGGGATTGAGCAGGTTCCAAAATGAGGCTGAAATACACAGATGGTATGAATCAAGGCAGGGATGAATTAGGGAGTCACACATTGTAGTGGTGAGCTATCACCAGCATCCTACATTTGAGAGATTTATATTTTAAAAGTTGAAAGCCCTTGCCTTTAATAGTATCTTCCATCCGTATTTCTTTATTCTGCAAAATGCTCCTAAAACCTAAAACATAAGAATATTCTGAAATTACTCTGAATGAAAGTCTGAATCTAGTGGTCCTCTTAAATTATATTAGACTTTTTTATGATATAATTCACTGATTGTCATTAATTATATCATACACTAACAATTTCCTGCTGGTTTTCACAGGAACAAACAAGTGACGTTTAACTTGTGTACAAAGCCTTTACTGAAAGCCAGTTAGGTAGCAAGCACTACACTAGGTACTGATGATGAATATAGCAAAATAATTTAACATGTCACAGCACCTTTACCTGGTATTGTCTTGGGTAATCTTAGAAATAGCCCCGTGAATTAGGACCCCAGCTCCCTAAGGCCACGGTGCCCACAGAGGAGAGCCATGAACGCAGATTGAGAGCTGGGATTGTGCTGGAATCTCCTCAAGTCCTTGACGTGAGAAGGGAAAGTACAGTGCTTTGGTCCCCATAGGTGCCTGGTCCTCAGCTGGACACAATACCTGTCAGCAGGTCATTTAGCCCCCAGGACAAGTTGATGACTGGGTGTTATCGCCTCCTATGCACAGTGGGATTCTGGTTCTTCCTGTCCAGATCTGCCTGCCTTGGGATCCCAAACTCTACCAGACCACTGTGGCCATCTCCCAGCTACCCAGCCACACGAGCAGCTTCTGCTTTCATGTGCATTCATTCATTCATTCAGGTGTGCATGCCCAGTCTCCCGAATCAGGAGGTCTCTATGCCCCGTCCATGCAGCAGGTATCTGAACGCCACCTGGGGCCTGCCCCGCGACTCTCCCTGGTCTCTGGCTCTGACCCACCATTTTGCAACCCAGACGTTGAGTTGGAGTCCTCAGGCTCTGGTTTCAAGGGAGGCTTTATTTACATCCTGGTATTTTATAAAGTTGTCGTTCCTGCAAGCAGATGGAGCTGTTGGAGCAGAGTTGTCTCTTTGAAGAGTTACAGACACTCAGGCCCCTGTTTTCATGGATTCCTTGGGTTCTTCCTCTGTCTTTGATATCTAAATGCTGTTCTGGCCAAGAACAGAGGCCCTGACACAACATACCCCATTAATGCGGCCACTGCCCATCTGCAGGAGAGCGAGCCTGGGGTCTTAGCAACAGTCTTCACAGAAGCAGACATGGGAGCCTCATTGCTTGTTACCTGCTGACGAAGATGTGACCACCACAAAGCGCTGACCACCAACATGACATGTTTACCCTAATAGGCTGAATGATCCTGGGGGACTCAAAAGAAAGTGAAATTTAATAGCATTGTAACCATATGAGATGTTTATGGATAGCTCAAAATAAAAGCAATTGATTTCTGAATTAAAACATTGAAGGTTTACTTGTTAACCTTCCAAGTTTCCAAAATCTGATTTATTAGTAAGAGAGATATAGGCAGGAAAAATATGAGGCTGTGTTTTTAATAAATACCTTAATTTCTAAATGTAAAATTAAATCTAGGGAGGATATTCAAGAACTAGTTTTGTGAAGGTAAAATTAAGATGGATTATTAAAAATAAACCCCTCATGAGATGACTCACAGAATGCAGAAAACCTTCTGTTAATGTCACTGAAATGTGGAATGAGATCGCCATGCAGGGAAATGCCATCTTTCTGGCAGAACTGGGTTGACATGCTTCAGTGTGTTGCGCTTTCTTTGTAATACAAATCACCCAGTAGATGTAGCCATTAAATTTCTTGGGAAGTAATGCAGCACTTGTTCAAATATTCCCTACAGTTGTGCAGACAATTAATTTAAGGAATGTTTTCATCTTGTCCAGTCGAAGCTACAGCCAGCATTCCGGAAGATTCTATCATTTCTCAAATCCCTACTGTTTGCCCTTCAGTAAGACATTCCTTTGGACTCAAAGGATGTGAAAGTAAAAGTAATTCCTTGTGCTTGGAGAGCTTTCTATAGTTTATAAATCTCAGACCTAGACCTTGTTTTAGTTTACTGCTAGATCAGCCCAGCCACGTGGGTCTTCCTTCCTTTGCACACACCCTTCATTCTTGAATTTCATTCACACGGCCTTCCCCCTTAAAGGCTGCTCCGTTTCCTCCTGACAAACTCCCCTGGCTCAAGCATTGGCTTAGATATGGTGCCTTCTCTGAGTGCATCCCTGAGCCCTCCAGGCTAAGCCTGGTCTCCTCCTGAGAAGCTCGCCCCGCACTCTGCTCTCCCCTCTGCTGGGGCACACCACTTTCCACACACACCGTGTGCACCCTCTTTGCTGTTTAAAACCAAGCTTAAGAGTGTACATTTGGGCCATATTCACTGTGAAACCTTTTGCCCAGCAAGATGCCTCACATACTTAAGTTTTCATCAGAGGTTTGGGGATAGAGGATACATGGAGGAAGGGATGGATGGATGGACAGATGGATGGATGGATGGGTAAGACAACAAGTGTCCTAATCATCCTTAATTTAAAAACAAAGATTCAAAAGTGGAGAGGTTAGTGGAAGGTGGGGTGGAGAAGAATATAAAATGTCAAATTTAGGGGTCTTTTTAATTTTAATTTTTTGTAGTTTTCTGAAATGTCTGGATTATTCATATTTTACTTTTTTAATTAGAAAATATAATTTTCATTGAATGTGTAATGAATAAGTACAAATAAAGTTTCAGGGGTGGAATTAATTTAAACCAAGTCTATAACATGGGTCTATTCACTCTATCATGTGAATCTCTGGCTAAGTAAACATCCACTTTTAACTTATATCAGTTGTTTTTCCCTTAAACTTTTTAGTGATATTTATCATAGACTTATGGACAGTATGTAATACTAATGACTCTTTTTTTCTTTAGGACATCTGTAAAGCCCTGTGGTGCCATCGGATTGGAAGGAAATGTGAAACTAAATTTATGCCGGCAGCAGAAGGCACTATTTGTGGGCACGACATGGTAAGAAGCTAAGGCTAGGTGCAGCATCCTATTCAGATGTCAGTCTTTCAATCCACGCATCTTTCCTCCTCTTGCACTGCTATTTTCTAAACCTGTATTTCTCATATGCATGTGTAGGTATCTACATGCCTATCAAACACTGTTTTTATTTTATATTGATACTATGAAAAGGACTCTTTTTCTCACTTTTGTGAAAATATAATTGATGAGCTATCTGGAGTTCATAGACATGGAAGTCAGACAATAGGTGGTGACTGAATCGATTTAATAAGGGAAAGCATGGAAACATTGACCACCGTTTACCTGTGTAAAGGACCAGCATTAGCTAGTACAGCAGAAGCCTCAGAGCATCAGTTTGAAGAGCCTGGAACAGACCATTTTGACCTATTGTTGCTCCTGGGACAAAACAGAGAGAGATCTGATGGGGAATAGAGGAAATAGGCACGATAGCAAGTTGATTACTCAGTGGTAGGGAATGACAATTTTGTCATTAAAACTTAAAAAATAAATTATCTAAACACTCAAGGGAATATTTTAATTCTTTTGATTTAACCTATGATTGTATTTCCTCCAGAATATAAAAGACTTTTGATAAGACAGAAAAATACTGAACCCAAATTGTCACTGTAATCATTTTTGCCTTTTATGTATCTGACCTTTTTAGTGACACTAACGACTATGAAAGAGCAATACCTGCCTAAATATCATTGCTCTATGGCTTAAATTCTGCATAAACTACATTACTTCCTAAACATATTTAAATGTGAGTACAGACAGAAGAAATTTAAGATGTTAACAAGCACTGCTGACGTACTTGCGGGTAAACTGTGGCGATGCTGCCTGAGGAGCGCAGAGGGTAAGGGAAGCCTACTTGAGAAGCGCCCAGCAACCTTTTCCTTCCAGGCGTGTTGCTGATGTGCTTTATTTTCCAGTCTCTCAAAGACAGTGATTGATAATTGAATTCTTCCAGTGATACAGGCAATAGTTCAATTAATCCATAAAAAATGTAATAAAAATGCTTTCGGTTTCTCGAAAGAGAAGATGAGTGTGGTGAGACACTGCAGTGTGGAAATTCTAATGGTCAAAGGATTTGAGGTAGTTTACCTGAGGGTTGTGCTGCAGATAATCATGACTTTTCTGCTCATAATTGATTAAAATTTATTCTTCAGGTGATAATTTTCAAAAATTATGCTATTCCTTGGGAGGTTGGCGGCCTTTCTGTTGTTGGGTATGAGTTCTCACCCACAGCAATGTGAGTGGCTCTCCTGGCATCCTACTTTCTTTTGCTCACATGCGGGTTTTGTCCTGGGTGGTGTAGCTGCGATGCTCCTCAAAATAGCCCTCACGTTCTTGTTACATTGTATTTACCTTGAAAGTACTATTGAATTAATTTTCATTGGCATTTTAAATTATTTTCCCTTGTATTTCAAATACAGCTTTTTCCTTCATGTTGCAAAGAATTAGGGCATGTTAGGATAGCGTAGGTTCCTACAAATCACACAGCCGGACCCCGGGCAGAAGCAGTCAGCTGTTCTGTATTTCTTTCATTTCTTAATGCCGAACTCCATCCTTAGTACATTCCATGCACTTCACCGTCAGAGCAACCCTATGGGGGAGCCTACTGCAGTCCCACTGTACAGCCAAGGACTGGGGACAGGGACCCAGGTTTCCTCCGGGAACACCCATGAGAAGTCCAGGACGAGGGGGAACCACAGCCAGACGCGTGCCAGTGCCGAGTCCAGTTCTGTGGTTTCCTCGGGTGAATTTAAACCAGTTCTCACTTTGTCATGATAACAGGTTCAATGCTAGGCACTTGGCCTGTGTTACTACACCGGCCCTTCACAACAACTCAATCTGGTAGTTTCTCTCCTCCCTAATTTTCAGAGGAGGACACAGAGGCTCAGAGTGCCTGAGTAGCTTGCCTCACGTCACACAGCTCACAGAGCAGAAATGCGATGCTCGTGTTTATCTCCAGAGTGTCAGTCTTTCCACTTGATCACACTGCTTCCCCGAACCTGCTGGATTTACGTGAGATATGCTGATTTTGTGACGTGTAATCGTAACAGAAATAGACATTTTGTTGTGGCATCTGACTTTCTAAGATAAAGCCTTTTTTTCATAAGCCACAATATCCATCAATAAAATACAAAATTGTGATAAACACAAGTGAGTCCTAAGAAACCTAATTGCTATTCCAGTGGGAATCTATATGTATATTCATCACAGGTCTGTGATCTGCCTGACATTGTATCAAAAATTGTGTGTTAGTGTGTGTGTGTGTGTGTGTGTGTGTGTGTGTGTGTTTACATGCACCCATATATTCCCCCAAGCCCCCTTGGCAGAATATACAGTGCTTTCTTGTCAGATTCTCAAAAAGAGTTTTTTAAAAAATATTTTTTATAAATAAGATAGTCACTTTAAGGATACTCTGGCAGAAATAGCAAAAGATACATTTGCAAGGAAACTAATTGCAGCAATCATTACCTATGCAAAAGACTGGGAATGATGAAATGTCCCTCAAGGGCGGACTGGTTGGATCAACACCCCATGGAGTATTGTGTAGCCATGAAGATGGAATGAGGGACATGGCTATACACTTCTGTGAAATGATGTGCAGAACAGGTTAGTGGAAAAGCAGGATGGAAAAAATTTTGTGTAGTATGCTGTTATTCATCAAAGAAACAGAAGTACTAATTGGCATAATTATTTGCTTATTAATATAAAATTAATAAAATTAAAAGTAAAATTATAAAATAAAAGTATAATAAATAAAAGTATAAACCCTAAATGTTGAAAAAAACAAATATTTTAAGTAATTTGAAATTTTATTGAAGTAGTCTCTAAATATCAAAATCAAAATGAAACAATCTAACCTAATTGTTACCAAGTTATTGGCTTAATCATAACCATAACAAAGGAATTATTTCAAGTGACTTTAAAACTCCATAATTTGACCTCCATCCCAAGTGGGATATATCCAATGGCAAAAAAAGGTGCTACAAATATTTTAAACTGTTTTCAGCAATTGTATTGTTACTCATGGATTGGTTGTACTCTTCTAAAACTATTAAATATGTACTATGGTACAAAGGAAATAGTAAATGTGTTTATGTTAAGAACCAAGATTTTTAATGTGTGAGAGAAAAGAGATACATATATAAAATCGAAGATGCAAAGTAACATTTATAACCCTAAATTCGAATTGGATAAATTACTATGAACTAGTAAAGCAATTTTCTTTAAAATTAAAACAAAAAAATACATACACAAACAGAAACTTTGTCAATTGACCAACTCAGTAGCAATGACCATCTCCTGAACAGATTATAGCCTCTTAACCCAGTTTTTCCAGTGAGAGGATCTTCTTGTGTGATTGGATGATTCCAGCTCTGTAACAGGGAATGCACAAGATAAGCCTGAGACACCCTGTTGAGTCAGAGAGCCAGAAGCCTGTCACAGATTCCTGAGTCCCCGCAAAAGTGCTCTGAAGCCAATGTTTCCAAAAGAAGCATATGACATTAGCATATCTTAATTTAACATACGGGAAAGCATCACTGTTTTCCTGTGTGAACTCAAAGTCAGGATACATAGACATTTGAAGACTATATTTTCTTAAAAGAAGTAATACAGCTAGTCATGAAAGCGAATAAAAGAAAAAAGAATTATAATATTCTATAACATTCTTTCAACACTCAAATACATAAAGGATCTAGGAAATGATTTTTTTCAGTGGCTACTAAAATTATTAGGGGGGAGACTGATGGGGAACTTTACAGTGGGCAAGTCAGCCTGGCAGTCCCCGCATCACTGAAGCATCTTATCATGAAGTTCCAGGTGTTAGGATGAGTTGTGTGTGCACATGCAGAAAGCCACCTGTGGTGCAGTCTTGCTCAAAATTCAGCTCTGGATCTAACCAGGTCTCTAGAGCCAACTGCCTGATTGCAGCGAATCCAGGGGACAAAGGAACATGTTCAACGGCACCATGGATGCACAGCCAGCAAGACCTGGAATTGGGGAAACTGTGCCAGACAGATCGTTTCCTCACCAAGTGAATGCAAGGAAAAGAGAAGATCAAGGGAGACCTTAAACACTGAGGCATAAGAGACATAACAGCCAAATGCAAGAGAGGGGCCTTATTTCAGTTGTGATTCTATTAAATGACAGGTCTGGAAACAAAAAGGAGACAAATTGGAATTTTGAACACCCACTAGATATTAAGAAGTTATTGTAAGTTTCAAGGCATAATAATGATATTGTGGCTATGTTTTTTAAAGTCCTTAATTTTGAGCTAGGCACAGTGGCTCACACATATAATCCCAGCACTTTGGGAGGCCAAGGTGAGAGGATTGCTTGAGCCCAGGAGTTGGAGACCAGCCTGAGCAATATAGCAAGGCCCTATGTCTACAAAAAAATTCAAAGAAAGAAAGAAAGAGAGAGAGGGGTGGAGGGAGGGAGAGAGAGAGAGAGAGAGAGAAAGGAAGGAAGGAAGGAAGGAAGGAAGGAAGGAAGGAAGGAAGGAAAAGGAAAGGAAAGGAAAGGAAAGGAAAGGAAAGGAAAGGAAAGAAAGAAAAGAAAAAAGAAAAGGAGAAATTTTGGGAACCCACAGTGAAGTAGCTTTGAAGAAATGATACTAAGTCTCGAAGTCAGTGTTGGGGGGACAGAAAGTGGACGAGGGTACTGGCAAAATAAAACTGGACCTGAGTTGATAACTGCTGAGGCAAGGGTGCCGGTTTCAAGGGGGCCCTATGCTGTTTACTCTACTTGTGTATTTTCTGTTTAAAAAAGTTTATTTAAAAAAAGGAGAGTGAAGCTCTTACAATATCGCTACCCTTTCTGGGTCTATGACTCTGCTGGGTAATAACAACACATTGACAGCAGTGTCATGGTCCACACTGAGTTTGCTCAGAGGTTCCTGGTAAAAGCAGTGGTCCTCTGACAAACTGCACACGCCTGCTTTCAAGACAGAGCCCCCGTCTGCCACTTACCTGCCTTCACTCTGGAGCTTCGAATTCTGCTCTTCATGTTGGAATCAAGGTAGATTTTCCTAGAAACGCTTTGTGAGTTATTCAGGTAGTTGATTCTTGCTTTCATGTTTGCTATCTCCTGCACTAGAAAGCTACAACCAGATGAATTTTAAAAACAGAACAAAATAAACAATAACAACAAGCACACACCTGGCTTCTCCCTGCTCTCTGTGGTCCCATCCTCCACCCGTGAGAGCTGGCCTCGCTCCTGTCTCCAGCCCATTTCTCCTCTCTCGTGCAGGAGGCCCTCCGAGAGCAGACGCCTGTTCCCAGCCACAGCCCCTGGCTGGGCTGAGCAGGGCTGTGGACTTGGTTCTCCACCTGGGGCAGGGGCAAGGAGGGGTGCAAGAAAGACTGTTGCTTTGCTTCCAGAAAAGAATCGAATAATTGAATGCACGAGGCTTTAGTCCTCAGAATTACTTTTGCTTTGAAACTCAGTTTTTCTTACTTAAGTAATGTGAAATGGAACCATTTGAAATTGCCATTTCAGTATGCCAACAATAGTGAAATATCAGTGATTTGATATGTTTTATCCTAATATACCAACTAATAATTGAAGCCTTATTTTCCTCTTATAAAAGCAACATTGTTTTCTCTCAGTTCAAATCTGGTGGCTCTAATCTTAGAGGTAGAAAGGGGTGACCCAGCCCACAGGCCAAGCTCTGTTGGCCCTCCCAGGCCAGTAACAAGTGGCAAGCATCTTCCTTCCTCCTCTCAACAGACAGCCTGGACCTACAGGGTCCTTGAAGTCTACACCAAACCACAGGGGAAGCAGCGCCATGGGACACAGTCCCATGGTGCACAGCGTTAGTGTGCGGTGCGGGAGGCAGCCACGTGGAATTTCATGTGCATTAACAGTGATGCAGATAGCATCTCCAGCCTTGTGGGGACAGACGGAATTCCACACGGATTGTTTCATCTCCTTGGAAGCTGTGTGACCTCTGACATGCCAGGTAATAATCTGAGGCTGTCAGCCCAGGTGCTTTGGGGTGAAAGCTGGGAGCGCCAGCCAGGAATGACAAGGTGTTGAGCCACAGGGAGCCTCCAGCTGCACTTCCCACCTGAGACTCTCTGTTCTGGAGCTGAGATTGAAAAGCACCTTGTTTTCAGGAGAGGTCAGAGTTCACTGACTTGGGAGTTGAGCAGACTGTTCCAGTAGCACTCCTTCATTAAACACATTGTTTCCAGGAACTCAGACATTTGAAAATGATTTTTCTGTTCATCTTCTCTGCGTGTGGATTTATAGAAGGATGCTAGGTTTGGAAAGAAAAAAGGAAGTCATATTAAATTTACTGTATTTTTACTAGATGCTTTTGAGGGTAGGGACGTTAATGTCTGCAGATTTTACCAAATTTCCCACTACTCAGCCTTATGGCACTTAAAGCAGCTATGAAATGAACCCACCTGTGTATCCATGAGTCAAGTAAACTTTTTTATGTATTTATGTGTTTTTAAAATCTTTAGTGGTGCCGCGGAGGGCAGTGCGTGAAGTATGGTGACGAAGGCCCCAAGCCCACCCACGGCCACTGGTCAGACTGGTCTCCTTGGTCCCCGTGCTCCAGGACCTGCGGGGGAGGGGTGTCCCACAGGGACCGCCTCTGCTCCAACCCCAGGTGTGTATGTCCTGGCCTCCTTCCTCATGCACAAGAGATTTCTATGCCATGAACCTTCCGAACAGCACGCCTGCACCTAAGCTCCATAGTATTAATTCTGCACTTTACATATCGTTGTAGGAAATGATAAGTAGGAAAGGCATTTTACTCAAGCATTTCTTAAGGAATTATCTCTCTTTGATATAATTTAAGATGCTTTTAACTTCCTGACCACAGCAAAAAATAACAGACCCGACAGTGATAGCCAGGAATTGGATTTTAATAGCATTTACTTGTAATACCAAGGGTCTATTTAAAACAAATGAATAAATCACAAGAAAAGTATATGGAACACAAATGAATAAGAATAATTGTTTCACTTGGAAAAAAAAGTAAATTTTGGAAATTTCATGAAATATCTTTACCTTCACGATGGGGGGTTTAATTGTGGGCTTCTGTAAGAAGACAAGAACGTGAGAAGCAGTCACCAGCGTGGTGAAGGAAAGAGGCTTTTAAATTCTCCTTTTGTTCCTGGTTTGAGTAAGACATGTCACATTACTCATTTAGGACCCAACGGCCCCACCCCTGTCCCCTGAGGATGCCCTCCCCAGGTGTGTACACCAGAATTCTCAGGGGTGAGCAGGGGTGTTGGGTGTTGGTGCCAACCCCAAAAGGGGATGGTTCCTCTGACTTGGTTCTCGGGTCCTGGCCTCGTCACCAGGAGGCTGGTACCAGAAAGAAGTTGAGGTCTGGAGGAGACATTGTTGAATTTCAGTCTGAGTTCTGTTTTTCTCCTGTGCCATCCTGGGGGTCCGTGGCCCTTCTCAGTCAGTCCTCCCGGGGAGTGTGAGGAGAGCCGGGCCCACCTTGCCTCCTCCAGGGGAGCTGGGGACAGCAAGGATGAGTCCCTGCCAGCTGCTTGCCAGATTCCAGCCTGTCCTGCCCCTGTTGTTAATGGTACACCCAATGGAAAAGGAAGCGCAGCCTGAGTCATTCACGTGTAGGAAAGCACCTGTGACTGCTTAGAAACCCACCTGCCTCAGTTACCCACCCACTCTGGGCATTTAACACCACCAGCTCCGTCTCTAGTTAGCCTGACTTCAAGGAAGGGCTTAGGAGCTACTACACTATGAGGCTTCTAACTACAAAATATACATTCCAGACCGTCACAGGGAGGGAAGTTTTGCGTGGGCTCACCTCGCACCCTACAGCTTTGCAACAGTCAGAGATGTCCCCAGGACAGTGTCGACTTCCGTGCCGCCCAGTGTGCTGAGTACGACAGCAAGCGGTTCCGAGGGCGGCACTACACGTGGAAGCCTTACACTCACGTGGAAGGTAAATCTCTCATTACTCCCTGGTAACAGCCTGTGCTTTGTTAGCTTTGCTTTTTAAAGAAGGACGTAATTGATAGTGTGGTGTCAGATAAACCAGGCATCTTTCAGAGAGGTCACTGTCATGTACTTTTTCCTGGTGGTTGGTGTGGTTCTGCCTGACCCACTGTCATGGCATCTTATCTAAACTTGACTGGCTCTGCGGTCAGAAATCAACGTACCAGATAGAGTGTGTACACAATACAATGCAACGCATCTAAGAAGTGATAAAAAATACCAAGTAGATGACGTGTTGATATGGGATCAATGCGTGTTTTTTAAATTTAGAATTATGGTAGTTGATGGCGATGTTGCTATATGCATGTTATCTGTTGGACACCTATAATTGTCAAAGAATGAAACAAAAATTTTTGTACCTTTTGAAAAATTGAATATTATTTCAATTTTTAAGCATCCTATATTCAGGAAGTCTTGATCTATAACTGTAAACCAAGAAGGTTATTTGCAACAGATGTAAGATTTTATTCTCCAGTGGGAAAGAAATGTGTTGCTCTCATGATTATAATAACCTGAAGTCAGTAGCTCAAGTGCCATAGTCAAGGAGAAATTCAAAGAACACTTAATCATCTCATTCCTTGAAACTGGGAATTCTGTCTAAGAAAATGGCAGAGATACTTTGGAAATACATAGTTTGGGATATTCCATCTGACATTTTCTTTCATCATCTCAATATCATGTTTTCATGGTGGCAGATTTATGAAGTTGCCAAATTCTAGAAGGGAAATTTCAAGCGATTCCATATAAAGCATGTTTGGTTGTGCTTTTACTCTTAAACTGTAAAAATTAAGCCAGTAGGAGAAAAACAGACTATTAGGCAGGAGAATGAACTTTGAAATCAGAGCCCAACAATGTGTGTGCTACTCCTGGCTTTGCCAATCTTCGCTAAATAAATTCATCATGGAGTCACACACTAAATTTGATTCTTGGAATTATTCAGTTGAATCTGTTATGTTGAATAATAAGAAAAATGCAGATGAGTCTTGGGCCTATGAAAATTTGTAAGGGAAAGTCTTCATTGTCAACTGTTCCTTCTTTAGCAAGGAGAGAACCAAAAGGAAAGGTTTTCTACAAAAGTTCATATTAAATATAAATCATAAGACCTTGAAATGGATTATTGAGGAAAGAAGTTAAACTTCCTATTTCTTTATGTATCAATATTTTTGACACTCTATTATATTTGTAGAAAACATTATTCTCTGGAGATTTCATTTAAAAGTTATTCTTTTTAGTAGTTTAAAATTTTTCTGTATTTCATCAAAAGTATTAAGAAATTCGGTGACCATTCTCTTATTGCATTTTATTTGTAAGAATTTTGTGTATTGCTACAAAATGGTAGTGACTTTTTTACATTGCTACAAAATAGTAGTTAAGGATACTAGCAAAATCATAAAACATTAATGTTGTAGTTAAGTCAACAAATATTTATTGAATGCCTACTATGTGCCAACCACAGTGTAAACAAGGATCATGAAGGATGTTGTAGAGTAAAATTTAGTAGAGAAGCAATACCAAGTAATAATAACAAACTGGAGGGAGCCTAATGAGGCAGCCATGAGAAATGTCATTGCAATGTATTATTGTGGGGAGCTATTTTATGGGGAAAAAAGTCTATCTAAAATTCAGAGCAAAAATGATCAGAGCTTAAGTATCTTTCTTATTTGTGTTTGTGTGTGTATTTCTTTTTAAGATCAGGACTTATGCAAACTCTACTGTATCGCAGAAGGATTTGATTTCTTCTTTTCTTTGTCAAATAAAGTCAAAGATGGGACTCCATGCTCGGAGGATAGCCGTAATGTTTGTGTAGATGGGATATGTGAGGTAATCATGATCCTTCATTCGTTCAACAAATGTCTCCAGACAGTCTGCTGTGTGCCAGGCGCCCTGTAGGGGTAGAAAGGCCAGACTCAGAAGACAAGCCCCTCCCCTCCCCGGCACAGCCCAGTGGGGGTGAGAGCCAGGAGAACCCACGTTGATGACACGCCCCTTTGTTACGTGGAGCTGTGTGCAGGGAGTGAGAGGGGAAGAGCCCATCCCTCCTCAGATGTGGGTCTGGCACATTTGCAGGGCTCCTGGGAGACAGGAGCAGCCGCATCTGAGCGAGATCTCAAAGGGTGAGCTGGAAGAGGCACGCTGGGGAGGTAGAGAGGGAATGCGGTGGTGCCAGAGGCATGGGTTGGTCAGAGCTGATTCCAACAGCAGAACACCCGGGAGGCAGGCATGGGCCTGGGTTTGCTCAGGGAGGTGCAAGAGGTGAGAAGGGGCTCCCCAAGGGACACTCACCACCAGGGTGAGGAGTTGGGATTTTTATCCTTGGGTCCACGTGGAGCAGGCATTGGGTGCAGGGACATGGGAGCCACAGGGTCATGTCACAGTTTCTGGGCCATAGCGTGGAGAGTCAGTGAAGGCAGGGGTGGCTAAGAGCCCAGGCCTCTTTGCAGCTCCTGCCTCCGTCTCCGCAACCTCCCGTAGCCACAGCTTCCCCTGGGGAGGGCAGGAGGAAAGGTTGGGGGCTCAGTAAGCGCCACATGATGAGCTTGTCGCCATTGATGGAGACAAGGGGTAGAAAGAATTTTATTATCGACAAAGTGAAGGCGTTACCAGATCACATGCATTCCATAAAAACAATGGGTTTTTATAAAGTTAATCAATATACACATTCCGTGGAGTCCAAAGACCTCCGTTCTAGTTGTAGCTTCCTCTGAGTTGTGTGCCCATGGCAGAGTTGGATAATGCACTGAGAGCCTTAGTGTAGCAGTTTTAATGCATGATAAGGAGACTAGATGATTCCAGTAAGAACTCTTTCAGCTGTAACATGCTCGATTGTGTCTAATTATTAATTGATTTGTTAAATATTTTTATCTTATTTAGGTATTCTTAATGATACAGTGTCACAATCTCTTATTTGTAACTAAAATCCAAACAATTGAAATCCAAAAAGCTGTGAAAGTTTTTGGGGGCCTTAACTTCTTTGGTGACAAAACCTGCCTTGATCTGATGCGAAACTATTGATCAGTTTTATTCATCCGGCTTAGTGTAAACACATACGCTTTTTGCTATAGAAACGTTAATGTGTTTATTATGGGATTCTGCCCTAGGCCCTCTGGGACTCTCATATGCATTATTTGCATGATACCTGTTACCTGTCTTAAATTCTAAAAACTCTTAGTTCTGAAATGCATCCGACCATAAGGATTTCAAGTGAGGGATTGTGGACTATAGTTATTTTGTTTCTGAATGGATTTTTTATATAGAGAATCTATTCTCTTTATTAGGAAATGTAAGACAAATAAGCATCATAGAAGTTATAAGGAGTGCCTGGAGTTCTAAGGCATTAGACAAACATGCCCTTTGCATAGTTACTACTGAGGGGAATTTCCGTATGTCTTCTGTTCCTTCTCTGTCATTGCACAGACTATTCAAAAGCACAATGGCATATTTTAATGGAACCTTGTGTAGACACATTGCTTGTCATTGCACTAAGCCTTTATGTCAGCCTGAAATTCACCCGTGTCTCCAACATGATGACCTGTAGGTTTAATCTAGGGCTCAAGATTCTGCAGTTGTGTAACAATACTGAGCAGGACAGGTTCTGTTTCCCATTTAAGAGCTTCCTACTTTGGATATGAAGAGTAGCATTGCAGTCCCACTGGGCACATACTGGGTATCCAATAAATATTTGTTAACTACCCTGAGTTGGTGAAATTTTCAGCCCTAGTGGGGATGAGGTTTCTTGCAAGAGATTGGTGACATTAGTGCTTGTGTTGTCCTTTCTTTCATGAATGACATGTGACCTTGTGGGTCCTCCAGAGAGTTGGATGTGACCATGTCCTTGGGTCTGATGCTGTTGAAGATGCCTGTGGGGTCTGCAGGGGAAATAACTCAGACTGCACGACTCACAGGGGGCTCTACACCAAGCTCCACCACACCAACCGTGAGTACTTCAGAGCTGCCTGCACAGCTTGGGAAAAGGAGATTTTCTTGGGAGCTCCTTAGTGGGAGGAGCTTGAGGTGACAGTGGAGACAGCAGGTGGTCAGAGTCCCAATAGCCTTCCCCTGGCTCCTTTCCTGCCTCAGCTAGTGCTGTGCTTCTCAAACCTTTTGCTTTGATTGGAAGTGGCTACTTGAATTAAAATCGTTCTTAGGAATAGTGAAAATCACAAGAGCTCAGCTCCAATTAATGAAAAGAAGTCACTTATAGGTCTGATGTTACTGATTGCCAAAACAGATATTCCCCTAGTTCCAAACGTGGATTCTCAGGTTTTGGTTACTGAGAACTGAAGTTGCTAAGGGATTCTGCATTGGCATGATCGAATGAAATACTGTATCTTCCCTCATTTCCTTCACCTAGAGTATTATCACATGGTCACCATCCCTCCTGGAGCCCGGAGCATTCGCATTTATGAAATGAACGTCTCTACCTCCTACATTTCTGTGCGAAATGCCCTCAAAAGATACTACCTGAATGGACACTGGACCGTGGACTGGCCTGGCCAATACAAGTTTTCGGGCACTGCCTTTGACTACAGACGGTCCTATAATGAACCTGAAAACTTACTCTCTCCTGGACCAACCAACGAGACATTGATCGTGGAGGTGAGGCCAGCCTCTTCATTTTAGAGCTTGGATTTGGGGTCTTCTGGCTGTTAGCATAATTTTCAGTACATAGAAGAATGTTTACAGTTATCAAAAACAAGAGTAATCCATCCATAGGCTGAATGGGGCAGTAGATTTGTTTTGATCATCTTTCATTTTTTGGTATATGATTAAGTTTGTATTTATGTACTCACATGTGTTCCTATTTGGGGTTATTTATCAGTCAGTTTTTGCAGACATCTTCTCTCCAGTAAGCTGAGAGGTAAACACATATTTTTTTTTTTTGCAGTGGGGGGCTCTATCTCTGCTTGCGCTTGGGGTGGGTCAGCATTCTGCTGCTGTGTCCTGTGACAGTAGGAGCAGACAACAGCCAGAGGAGGCCTCCTTCCTGTGTCACAGTGTTAACCTTTGCTAGCCACAGCTCAGCAGTCACACTGGCCCTGTGCCCTCCTGACCCAAGCCCTTCTGTTTTCTACCCATGAATGCCGAGCTCTCAAAATACAGTCAGGCTTCTCTGGCAGCACTGTCTATCCCATGGGACTGGGAGGGCGGCAGTGGCAGGCAGTGGATGTGCTAACTCCTGACCTTGTCATATTTCTATGCACAGTAAAGGAAAAGCACTTGGTTCTAAAGTTGCCCCATAAACACTTACCTTGCTCTGGAGGTGGTAGCCACCCAGACGCCCCCACCTGCTGTCTGGGACTGTCAGGCCTGTCTTATCCTCTTGTGTCTTCCTGAGAGATGCTTCCCTGGGTGATCGGTGTGGCTTAGGTGCGGGGCAGCTGCAGCCTCTTCACAGGTCCCGCCTCCATCTTCCTCCTTCCGCCCCTGTGTGGACATATTCATCCTGAATTCTTTTGATAGTGTCTCTCCCACCTTCTAAGGCTTCTAGCTTTAATAATCAGAGAGAGGTGGGTCAGTGTTGAAAATGAGTGGAGGCTTATTAGGAAACAGTTCTTGATAGGAGAAGAGTTGCAAAGACTCAGAATATCAGGGCCGTGAAGCATCTCAGTGGCCTTGCAGTGCAGCCACCTGTCCTGGGCTTGTACCTGTCCCACCACCTCTGCACCAACTAAGACCTGAGCTGTGTCATCAGCCAGGGGTGGAGCATGGTGCCAGGGGAGTCAGGGCAGGGCACACAAGTCTCACATCAAGGACAGCAAAGACTCCAAGACCTAGGCATGGAATTTGTATGAACAGGTTAATGGTGAGGTTTCAAAAAAATCCTTCTCACTGAGATCCAAGGATCTGATAGATTATGAGAGAAATGGTAACTGATCCGTATGACTGGGTTTCAAGCCAGGAGTCCAAATTCAGTCTCATGCCCTAAACTGTGACTCACAGGGATGCCAGTTCTGAGTGATCTTCTTTAGTAAGGAAGTGTCTTTTCCCTGGACTTAAAGGGCATCTGCCAATAGGCAAAAGCCCCCCCCCATCTCTCAGAGTAGAAAGTGCGCTAACTGAACTTTGATTGGGCATGGATGACGTCTATTTAAGTGTTCTGGGTTATTTGGAACCCACTAGAAAGTGCAACAGCGCTTAGTAGGTGTCACTTTCTGATTCTGTCAGGTGCAGAGGATTTGCAGGGTTCCAAAGAAATGCCTAGGACCTTTTGTTAGTTTGTAAGATGTTTAATGTTTTGTATGGAGGAACACACTAAATGTAAGGTGAGAGAGAATGTCTAGACATTTTTCTGGGTTTGCTTGAGTCTAACTGAGAGTGTTATTTCTATTTAAGAAAGTTGATGGAAATTTTAGAGGATGGGCTGTGTTTACGTTACCATCATAACCAACTTTTTCTCAGTATTGTTGTTTTAAATAGTTTAAAGCAAATTAGCATGTATTTGCTGGTTTCACATTAATTCGTTTTATTTTTCCCCTTTCCTATTTCGTAGCTTCTGTTTCAGGGAAGGAACCCGGGCGTTGCCTGGGAATACTCGGTACCTCGGGTGGAGGCTGAGAAGAAGCCTACCGCCCCGCCCAGCTACACGTGGGCCGTCCTGCGCTCTGCATGCTCTGTCTCCTGCGGAGGGGGTAGGTACTGCCCATGCTGCCCTTGGACGTGGGCACGTTGGTGCCCATGTGAATTCAGGGCTGCCCTGGTCTTTGTGGAGTCCTAACAAGGCTTCTCTCTGAGGGTGACAGTAACATTCCCAAAAGTGGAGTGGGGAAGGGTGGCCCTGAGTGTCACTTGCAAGCCTGAGCTACCTTCTACTTTGGTATGTGGCATGAGGAGGTCATTTGGTGTATTTGTTCCTGCTTTTCATCTCATTTAAAATTTTTTAAAAGGATTCTTGAATCTGTTTAAATGCTTGAATCTCCATAATACTTTCCACAGGGGTTGCACTAGTTTGCAGTCCCACCAGCAGTGTATGAGTGTTCCTGTCTCTCCGCATCCACGCCAACATGTATTGTTTTGGGACTTTTTGATAAAGGCCATTCTCACTGGAGTTAGATTATTCAAATGAAAGTCACTATAATTATTAGACATGTCATGTTGGTGATGAGAAATAGAAAGTTGTGAGGAACATACAGTGATACAGAGTGAGTTTTATTTTTTCTTTTACTAACTAATATTTTTCAAAAATTTTACTGGGTAGAAATTTTCTTTCAAGTCATATGATCAAATTCACCCAGAAAATGTAAGAATTTTATGAAAGTTGCAGTGAGAATGTCAAGAAAAAGCATGTTAAAAAGAATTTCACATGAAAATAGGAGGCTTTGTTGTCTTATATCATAAAAGTTTTAAGTTCATGTTTAAATTGGTAAAGCTGGTTCTACTAAACAAAAGTTTTAGCTAGGGCCAATATGTACTGTCTGATGAAGGGTAGTGAGTAAATGTTTGCAAATTTAAAAAAAAGTAGAAAATTCTATCTGGATATTTATGAAACAGACAAGCTTCCATCTGGACAAGTGGATTTCAGCTTTGTACATTCCAGGTTTTAATAATTAAGAAGTTAGACAGTACATATGTGAGAACTTGCATAAAGAAAGCATGTAATGAATGAGGAAAGAAAAAATAAAAATGAATTCATATGTTCTTAATAGTGGCTCTAAATAAGTGAGATGAAGAAAATAAAGAAAAGCAGAAAGATTAACAAAAAAACCATAATTAGTCCTAAAAATTAACACTATGTGCTTGACATATGTTATTCTTACCAGTACGAACTAAGAATAAACTATTTAAATCATGGACTCTAGCAAAGCTAATGATTCTGACATTAAAAACTTCCTGAGGAAAAATATGATTCCCTTCTGCACGGAAGGCTAGTGAGCTAACACCTCCAGTGGCAGCGAGAGAAGTTTGCAGCATCCTCCACTGGCCGTGTGGCCCATGTGAGCCGCCATCTTGCTTCAGTCAGAAAGCTGCAATGTGTAGGCTTCTTGTGGTTCTGCCTCTTCCTGTTTAGGATCATCTAATAAATAGTATTTGATTAGAATAATAATTGAATATTAAAGCTTTGTATTTGTGTAAGGACATGAATGAATTTCAGAACTCTTTCTTATACATTTTCATTTGGTGAAAAAAGTGTAATGAATTACATGGAAACGTCTGAAAAGGACAGCCAGTAAATGGTTATATTTATTACAACAGTTTCATCTGTGTCTTCCTGTTGAGAGTCGAGCATTCAGAGCAACTCTTGGTTTTCTCAGCTGCTACCAAGTTACTTGTTTCATTGTCCTGAAAGACACTGAATAGATGATCAGAGTACTTACAAATCACTTAATTATCCCTAAGGAATAACTCTCACATTGACAGTTCCTGGAGAAAATCAACCCGAAATCCATTCCCTGATCATTTTGCTAAAGAACTGCAGTGTAGAGTCAGTGAATGTGTTGCTTGTTTTCAATTTTGATAGAAATTTGCTGTAAAATTAGGGTTTCTCAATTCAACAGCTGGATGGAGTACTGCAAGAGGTCTGTGTTTTACCCCCTCCTGTAGGCTACAGCTCCTCTGGGAAACCCGACCTGCTTCATAGGTCCAAAGACTCAGCACCTAATCAAGTCCCCCTCACTGGCCACGTGTGCATGATCAGGAAGTGCATGTGCTTGTTAAAATGGTCATCCTGCAGAGCTTCAAGTGTACGGGCTCCTCCTCTGTTTTCATAGACACATAAAGGCACAGCCTCATTCTCCTGTTCTCTCTCCTTCCTCCCTTGGTATTCCCAGGATCCTTTATTCCCTATACAAGCAAAATGAAAGTAAGAAACACATTGTTACCATGTACTGAGCACGCACTATGTGTTTTCCCATACGACATCTTGTGGAAACCCTTGACAGAGTTAGGAGTGGACAGACCACAAGCTTGGAGGCAGCTGATCAAGCTCAAGCCTTGGCTTCTGCAGGATGTGTTCCTCAGAATTTTTGAAACAGCGCCCTGTCTGTGAAGTTTAAAGACTATCAGTATCAATGCTTGGAAGCAATCATTTTTATTATCTTAGAAGTCTCAGTAGTATTGTCCCTAATTCTATTAAAATTATAGGCTCAGCAGTTTTGGGAATTGCCTGAGATAGCCTAGCAGGAAACTGGGTTCAAACAAGTTTACTGACTCCTCTGCCCGAGTCTCCCCACCACAGCCAGACTCCCACTGAGCACGTTTCTGGTGGGTTGGTGACCGTTCACATTCTGTAACCAAGATGATTCTACTAGGGGTATAATATGTCCTTCATCTTCCCATCTTCCTTTCATAATATAGCGATTACTTATTACTGGAAGTCGTAGTCCCATGAATGTCAGACTGAAATATTAGCAACTGGGAGGCGACCACACAAGCAGACAATGCTGAAGTTTCACGGTTGCTCAGGGTTAGGGCTGATCTTGTTCAGTTCTGATATTCAGTTTCTCTTTGATCTATGTTTGGTGGGCTTGCCATATTCCCCCCAATAGTCTCAAATCACATAGTTATTCATTGAGTGTTAATTGCTGTGATTTATTTTGAGGCAGGAGCTTTTATTTCCCCAGACTTAATTTCCCATTTTGAGGGGTTATCTTCATTAAACAGTTTATCACAACTTACTGTCTCTGCCTTTCTGAACTTTGGGAGTTTCAGGATTTGGTGTTATCTGGTGATACCAGTCTTTTAGAACTAAATCCTTGGTTATTTTAAGTTTATAAAATGCTTCATTAGTTCTGTTGTGTTGGAGCCTTCTGAATTCTAAAGGTTAAATGGGGTTATTTAAATTATGTATTATCTGAAAATAGCATATTTAACTGCTTCAATGATTAACACTGGAGAGTGAAAATCCAAAATGAATATCTTTCTCACTTTTTCAGTTCTATAAAAGAATAACTGACTTCACCAGGGAGTCCGATGGAAGTAACATTTGACTACTAATTTCTTAATGGCTTAGGTCAGTGTATCCCCTGACAATTCTTGACCTAATTCTCAAAGGAAAAGGAAAAGTATAGACATCATTTTCATTTTATCTGCATATTTTTTATTTTTAAGATTTCTCTTTAATGGACTTCCCAGTATGCTGGATTTGAAACTTTTAAACCATCCTTTTATTAGCTATTATTTTGTGAATTTGAGGGTCTACAAGGGACAGTTAGGGAACCAATGAACTGGGAGAAGACAGAACATTTCCTCCACCTCTTGCTTCATTCTAGAAACATTGTGTAGCATCAGTAGAGGACGGATAATTCTTTTTGATTGAAAGAGATCCCATTTCCTTATCTCTTTGAATGGGCCCACCTCTCCACCGGGAGTCATTTCCTGACAGGCGGTTGCAGGCAGGTAGTGCCTTCTGTCTCCCTTTCTGACAGCTGCTTCTGTTCCTTTTTCCTGTCCTCTCACTTTCATGGTGTGATCACAATGTTATTTCAATACCCCTGCCTAGCTGTGCCCCGCAGGACTCTCGCGAGTGTCTGGGGCATTGGTGACGGGACTGAAGACTGAACAGGGAGACAAGCCGAGGACACTGTCAGGACGGGAGCAGCCGATTGTGCTGTCTCTGAGACGAGACTCTGTGACATGACAGGGACCGCACTAGACTCTCACCTCGTAAAGGCATCGGCCTTTTCTCAAAATTACATATGTTCTTGTCCTTTTTAAAAGGCAGCATTTATGATTCAGTTGGTCTAGTATATTCCAAAAGACTAATCTTCAACCTCTGATTTACTTCCAAATAAAATGCTTATTAAATTTTGGCTTATAGTTATGTTTCAAACTCTCTACTATGCAGCGTGCAATGTCTGGGGAGGATGCCTTTTTTCTTCAACTGAATATATTCATCTAATTCACAGTTAAAGTTCCTCAGACAAATCTTACAACTGGCTTGTAAACTAACCTCTCTTGTAGTTTTCCGGTTATATTCTCCTCACCATCTACAAATATTCCTAGAGCTTGATTTTTAATCATTTAGGGATTAGGTTTGGAGAAATGGTTGAAATCATTAGTAACCTTGCCCTTATTTTGTTGCTGTCAAAGCATTCATTCATTCATTTGTTCAATCAGCAAATGCTCGTGCATTTGGATTTGAACTTCAAACGTCTTAAAGCCACCTGGGGAAATGCAAGAGCCTTGGCTAGGGTTTCTTGTGTGTCTGAATTGAGCAATGAAATAACAAAGTAGTTGGTGCTTTACATGAGAACCATTCCGTGACTTTTTAGTGTCGTAGATAATTGAGGTACTGCACATCTGTGTATCTCAGCCAAGGAATTGAGTTCTTCAGTGTCGCACTTCTTTCTTAAATGGGTGTGAGGCACTACACCGAATTCTGAGTTTATAATGAAAAATGATGTGGTCCTGTTATCAAAAACATTGGAAATCTGGAGTGAGGAGTCGCCCATGTGCCATGTGTGTCGATGCCAGGCTGTAAAGCACGTGTGTGGGAAGAGCCACGAGAACTCAGAACACCAAGGCTGCAGCACAGAAAGCCGCACAGTTCCACTGCACTTTGGATGTCCGTCTTCCTCCGAGCTGTGTCTCTGAGAGAGCTTTTGCAGAGCAAGGGTGCTTTTTGGTTCCTATTACTCATCTAGTTGGCTAAAATCTCTAGGTCTTTTTCACAGGAACTGCTTCAAATTAGATCTTCCCCATCCTTCCTTTGTGTGCTAGAATGTTCTCTTAGAGCGAATGTACATCTCTGTCTTTTAAACTTTACTTAAAGAGTTAGATCCCAGAAATCAACTTGAAATGATTCTTGTTCTTTTCTCCCTGCCTTGGGTCATGTTTGAATTGATCTACTAAAAATGCCTTCTGTGATTTGTCCAAGTCCATATAAATTACAAAATACATTACCCCTCCAAGCCCCTTCCCCCAAAAACACAGAGGGAAAAAAAAGACAGTTTGTCTGCCAGGAGGGAGCATATTCTTCAGGGGCCTGGGCCATGTGCTCAGAGCTCCAGGGTGAGACAAGGAAGCTCCCTCTTCCCAAGGAGCAGGAATTCTTCCCCATTTGCAGAATCTCTCAGCTTGCCACAAACCTCCCCTCTTCAGGCGTGTTGGGGGCCCTCCCACGTTTCCATCTTGTGGCCACAGCCCGCTCCTCTCCAACCCCATGCTGTGGGCTCCACTGCTTCAGGTCTGCAAACCCGAAACCTTAAAGATGGGTCATGCGTGCCTACATCCAGATGAGCAGCGTGTCCCTGTGCCATTTTTGACAGGTCAAGACTGTCAGGCAAACTGGATAGTGGAGCCAGTTCCCTGGTAAGCAGAGTGTCCACTTATGATAAGACAAGTCACAGCCATCCATAAATGAATGTCATCGCACCCTCTGAGCTCTGGTGCACATTAGGATGCCATATGCTCATAGAGATTGTGCCCAGGCAAAGCTGTCACTTAAATACACCTGGGAATCATTCAGAATTTGAACAGCCCCAGGAATACACCCACTCTGGTTTCCTAGAGCTGTCTTCCCTCTCCCTGTTTCAAGTTCTGTAATGCTCACGCATAACACCTCAATAATACAGCTAGCGCGTAGCATAGAAACAACACGTGCTTCTCACCAGAGCTCATGCATTCATTCATTTGTGAAATATTTTCCAGTTTTCTGTGTAGTTTTGCTTATGGGATTGGTTTGATTTTTTTTTTTCTTTTCCATTACTAAATAAGGATAAAGCTTTTGGCACCAGCTGGAATTCATTCTATAGTTAGAATTATTGAAAACTTAGAGATTATTTGATAAAAATCATAGTCTTTCAGACTGAATACTCTTCTTACAGATACTTTGGAAAAATATAAAGATTCTTAAGTGGTTTCCAAAGAACTGGCCAGGGTTGGTTTCTGTAAAAAGATAAAAGTAGTTCCTGAGCTCATTGCTCGGTAAACTCACCGCTTCTGTGGTCAGGACTCATCTTCCTGCAGTTAGTGGGTTGTTGTCTCTGACTTTCTTACTTTATCTTTTGAATTTTTTACTCTTCCTCTCTCTTATCTACTAATATGGATCATTTTAAAAAAATGGCCAGCATGATTATGGCATACCCATGGATTGTGGGATTTTTCCTTCTGAAAAAGTTAAGTGATTATAAGCACTATTGAAAAATTGCTTCACAGATGTACCATTAGTCAGAGAAATAATATCCAAGTCTCCATAAATGTTTAGCTAAATGGTTTAGGAGACCCCATTCCATCACGCAAACTCATCTGAAAACACAATTATCCACAGACTGGTGTAAAAATAGACCTTGGAAAACCTAAATACCACTGGACATATGGCCGTCTATATATATTTTATTTTCTCAGAATTTTCAGACATTTGAAATCAGTCAAAGGAAGAAACATTTAAATTTACTTTTATGTCTATTATTGTTTTTATGGGTTGCTGTATTAGGGTTCTCCACAGAAACAGAACCAAAAGGAGATATCTTTCTATCTATCTGTCTATCTATTTACCTACATACATACATAGAGAGAAAGAGATTTATTAGGAGAGATTGGCTCACATGATTATGGGGTCTGTGAAGTCTCACTATCCACTGTCTGCAAGCTAAAGAACTAGGAAAACAAGAATTGTAATTCCATCGAAGTGGGAAGATGAGGGGTGGCAGAGCATGGTCTAAGTCCGGAATCTGAAGGCCTAAGGACAAGGAGTGTTGATGTCGCGTACAGGAACTCAATACTGTAGGTCTAAGTAGATGAACTCAAGATCATAAGCATGCAAATTACATGTACATTGTGAGCAAAAAGTCTCTGATTAAAGATGCAAGAAAAACACTTTGTGCAAAAACTTAAGTGTAGTTTCTTTTGCTTAATTTTCAGTTCTTGCCATTTTTCCTACATGTGAGGTAACTGGATGGTCAAAACATAGGTTAGCACAGTGTTCTGAATAGACAACAGAAAAGCAGGAGTTTGAGAGAAGATTTGGAGAGAAATCCTAAAGGGGGACTACTCTGATAGGAGCCATACAGAAATTAAGGGACAAAAGCAGGAATGTGGAAGAAGAAATTTAAATGTTCTTGGCCAGCCCATGAGCTCAGATTTTCAAGTCCTTAAACCAAACAAAGACCTTTGATATGAGTCCCGGAAACCCTGGATTGAGTGTGAAAAACACTTTCATAAAGCATAACCCAAACCTACCCACTAGTAGTCCAGCTATGTGACACCTGTTTGTGCCCTGAGAGTTCAGGTGTGAGTATCGGGGCCCAGGCCCAGGGACCAGGACCCTGACGTGGTGGAGGAGTGTGATTTGGAAATGACTTCCCATCTGCCTGCGGCTGAGGAAGGAATTTAAACAGGTTCCCCACCCTGGTTCTTCAGTGTGTGTGTGTGCCCATGTGCTTAGGCGCACACATGTGTTTTTTAAGGGGTTCCTCTAAGGTCCTTTCCAGTCTGATGTTCTGTGGTCCTTGTCAGTCATAAATAGACAAGATGGATCAAAAGAAAAACCAAATGTCAGCGGTCCCCTTAGCCACTGGCTCCTCCCTCCCTCCATTGACCCCTTCGGGCTTTCGGATGCTGTGCCCTCTGGGGACAGATGAGTAGTGAGGGGAAGGACTGGCCAGATCAGCAGGTGGACAAACTGCCAGCAACGGGGAACATCTGGAGAAGTCAGCCCCTCCTGCCCTGCATCCTTAAACCAAGACTCCAGGGTGTCTGCAAGACAGGGTGTCCACCTTCAAGAAGGCCCAAATTTGTAAGAATCAGGATTATTTTTCATTACAAATTTCATAAACAAATAAAAAATAGAGAAGACAAATGGTCCCCATAACACCTTCCTTGACCCAATGTAAGCATTTTAGTGTACCCCATCTCACCTCTCCCTGCATGCACGGTTCTAAACGTGTGTGCCCTCCTGTAGAAGGGCCTTAATGGTCACCTTTTTCTATGTCGTTACATAATTTGTATTCTTCATTCACAAAGAGTTCCTCCTTATGTATTCCAGTGAATAACCCACTTTTAATGTGGCAATTCACATTCTTGAGCATTCATACTTGCAACAGACTATAAACAATGAATGCTTCCATACCCCAAAGAAATTTCCTTAGAAATCACAAATATTGGTTCCACTTTTATGGAGAGTATTTCAAAGAGGTGGTTCCTTAAAGTCTAAAACCTTTTCTCTTGGAAAAATCCTGCCTGTCACACACACACAGAGCTTAGTTTGCTGTGGCATAAAGACCAAACAGAGATGGAGTTGCAAAGATCCTAATGTCACTTCCATAACCTGGGTGCCTACCAGTGAAAGCACTTCATGAGAAATCCCGTGGAAAAGTAACAGATGCTGTTGGCATCGTAGGGCCCCAGGTCAGCACTTCAGCATCCCTTGGGAACTGTGAGAAATGCAGATTCTTGGGCCCCTGGCTGTGGGGCTGGCAATCCATGTTTTAAATGCCACCTGCCGAGTGACATTTGCACGGGAAATACGCAGGAAAGCCTGTCCACCGCGTTCCCCAGCGGCCTTCTCTCCGGACAGTGTATGCAAAGTGCACTCCCAGTTCCCTGCTCCTACTCCAGACAGCCCCCAGAGAGATTTCTGGAATCCCCGGTGTTCAGGAATCACCATGGGAAAACCATTGCTCTGGGAAAAACTAGTTTTAAAAGAATAACAGTAACTCCACAGAACACAGCAGCTAATTTTAAAATGGCACTCGGAAGACTGCCTCCCAGGAATCGTGACAGTGAAAGGCCAGGCCTTTGGATCTCGGGAAGGTGAGTGTAGATGGCCTTCCTGGTGGGCGTGAGAATTGAGGACAAGGACGTCCCTGGAAAATTCCCGGTACCCACGCCTGGGGAGCATTAGCAGACCTCCCCCCATGTGATTTCAATCATGGTAATTCTGTAAAAGGAGGAAAACAATTTCTGTTAACAGAATCCCAACCCTACTGATCTTTATGGATTAAAGTCAACACTTTAACCATGCTCAGAAGCAAATTGAAAGCCAAAGCCATTGTGGAGCACCCTGCGATAGGTTCCATATATTTTCTGTGCATGGGCCCAGGTCTAGTAACCTAAGAGTCTCCAATGATTCCTCTTGCTCTCTCTGTCTCCAGGTCTTTCCTTTCCCCACTGCCAATAATCAGTTAACAGACCCGTCTTAGTATCTACTCTCTTGAGTACCCTAGATATATAATATAATCATTACACTTTAATTTTCCCTTTGTCATGATTCTTATACCCCTGTTGACCCAAGTAAATGACTGAGGCAAAAATCTGAATCCATGGAGCTTTATTAAGCCAAAGTTGAGGATGCGCGCAGGTAAAACAGAAACCGCAGACAACCTGTGGCTATTTTTTCTGAAGGGGAAGGTAGAACCTGGAACCTTCAGCATTTTAAAGGAAACAGAGAGAAAGGAAAAGGCGGGGAGGATGGGGGAACTGTTGAGTCAAAATTGTTACATTCTTGTGAGGCCCAGGAAATCCACATTTTACATAAAATAAGGGAATGTTAGAAGAGAAAAAGAGAGTAATGGAAGCATCAATTATGTAGATACCCCAGGGTAGGTGGAAGAATGTCTGATTCTGTCTTCTTGCCAGTTCCGTTTCCTGTAAAGATAGACTCATGGTTTATTATTAGTGTGAAATCCCGTAGGCTTTAGTTTTGGGTGCTGGAAATGGGTGCAGTTTGCATGTCCTTGCTTATGAGAGGCCAGCAAGGAATGTCCTTCATGAATGACCTGGGGGGCCAGGTCTTCACAGGTACCCGAGGCCTTTACCTTCTTTTTTGTATAAAGAAATATTATACAAAATTCTTTTATTTTGTCTAGTTTGTTTATGGGCCAGTGTCTCCAAATAATTTTAACTAATACTAGTAATAAGTAAAATTATTTTCTTATTCCTGGTCTTCATGGTAATATTTCTAATGTTTTCCATAATCCCAGCTTCTAGGTTTAAATCAACATACAAATATCTATATTTATATATGTGGATACATAGACGTCCAAAGACATACAGATACTGTTAAGATTTTTAAAGAAGAGATTTCATTGGCGCTTCAGCTGCCTTTTGCCGCTGGGCATGTCTGTGCGTCTTCATTCTGCATTTCTCCCTTTCCTACAGGGCAGATGACCACAAGAGAGGGCTGCTACAGAGACCTGAAGTTTCAAGTGAACACATCTTTCTGCAATCCCAAGACCCGACCTGTCACGGGGCTGGTGTCTTGCAAAGTGGCTCCCTGTCCTCCCAGGTAAGAAGTGCTGTGTTCCTCTAGCAGCTTCCCGGTTTGCAGACACGCTCAGTGAGCAGGTGGTGCTCTGCGTTTACAGAATGAGAAGTGCTGACACAGCCACGTAATTCATAACAGCAGAGATGCAAGAGGGACAAGAGCTGCCTGGACAAAGGACCTACACAGTATGTTTGAGCGGGAAGGTCTGGCAGTCCTGGCATCCTGTTTGTTTTGTTTGTGCTTTAATCAGTTGCAGGCCAGCAGGAGTGATAACTCACTGTGATGACAGTGACACAGTGTCTCTAAACCAAAGTTGATAAGATGGAGGCCGCTTATCAGCTCTGTGGAGGGGCTGGGGGGGCTCAGGAGAGTTGGGGAAGTGAAAAATTACAAAAAGCAAGAAGGTGGCTCCTTGTGGTTCTTGTGAAACCCCTCTGGGTTTGCCAGCAGGTGCTTATAGGAGTCAGGCCCCTACCTTCCCACGAGACCAGGACACAGGGGCGCTGTCTTCAGGTGTAGGCTGGAGCAACAGGAGATTCTGTCCGAAGCCTCGAGCTTTCTCAGGCAGGCACTATAAGGGGGCTTGGTTCACCCTAGGGATGCGACCATGAGCTGCTGGAAACCACACTAGTGTTTGCTCAAGACACCTCTGTATTCTTCTGTGTCCTGTTTTCTATACTTAACTCACTCAGATGCAATTTAATAAGTTCTGTCGAGAACACTGTGTGCTGAAAGACAAGGCACAACTTAGTGGCAAAGGGGTCAGTCTAGGGGAAGGTGGAACTGATGCCTCCTGACAGTGTGTAGAAAACAGTAGGCTGGGGCCACCCCAAATTCACCTAAGTAAAATCTAGAGACCATCATCGTATCTAACTGTTTGATGTATTTATCTCTTATTTTATAATGTTTGCACTGTCTTCTGAAAGAGAAAAATTTGAGGTACTACAGAAGCCTCACTGTGAACCCAATGCCTTCCTTCCCTGGCCGGGAGACTCTCAAGGATGACCAGTGGGTCCCCCCATTCCTGGTCTAAGTGCGAAAAGTGTGGGTCATGGTGCTGGATGCCTGCCCGCCGGGGCTCAGCCTGCCTTCCCCACTTCGGTTGGCTGTGATCTGGGCAATAATAGCACCTGCTCTAGGGTAAGGCAAGGATTCTGTGCAAAAAGCTCTCAGATGCAATAAATACTCACTCAATCTTGGCTATTTCTCTTGTTGCTCCTTAAAAGGAGAAACAAATTCACTATTTAGTCTGTGAAACAAAATTATCAATGATGAACCACAGAATAACGAACCTACATTACATAGATTAATCCCTGTGGATTATTATTTTATTGTATTATTTTATTTTAGCAATTGAGTTGGGAACGTAGAATTTAATTTAAAATGTTGCTTTGCTTTTCCTCTGAAATGGAAGACATATTTCCCTCTTGTCCAGGATACTGACAATTTTTTGTTCCTGATTAAGTGGGCAGAAAACTCAAGTTCCAAGTTTCTGACGATGACAGTGTGTCTGTCTCTCACCTAACTGTCTCCCGTGAAGCTCCCGTGGCCCTCGCTAAGCCATGGGTGCTCCGTAGCTTTGTTCTGAGCAGCCTCGCAGAGCTGAAGCCACTGCACCGAGCGAGTACAAAGCACTCATCCTTCCCAGAGCTGGTGCTCTGGGTGACTTTAAGTGTCAAGGCGCAGTGGGGGGCGTGTGTCATGTTCAACTTGAAGGAGGGTCCCTAAAGGATTGGGGAGTGGAACCTTTAAAACATCTTCATCCACAGCCTTCTCATTTTTAACTTAACTGAAAAAGGGAACCTGCCCTGCTGGCACCCAGAGGCCTGTGTAGCACCTAAGTCTCGCACAGTTGGATTCCTGTCAAGCCCGGGGATGCTTGACCGGTGGAATCCCCCTAAGTCACGACTCTGTGCAGGGCGCAGGGTGTTGGGAGTCTTGGTGGAGGAAGAAGGTCTTAAAATGTCCGCAAGGCTTCAGCTACTAGCAGGATCATCCTGGTGAAATAAGCAATTCCGAGCTGCCCCTCTGGGCTGGGCAGCCTGCTCCGCCCACCCCAGCCTGTGGCCCACGCAGGGGCCTCCTTGGCACCGTCCTTGCCGCAGACGGTGCGCACCCTCCCACGGCTCTCCCGCCCTCGCCTCTCCCACCTCTGTCTGCATTTTCGCATGAATCAGGCATTTTTATCGCTTGTTTCTGAAACATGAATTATAAATCATACAAATATTTACTTCCTTTATATTTTTCAGCTTATCTAAATGGAGTGACTTTTCATGTCATTTATCTTAACTCTCTAGTTTTCTAAGCATAAACACTAAGAGCATAACTTCCAGGACAATGGATTGAAGATACAAGAGGAATAGTTTCCAGATGGTAACTGGATACTTCACTCCCTGGCAGGGAAAATTCTCCTTTTAACGCTTGTCCTTCTTAGAATTACCTGGGCTCTTCCTGAATGTTTTCTCCAGATGAACTTTGTATTCATGTTGCCAAGTTAAAAAATAAAAAATAATCTTTTTTGAAATTTTTGATTGAGATAACATTGCATTATTAGATTAATTTAGGCAAAATTGAAATCTTGAAAACTTGGAAGCCACCTATCAAACCATTTTTTTCTTCATTACTTCATTTGGTCACTGGGTTCTTCAGGAACAGTTCATAGATTTATTTACATGAGTGAATATGAGTATTTCTGTTTTTCCTGAGTATTTCACAATTTTATTAATACTGTGAATGAAATTTTATATTTTATTCAGTTATTATTTTTATAGGGTAAAACATTAATTTTGTAACCAAACACTAAAATTTTATATTTTCCATTTTCTTCTGTCAATAATCTTATATTTTTAATATCATAAGCCAGTAATGATAATTTTGGCTTCCTGCTCTAGTGTTTATACATCTTGTTCACCCCCGCCCCCAGTTTAATTGGAATGGCATGTATTTCTAGAACAATACTAAAGTGTATTCTTTCTTGTTCCTGCTCCCAGTTGCAATGTTTCTACGTTTTCACAATTGAGTGGTGGCTCTTCATTTGATACATGCTGCCCATTGGGTTTTGATTTGTTTATCTTATTATGGGAACACTTTATTTGTTTCTATTTTCTCAAGCATGACTGAATTTTAGCTAATGCCTTTTATCCTACATAACTGTTTCATAGTGGACTTGGAGAGATTTTAAGGAAAAAAGTTGACAAATCTATTTTTAAAATTTGTGATGTTCTATACATAGCACAGGGCAGTGAGAGGCATGCCCCCAACCCCCACCATGCCCCCCGAAGCCCACAGGACACTGTCACCTCAGCCTGTGCAGCCACAGGTCCGTGGTGACTGTTCCTGTGATCAAGAATATTGCCTGTCCAGTCACACAGGATCTCGAGCTTTATAAGCAAAAACACTGTTGGGAGCCCAGGGTCACAGAGGATGCTGAGTGTTGACTAATGTTCTGTGTGCTTGTGTAAATGACACTGTGTCAGCTCCAAAATCACTGGAGGACACTTGAACACACTCACATCCACTGTTCAAAAACAGTGAGCAATCCTGAATTTAATTTTATGAAGAAAAGAATAGCACATCCTTGTTCTATAGCCTTGGGTGAATGAGGCCTGGAGTGTGTGATCAATTGCACCATCCTTGCATTTCTGTAATGAACCCCAGTCGATCTCTGTGCCTTCTTTAATGTTCTGGTGGCTTTAATTTATAGGATTTTCTTTATAATTTTGCATACATTTCATAAGGTTGGTTTGTGATATTATTTGTGTGCTATATTTCAAAAGATAAATCTTACATTCTTTCACCTAAGTTTATATCCTGTTTTTACTTATTTCATGATTTTCTATTGTTACTTTTATAGCTGTTGCTGTATAGCTTTCTTGTCTTTTGTACCCCTTTATTAGTTAGAAAACATATATTTCCAATGCTACTATAATTACCTCTACAGTTTAACATGGTATGCTTAAGCCACTCTTTCTTAATTTATTATAATAGCTTTATAAATTAAACTAAATCCATAAAGTCACTGTTGGGCAAATGAAGCAATTAGCACATTTTTACTTCTTTCATTCATTCTCTATTCCTTTCACTTCAGTTCAGGCCCCAATCTTTGTTATATTAATAATTTCTTGCAGGTTTCTCATTTTGATTTAGCTTTATTATTATTATCATCATCATTATTATTATTATACTATGTACCTCTATTTTTTCAATAATTAGAGCATTTGAATTCTGTTTTATAATCTTGACTGCAGTTGTTCAGGTGTAATTGTCTATTTAAATGGACCCAGTGGCCTGGCCAGTCCCCTCACACTGTAGCTTCCCGGGAGCTCCCGGGTGCAAGTCCTTTCGGGGCCAGCGGGCGTGTGTCTGGAGGGCGTTTTTCAGAAGAGTGATTCACCCTGGATTTCCTAACTGCTTACTTGCCTGTCTGCTGCTTCACACCAGATCCATTAGTGTAATTCTGTCTTCTTTTCTCCTTTTTGATGTCTTGCTTCCTAGAATTTTTACTCTTTCACATTTCCTGACAGCATGGTTGTTTGTGAAATTATATTTGCTGAAGTCAGGCATCTTCAGAATATTTTTTAAAATGTTTTTGAATGCTGTATACCTTTTTCACGTATACATTTCTGTGGGGAGGGGCTTCTATGCCATCTTCAAATAGGTTCCATGTAAGATTTCTTTTTCCCAACTCATTCTGCCCAGGGCATTTCCAGACAGGTCATTTATCGACCAAAAAATGGAGCGGACCTCCTGGCTGCAGGGCTTGCTCCTCTGTGAACTTTGTCCAGGTGCCTCGGGAACCAGTCCTGGTGGTTTGTCACGTGAGCAGTGCTTTTGTTTTGGTTCTCTTGATATGTTCACTGTTTCTCAGCCCTTTATTTGATTGGGGGGGAGGGACGGAATCTCTATACTACTTCACTTAGACTGTCTTTCCCAAAATCTCCATCGTGACTTCTAAGATAAAAAAGAAAAGTTTCAGAGATGTGCTTTCTTTATAAAGCCATCAAAGCATGGTCCACACCCATCCAATAGTCGTAGGACCAATAGTTACCAAAGATGTTAACTCAGAGCTGGTCCGCAGAGTGGGAGCAGTATTTCTCTCTGAAGACAAGGCTGCCTTTCTGCTGGGTGAAGGACGGCTGTGAAGGTTTCCCAGAATTGGCAGCTGGACACACTCTCCCAGTGGCCATTGGGACCCACATTCCGGATGTGCCTGCAGTCCACCTCTGATGGCAGGTCTCACAACAGCCCAGGGCACAGGTGCGGGCCCAGGCTCCGCCCCATGCTCCTGCATCTCTTCGGGCACGTGAGTTAGGATTTCTGAACCTGAGGTTCTTCATCTGGAAAATGAGCACAATAATCATACCTGCCACACGGACCTGTTGTGAGGATTAAATATTTCATACAGATAAAGCACCTCATTCAATACCAGCTATCAATATTAGTATTATAGGAATTAGATAAACTAGAGGGATTTTGGCCTTGGATGGATCAGCAGGGATTGTCGGACTGTACATTGCTCAGAGGCTTGGAGTATATATTGGTTTATTCAGGACAATGAGGTTTTGCACAGCCTGTTTGCTGTCGTTTAATGCCTATTAGACCATAACACACAATGACCCATACCTTAGACACCTGCATTCAACCCTCACTGATCTCGGCATTTCAGACACCTTCGCTCCTTCTTTTTCAGGAGAACCTTTTATTTAGTTGAAAGCATTGAATTTCCCAGATTGCTTTCCCGTGTCTATGAATGCTAATGCAATTCTCTCATGGCTCCTTGTGCATATGTAGACCTTACATCATGCAGGCAGTTAAAGAAAGACATCACAGTACTACCTAACCTACCCAGACATTATTTCTCTGTTCTGCATATGATACTTGGGAGTGAGTTATTATAAATGCTACACTGGTTGGCTGCCTTCTCAATCTGAGTCATTTAAACCAGCTGAACTAGAGAATGAGGTCTTTAAATATGGGCTTTGTCTTCCCCAACTCATTGTGGGAATACCGAGCATATGTAAAACCATTAAATATAAAATACAGTATCTTCTGATGTCTATATATAGAAAGTAAATGCCGCTGAATCACTGGACTCTTGTTCACACCTGACGGGTACAATGCACCTGTCTGGGTCATGGACACACTTATAACTTTGACTCAGACTGCACAAAGGTAATTCGTGTAATCAAAACATTTGTACCCCCATAATATTCTGAAATTTAAAAAAGAATCACTAGACTCTTTTGCAAAGTAGACTAATAAATTATACCATTATAATACAGCTAATAGAGATACCAGCATAGGACATACTTCCTCATGCTCTCTTGATATTCTGCACCAGTGTTTGAAGAACAATAGATGAATATGACATTTGCAACCATAATTCATTTGATAAGTTTTGTGATGTAATGACTGAAGCTTTACATTAGGAGTTTGATTTCAAAGAATGAAACAGTAACTATAGTTTAATCATTTGGTCAACTAATTAAATTAAATATCTAACTATATTAATTAAATATTTTTAAAAGTTTTTATAGCCCCTCAGTATTTTTAAAAGTTTTTATAGCCCCTCAGTAATATATAGAAGCCAATTTATGGGAAAAATTCAACCAATGGTTACCTAAGACTTAGTAAGAAAATAAGAAGTAACTAATCTGCAGGAGTCTGGAAGAAGAATGAAGGCATCTGAAAAGGTAGTTTCATAGGGATGGGAGCCAGGAGGTTACATAAATATTGTTCTACCTACTAGAAGTGTTCGTTTCCTGGATATGATTAATCTCCTCAAAGTGCCACAGTGAGAAGTCCTTCCTGCAGAGAATGGGATTGTTCCAGCCTCATGAAGAAAGATGACTCCCACGTCAAATGTGAGCCATATATTCTTGGCAGGCCTCCTGCCTAACAGCATCTGTTGGCCAGAAAATACGTCTACCGCATGGGGTGCCTTCACACCTGGGCCTCAGCTTGAAAGATAAAACTTACAGATTCCTAGAAATCATTGTAAACCCTAAATCCTACTGTTGTTTTGTGGAAAAGACCGTCAGTATTCCTGGGCCTACTGTCAGTTCTGCCCTTAACTTTTGAATTCTTTGCCCAGATCCACCTACAGAGGTCCGTACCCTTATACCCGTCACTCAATCATCATTGGCTGCTTTCATAAATTTGTTAAAAGCAAGAAAATGACATTCCCTGTCTGTTCAGCGTAAGCAAGCTAACCACGGACAAAGGGATGCGGAGAGCGTGTGGACACGGCGCTGTCTCTCTTTATCGCCTGACGGGAAGGGATGCGACCTGTACCTGGGCAGGATATTGATGCCGATTTCATGCAGGGTTTATTAGCTTGCTGGCAGATTTGATCTGTGTAAAATATGGATTCAAGCCACTTCTTTGGTTTCCTTCTTAAAATCCATTGGATTTATGGCAATTCCTGGTGACCCTGTCCCTGTAGACGTTACATAAAACTTTTGTGGATGGCCCTAACTGGGAACCCCGCTTGGCCCAGGCCCTCTCAGCACCCCCCGCTGGTGCCATTCACAGGCCTCGGGAGTGCAGTGGCTGCAGTCCAGGCTCAGATGGTCCAGACACGCTGCACGAGGACACCTGGAAAGCATTCTTACAAAAAGTCAGTCGGCTCAGGGCCTGGAGAAGATCGTTTCTGAGCATTTACCTCCGAGTGAATATCCAGGAAACCCTAATGCAGAAATGCCAGCAGGCCTGAAACTGCAGGAGGAGTGAGGCATCATTTTCAAATCCTTGTCATAAAAGGAAGACGTCACAGTGGGGGTGGAGAGACTTCTGTCATAGAATGGGAAGCTGACATTCCTTCTCAAGAAATCGAGGATCCAAAGAAAGGAAGCTGGATACAGCTGTTAGGGAATCCTCCGTGATCTAAGGAACATTTCACATCTTGAGAAGTGAATTAAACAGTCTCACGTTGGAAGGTCATTCATTTCAAAAGAAAGAAAAATGAGCCGAAGTCAGTCATGAAGTGTTTAAATTCGTGTTAGACACGCAGGCTTTCCCTAGAGCACCACGTAACAGCAGGCTCCCTCGAAAGGCAGGAAGATATTAATATTTCAGACCGTATAGAAAATCTGGACGCTCATGATGTCTCAGGGAAACCCATTTGGAAAGAGTGGCACCCTGAGTATTTTGACACTGATTCAATTCTGAATCATTAAGGAATTTCCAAAACGCTGCTCCTTGTGGATAATTAGCCATAAAGTGGAAATACACAACTTTCCCTCAGAGCAGTGAATTCTATACTTATCTATGTATGCAATTGAGACGCCAACAAAATTTGCAACTATCCAATCAAAATATGCAAGCCCACAAGATTCCTAAATATATGCATTTTTCTTAGGACATTTTAGAGCTAAGCTGCATTAAATTACTAACTCAAATCAGATTTCTCTCCATCTGACAAGCCAGCCTGTACACGTCTTACTTACTTGGCAGCAATGAGCAGAGTGGCTAAGAACACAGGCTCACTGGGTTTCCTTCCCTGTCCGGCCACTCCGGCTGTGTCATATTGACTGTCAGGGACTGGAGTGGCTGCAGCCAAGTTTCTCAGTGCCTCTAGGCTTCAGTTTCCTCACCTGTAAAATGGGAATTCTAATGGCACCTCCCCCTAGGCTTGTTCAGTGGGTTAGTGTGTGTGGACAGGTGAGTTGGCACATGTGTGCTTTAGAAAGGAACCTGAGCTGGTAATGAGAGCCCAGGCCCTGGAGCTGGACTCGCTGGGTTCAAATCCCATCCCACCCCCACTTACGTAAACTTTCTGCACTTCACTTTTAGGATATAGTAGCATCTATCTCATCGGTTTGTGGGGAGAGTTAAACTAGTTACTAGATAAAAGGGGAAAAAAAGCTTAGAGCTCTACCATGCATTTGGTTTGTCCTACAGAGATGCTAAGTCAGCTTGAGTGTTAATCGGTAACCAGATGCATTTATTTGTACCTAGAGAAAGGAAAGTGGATGCCATCTCAATTAATTAGTTAATTAGTTAGTTAATTAGTTAATCCTACGTCAGATGCGGCTGGTTTTCTTTCTCCTTTGCTGCAGTATTTGAACCCATCTTCACAAGCCTCATTTTTTCCTTTTAATATTTTCAAACATTTTGCTAGAACCTCAAGATTTAATATGTGGGGCTTGTTGTTGTTTTATTGTTACTATCTCCCCAAATAGGGTAGTTTTTTCTAATCCCCCAATAATCTTCTATGGCTGTGCTCAAAATAGGTATCAGACTCCAACAGGTCTATCTTATAAGGTGTCACAGTGTCTGTAAAAATACCATTGCTTCCAGGTTTCTGCAGGTGTGTTCAATCCTATCATTCGTAAGTGGAAGTGGTTAAATCAGGGGGTGGCAAACCATGGCCCATGGGCCGAATGCAGCCTGGCACTTGACCTCGTAAGCACGGTTTCGTCAGAGCACGGTCAGGCCTGTTCGTTCTCACAGCGTCACCAGCTGCTTCCTCACGGCCTCAGCAGGGGCGAGTCCTGCAACAGAGGTCGCGTGGCCCACCAGTCTGACCTGTCTACTGTCTGGCCTTGACCAAGGTATTTGCCAACTCTTAGGCTAGATGAAAGCATCTCCCAGCAAAATGCGTGTCTTAATCAAAAGTGTTGTCTCTATAGCATGTTTTTTTTCAGAGCAAAATAACAGCACTAATGCTATGGCAGCAACAGATTTCAAGTTCAAAAAACCTAAACCTAGTTTCAGTCTACAGTCTTCCTATTATTAGTGTTTGATTATCTTTTAGAGATGATGTCTTTATTAGTAGATTTATCTTCTCAGTGATTTATTCCTAAAACTCTGAGAATAACTTTCTCAGTTAGGAAAATAGCATATCTTCAGGATAGGAAAATTTCCCAAAGTAAAGAAGCAAGTTAGATTTGAAGTATTGTCAAATCTATGTATGTAATGCTCAAATCTATGTAAGCTTACATTCGTGTAGCTGGTTTTCACCTGAGTTGTCTAAGAAAGACATTTCCTAACCAGTAGTTAAAATGTCTAAGCAAAGCTGGTGGTCTCATGGTCACGGCCCATGAACGTGGTGGAGAAACGGCCACTTCTCCCTTGGGACTATTAATAAGGTGTTGCCCAAAAGCAGTTCCAGAGGCTCTAACGTTCTCCTCATTTCCATGACTCAGAGGGCTCCAGCAGCTTCTGGAGGGAGTTACTCAAGTATTGCATTTAATTACACTTTCTCTTTGAAAGACTCCATTTGCAAGAGGCACCAGCTGTCTTTTCTTTTTTGTTGTAAACCCCCAGGGTGTAGGACCTGACTGTCCTGTTCTCTCCCTCAGTGACCATGTGCTTTTGTCCTGTGTTCAGGTGAGATGGGGAACACCTGTGCAGAGCTTTTCTGGTATCTCTAATTTAGTTTAGTGTAATTGAGATGGCGTCCCCTCTCCTTTTTTATGTATAAATAAATGCATCCGGTTACCATTTCTTGGGGGCATTGTTTTCCATATTCTTTCATTCTCCTCACCCTTCAGTTTTTAGGACTCTATTCTAAAATTTCTTAATAATTCTCAAAACAGTAAATACTCAAAAATTACATAGTTTCAACGTCATGAACCTTAATTAATAATTTTCACCCATGTCAGAGAATCACTAAGAAATAATACAACAAAATAAATGTTCATGTCCCAATGATTTTTTTTTTATTTTGCTTTTTAAAAATTCGTATTTACTAGTCATGCCTTTGGTGGCTTTTTATTGATTTTCAAAAAGTGCATATAAAAGAAAGTTAATGCAATAGGAAAACGTGGTTTTCCCTCTTCATTTGTATGTTGAGGGACTGAATTTATTGAGTCCTGGGGACCACATGTGCATGACCTCACTTTCCCAGGTGAGGGCTGAGGATGAGCAGAGGAGGGGAAGGATGAAGAAGAGACAAGGGAATGAAATGATGGTGACCACAGCCAATCTGCATGGAGAAGGCACTGTGACCATCTCTACTCTGCAGATGAGGACATGGAGAGCGTGGAGTTCCGAGATTTCACAAAGGCCCCAGCTGGCAAGGGTGGAGCTGAGATTGGAACACAGGCCCCTCACGGGCTCAGACACAGGAAAGGCCGCCCTTAGGATCCTCCAGCCAGGAGCATGGACCAGGGCAGGGCTTCACAGAGAACTTTGATCTGCGTTGCCCTATTAGTGCATGGTTATAATTTTGTGGATTTCTATGTCCACAGGCAAAAGTGAATCCTCTGAAACATAGATTCATCACAGTGAACCCAAAAGGGAAATTTTAGTGATATTACTATATTTAACAAGTAACAGAGCTCTATATCCATGAATAGAGGATGGTGATGTTCATTGTCAATTTGTCAGCAGATATCCAGTATTTGTGCTTGTGCTAGTCCTGTGAGTTTCACAAAGGCATTGATTAAATGTCAACCTATAAAGCGTAGGCTTTGTGGGCAGGCAGAATGACCCACTATAATGGGACGAGCCCACCACCACTACCATAGCTGGGCCACCAACCTCTCACCCTTGCAGCCTCAGAAGCTTCCAGTCCACTTTCCTATCCCCGGCCTAGCTCCCTCTCCTCCCTTACCCATTCTGCAGCAGCAGTGATCCTCCTGAAATGCAGACCCAGTGCAGAGCTTCCCCAGGTCTGGCCTTCCATGCCTCTGCATCGTCATTTGCTTGGAGCCCAAACGCCTGCAAGGGCCCTGCCCTCTCAGCCCTCACTCCTGTCACGCTGGAGCCCGCTTCGCCTTGCCGCTGCCGGCCCTCTCTCCTTTGACTTCCTGGGCAGCCTGTCCTAACGCCCCTGTTGGAATGCATCTGGTGGTCCATCTCCTCACCACCCCTGATGTCTGGGAGGCCCGAGATGGGTCTGGCTGGGCACCTACCTGTCAAGCAGGGCCGTGGGCTCCACATCGTGTCTGAGAAAGGGGAACAAGCGTCCCTCATTCCTTTCAGCAACGCTGGTGCCTTGAATGGAGGGAAGGACAAGTTAGCGCATCCCCAAGTCCCCAAGGAATGTGAGGCCATGGTCCTGAGAGCAAGGGGAAGGAGCAGGGACGGAAGGTGCATGGAAGGGCCACCTGCCGACATGTGGGCAGGTCACAGGACAAGGCTTCTGACCTGTCACAGTTTCCTAGCTAGTTTTTATTTATGAGATGTAATTCCTCCCATTATTTTTCTTTGCTTTCTTTTTTTTTTTTTTTTTGGTGGGGAAAGTTCTGTTTTTTTTTTTTTTTTTTATTTCAGAATATTATGGGGTACAAACGTTTTGGTAGCATGAATTGCTGGTGTGCGGTTTGAGTCCAGGTTATAAGTGTGCCCACCGCAGACGGTACCCGCCTCCCATTACTTTCTGAGGGTGGCAGCAGGCACATTCCTAGCTCAATGCCTGTGAAATTTAACCTGAGGACAGTTAGGAATAACTGCCTCCCGTGGCTGTTTGTTCTCACTTTCCTTTCTCGTTTCTTTCATTCAAGTCCTTTGTGTGAGGAGAGAATATTCTGGGTGGGGGGCGGGGAGGCTCCTGCCAGGATGAAGCCCCCAGACGTCTCTCTCTTGCTGTTTCCTCTTTGTCCACGAACCGGTGTCTCTCATTCCTTTAAAATGCGTGATTTCTACCGTGACTTGGTTCTGGCCATCCCTGCGTTGGGATTTCCCCTTCGGCCCCGTCAGAAGGCAGCCAGCCAGGGAGAGATGCCGGGCTGGGCCTCGCGAGCTGAGACGACATCAGCTGCCCTGGAGCGTCCGGAGCCACCGGACAGAGGGTGTCTAGGTCCTGAGAACACGGAGCGTCTTCGTCTCCTTCCTTGTTCATGGCTTTCCATGGTCTTTGCAGTAAGCTTATATTCCTTCCCTTTAAAAAGTTAAGACTTTTAAAAAATTGCTGAGGCGGGATCCACTCTCAGGGCAGGACTACCAAATCAAACAAATAATAAGGGAAGAAAACAGTGGTTATGCTAATAAGGTCCTTGGAGTGAGCAAATACATTCTTAGGTATAAAGTAAGTGAGGTGGCTCGGGAGATTTTCCATCCTGTGGTCCCTTGCCAAGAGAGACCCTCTTTACTCTAAGCGCCAAAGGACTCCTCCTCCGGGGAGCTGAACTCCTCCTCCGGGGAGCTGAACTCCTCCCGAGGCGCCTGGCACGCTGTGCGCCCGTGGGCCTTCGGGGAGGGCGGGCAGCAGACGCAACAGGTGCACATGGGTGAGCCCTGTGCCCCAGAAATGGGGACCCACTGAGGATTTTAAATGGTAATGGGGTGTGTTCATATTAGCACTGACAATACTTCTTGGCAGCAGAGTAGGGCAATTGCAAGGGGGCAGTTAAGAGGCAATTCATGTGAGAATATGAATAGAATAGTCAGGGTTCTCCAGAGAAATAAAACTAATGGGGTGTATGTACAGAGAGAGAGAGATTTATTTTAAGGAATTGGCTCAACATGACTGTGGGGACTGGTAAGTTCAAAATCTTCAGAGCAGGCCAGCAGGCTGGAGACCCAGGGAACAACTGCAGCTTTGCCGTCCAAGTGCAAAGTCTGCTGGCAGAATTCCCTCCTCCTCGGGGGTCCTCGCTCTTCCTCTGTTCTGGCCTTCAACTGTTTGGGTGAGGCCCACCCACGCTATGAGGCATATCCACTTTACCAAAAGTCTACTGGTTTAAATGTTAATCTCATCTAAATGTACTTTCACAGAAATATCTAGAATGTTTGGCTAAATATCTGGGTACAGTAGCCTAGCCAAGTTGACACGTGAAATTAACCATCACAGACCTGGGCTCAGCCAATGTGAGTGTCAGATACACAGGAGGGAGTAGCTCTGCTGCATGATGAGGGAGGGAAGGGCTGGAGGAAGGAAGCAGGGGTCCCTTCTGGTGCAGGTGACGGGAAGGGCAGTGGGAGGAAAGACGGGGACAAGTGGCTTGGGATACCTGTCACCCATCAGAGGGAGGCATCAGTAGGCAGGGCATGCGCAGGTATGGAGCTCAGCAGGGAGGACTCAGAGTCGTCTCCAGATGGCAGAGAAGCTCCCTGACCCAGCCCACTGATGGAAAAAGTAGATTAAGGGAAAAAATCATGTTAAAAAGCACACACACATATCTTGAACATTTATTTTCACTTAAAATACATAAATGTGCATCCATTTTCTAATTCTTTTCATTATGACCCAAACTTTTGAGTAGGGATCTGTCTACTGAAGTGTCTAAGTTGATTATTTGCATAAAATATGCTCATTGCAAATCATTTCCAGTCCGAAGTATCTTTAAAGAAGGGTGAAATTTGTCCCATTTATCTGAGTGTGAAATCATTTTAAATTTTTTTAATTTTTCTCATATTTTACTTTTGTCTCAGCCACACCTAATTTGACAGCAATCTCACTTAATGACTGGTCTCTATTGAGTCATTCCAAAGATTTAACTTCGTCTTCATAGAAACAAGCTTTTCCTTTTCTCTGCTCGTGTTTCATGGAGCTGCACCAGATTCAATTATATTACATAATTCCAATAACAAATCCAGCGTAAGCAGATGTGAGAGGGGAGTGCAGGCTCAGCACCCTGTGGGCCAGCACGTCGTGGCAGCAGGATGTTGGCATCCCTGGACGAGGCTGGCACCTCAGCCCCGGCGCTCGGCGTAGTGTGGGTGGTGGTCAGCGTGCGCTGCCAGGGGGGTGGGGGGGCGCAGAGTCTGATGTGTCTGTTCAAATTGAGGAAAGAAGAGCTTCCAATAAGGCTGGAAATGGACCAGTGGGCAGGGAGGAGCCATCCAGCCCATCCCTCTATTGTTCAGAGAAGAGCGGAGCAGACACGTAGGGAGCCCCTGGACAGAAGCAAATCCAGAGAATATTCCACTGCTTTGCCCTCCTGATGAAAAGGTGGAAAGCAGAAAGTAGAAAACCGGAGTTTCGCCTGGGAAGCTGTGTGGCCCTGCCCAGTGGGAAACCAATTGTATGTATAGGTGGCGAGTGTTGTAAGAGGAATCTTTGTAACCTGAACGGTGCCTCCTCTTGTGAATACATCCACTTTTCCATTATGGCTACCTTCCATGCCCAAGTAAACTGTACGTTCAAGAAAACCTTGTGCCATGGAGACATCCTGGGATAGCAGAGTCTCCCCGGTTGTTCAAGTGGATTGTTTGAGAGGCTTGGAAGAATATAAATATGGGAGACAATTACCTCCATTTCTCAGATATCTTCATTTCAATATTGGAAGAGTCAGTATATAAGGAAGCAGCTGTGCTCCATCCCAGCTCAGAAACCACTTGGTTCTCAAGGGTCCTTCTTTGGGAAGAGCTCAGGCTGCCATGACTTTGCGCTCACAGGAGCCAGGTCTCTGGGTCTGGGCCAGGAGCCTGCTGCAGAACACAGCTTTCAAACCGGGAGGGCTCTGAGGCTGTGAGGCTGCTCCGTGAAGGAGCCCAGACGGGCTTTTCTGATATGCTCAGGACAAGGAATGAAGGCATCTGTTTTTCTCCAGAAGAATCCATTTACCAGACTCCTTCCAGCCTGGTTTTTTATTGGCACATCTAATTCTCATAATGATTACACAATAAAATCAGTACAACTTTAATACAAGTAATTGAGGCCAAAAAGGGAGGAAGAGGGTAGTTCAGAACTTCAGTGGCCAATGCCTGGGCTCTCCTGAAGAGTTTATTTTGCCTTTCTCAGGATCCTGGTCCCAAAGCCGCTGCTCCTGTGGCCACCAGGACTGGAACGGCAGGGCTTTGCAAAGCTTTAGATTCCAGATTTCTGATGCATCAGGACTGCGCAGATTTTTGAGAGCCCCACCAGCAGCTATAGTTTGGGAAACACTATCTTGGTCAGAAACTAATAACCCAGGGTCCCCTCAGCCCGTTGTGCCGTCTCTGGGCATGAGAACTGTGGATGTTGTGCACGTGCAGTGGGGGGAGTTACCGCTTACGCAGTGCTTCATCTCAGTCGCAGTCTGGTCTAGATTGCTCATTTGCCCACCTGTATGTGCGTCCACCCCTGTACCTTGTTTCCATAATGTAGGCATCTGTAACATACACAGCTGGCTCAATGGTTGGGTATTGAAGGGTTACAGAAGTGAGCAAGAGGGGCTTGGCCTCCCAACATTGAAATCTGGAGATAGTGAAAGACTGTCGTTCTTTCCAGTAAAGTAGGGACGGATTCTGGCAACAGTGCTGTTTTGGGGGTGGGGGCTGGCAGTAAGACACGGCCCCCTCCTGTTTGCGTATTCTCCTAACTCAAGAGCCCTTGCTTCCTGGAGCTCAGTTTCCCCATCCACGAGACAAGACTGGTAAATGCGATCAGCTCTGGAGTCCTCCCCAGCTAACGCTCCGCCTTCCCTCCTGTCTTCCGTCAAGAGGATGAAGGGGCAGCCTTGCTGAGGGCCCACCACTGTCGTCATTGAGAATCGAATGATTCCCCTTTTAACTTTCATGAGCTGACGTCTTTCATGTACATGAACGAATGCAAACCCCCCCAGTGTTCTGCAGAGAAGAAAACCTCAGATGAAGGATTTTTGCTGAAACAGGGAATTAAGGCTGTTTTGAACTGTGAGGTCAGTTTCTTTTGTCTGTGTTCTCTCAGAATTCCATTTTCCCTGCCTGTCTTCATGTAAATAAAAGCTCTGTAGACCTTACGGATTCTTTTTAAGATAAGATCTGATGACAGGATAGTGAGACAGGAAAACCTGGTAAAAATAGCATGTTGGCCTCTGCCTGGTAAAACTCCACATACCTTTGGTTTCTCCGTCCGTAAAATTAACACCAATAGCACCTCATTTGGGGAGAGCTTTTGATGTCCTTCAGTTTGGTGTTGTGTGCTTCAGCAAAGAAATCGTGCATTTAGACATGAAAGCAATTCCGTGTCTGTGTCTGGCTCACTGCAAATCTCTCCTTCGGTTTCCCAAGTCGAACAAAGTGGTTTGACTTTTGGGGCTGAAGAAAACGGAGTAATTGTCAAGTTGCAAGCTTTCCAGGCCCCCGTTCCCTGCCAACCAGTTTCAGAGATGGGCTTTCCGTTCCCATGTGAAAAGCCATCCAGACCCTCGCCTTAGCCCCTAAGAGGACTCCTCCCAGGAGACAGTCCCAGGGTCCTGGCCTGCCCGGGCAGCCTGCAGAACATGATTGCAAACAGGCTGTGGTAGAGGGAGGATGAGAGTGTGTGGCATGTCGCCGTCACTTGTGGTGTACTTACTGCTGGACTTCAGGAGGGTTTGATTTCTGAGGTACTCACTGCTGGACTTCAGAGGGATTTGGAGACTTGAAGTGCGTTGCTCCAGAAGGTGTCGTGTGCGAGCACAGTGCCGTCTGTCTAGTCTCTCTGGCTGTATCTACTGCACTAACTCACACCTTTGGTTACCAAGATCGTTGTCTCTTTCAGAGCTGGACTTCTGCCTCTGAATTTGCTTGGAGTATAGCTGGCACCAGGTGATACTGATGAAATGTCCTTTGGCATAGATCAATAATAAGTTCCCAAGTCAGTAGAGGAGGAGGGGAGCCAACGGCCCAGGGTCGTCTGCCAGGTGGGCTCAGGAAGCCAGTGTCTCTCCTTCCACTCTCCCCGCGTCCTGCTAACCTTGGCTGCTGTGCTTTCAGCTTCTAGCCAGCCTGCACTCTTGAAAGTTAACTTGTTAGCTATTTTTTCCCTATGGAAAATACAGATGTTCAAACTGGCAGCTGTTTATTGTTGAATGTGCATTGTTATCGGAAAGAAAAGCATGGTAGGTCTCAAATTACTTACACGTGTAAGATGCTGCTGTTTGATATGAATAGAAGGTTGTTGTGTCTTTTAAAGTCCCATAATACCTGGCCCATCAGGCCATGTTGGCAGCTGTCCTAACCCCTGGGCTATTTGGGTATTGAGCATGTCTGTGTGCAGGGTCACAGAGGTCAACAAAGTGGATGATGTGATTAAGAACAGCCTACGGGACACTGTGACAGGTGCGCCCAAGCCTAGCGCTGACACAGAGGCAGTGCCTCCTAGGGACATCTGTGCTCTACGTTGTCTCCCACACATCCCCCTCTCACCTGTCTGGAACTCAATCCAGCCGTAAAGTACCTAATATTTGTCAGGGCCTCTTGTAGGTCTGTGTTGTGGCAAAGTTTCTACCTTCTACTGAGCGATGAGAGACTCCTACCTAGAATGCCAGGAGTTATTCTTGAAAATAGAGCAGCAGAGTGCTTGATCTTGAAAATTCAAGAATAATTAACAGGCAAAAGAAACTGAAACTGAATTCTAAATGAACGTCTTTGAGAGACTCACTGCTGTTCAATCTGTGAGCAGAGCTTGGGCAGCCGAGGGTGGGGCTCAGCTGTGAGCGGCAAGCGGCTCGGGTCCAGGCCGGGGCTGGCCTCTGCGTCAGGACTGTCATTATGACACATTGACTGTTTGTGTGGCGCTCCATGACAAGGTATTTTACCCTTGTTAGAAATTTGCATTTTCAAAGGAAACTTTCCAGACTCAAATAAAAATGTTATTTTATTTTTTTAAAAAATGGGAAAGTCATTTTATTGAGAAACAACCAATGACTGCCGACCATTAAGGATATTGAATATTTAACAAATGATACCAGGAAATCCTACCTAAACTGTTGCATGAGAACTGTAAATCCCAACACTTCTTCCAGCCGTGCGGAGAGCCACAAAGGAGTGCCCCACGAGGGAGCCCTGGGCGGTGGGAAGTACTGATGCTGCTGGGTGCTGAGTGCTCCTGTGCCCTGCCTTGGAAACCTACTGATTTGGGTAATACCAGCCACTTGTGTTGTTCCAATTGGTGGGCTTAGGAAAACAAAGCAGGGGCCCTTAGGGCAACTGGGCAGCCACTGAACACAGCTGTGACTGCTCATGGAGCCCCCAGACACTGGCACAGAAGCTTGCGTGGATTTTGACTCACTCATGAGCTGAAATGAAGACCTTTCCCCAGAGTTCAGTTTGTGAAACAAAACAGACACTTGGCGTTTCCAGACGTGATGTGAATGATCTCTGTTCAGGAGGACTTTGTAGTGACTTGCAGTGGAGAGAGAAGGGCAGGGAATGGCCCTACCCAGTGGGAACTTCTCAAGATGGCAGAGACAGAAGGCTTAGTGAGATGGTGTGAAAAGCCTCCAGACAGCCAGGATGTCTTTCACAGCTTGATGTGGACACAACAATTGTAAGTTATAAGGCTGCAGGATGGAGAGAGCAAATATAAGAAATGGCAGGAAAAATAAAAACAACATGAAAGCACACAGAGGTGGCAATAGAGCAACCGAGAGGCTCCAAATGCAGAATTATCACAGCCACGAAGCCAAAAGCTGATTTTTCACAAGAAGGATGCATAATTTAGGTGGTTTAGCATATAGTAAAAAACATTGATCTTGTTGACACTGAAAAATTGAAGCATTTCCACAGTTAATGTAGGACAATTTCTACAACACTGACATTATTTTCTTTTCATGTGTATAAAAATTCTCATTACAGAGTGTTTATAATTTTCCTAAAAACATAATGGAAACTTTTCAGGTTTTCAGTGTTTCAAAACACTTGGTATAAAATAGTGCGAGGCTTCTACAAACAAAAGTAAGTAAAAATATTATGGTGCAACTCAGTCTAAAAGCACCAAGCAACGTGGCGTGGCTGTCGGGAGTTCTGGTGGGATCACTCCTGTTTCCCCCCACCCTTCACGGTCCACCACCTGGTTTAGCCTCAGGACTTTCACAATAGGCCCAAATTTGGCTCCAGAATTACTTGGGCCACGGTCCCATTTGAGAACATAAGGAAAGGTGCTGATCATCTTGCTCAGAAATCTCGACAGACGTGGCATACATGGAACTGGTTCAATTTCAGGAAGTTCCTGGATCTCCAGGAGCTTGAGAATTCAACCCTTTTTGCCTGTATTTCCTTACTTAGGAAGGACCTCGGTTCATGTTGTGAAATCAGAGACACTGAAAATATGTTTGCAAAGGTTTGCACTGTAGGAAAAATGCTTGTTTTAGACATTTTTTAAAAATCCTGAATAAAAAGTTGCATACCCTGCCTGCTCTTAGCCATGTTAAAAATATATTTACATGCACAGAAGCAGATGTGAGGAAGTAATCATGATGTTATCTCTGGTAGGAGGGACTCTGGGTGATGCTATCTCCTCATGTAACTCGGGTCCACAGACTTCATTCTGGTTGGAAGTCACCTCTCCTGGTTGCCGTGGGTGCTGGTGACAGGCACCTCAGGAGATCTTGGCCCAGCTCCCTGGGCTGCTGCTTTGGCTCTTTTAGCCAAGGGTGACTGCGGGGGTGCTGGTGGGGGGACAGGATGGTCAGGAAGCCAAAGGCCAAACCTGAGCATCCTCACCAATCCTGTCTTGCCTCAAGATTCAGGAGAAAGTCCTGAAAGTTATCCTAACTGGTCCTCAGAAAGGCTGAGCAGCAGAAGATGGAACGCGTTGCTCTGGGAGCCCTCTGCAGAAAGAGCCACAAGCAAGGCCTCGCAGGCAGCCCCCGGGCTCCGTGTCCCGGAGTGGGCCCCCGTCGTGACCTGCGGGCCAGACACCCGGCACTGGAGGAAGCAGGCGGGGCAGCCCACGCTCACCCGCCTGATCCTCACGCTGCGTTGCCTGAAGAATGAGGATCGTGGCTTCTCCTTTCCCTTCAGTGCTATTTTTTTACAACTACCAAAGTGGTGCCAAAGTCTTGCACAGAATTTTCAGTTTTTGTACAAACACCTCCCATCCTCTTCCACCCTGGCCCACGGGGGCTGAACAGGGAGATAAATATGAGTGAAGATCATCAAGTCGCCTTAGAACCCAGACAGCTGACTGACTCCCGGAGGAAGCACGGGGCCCTCAGCTCCCTGAGTCCTGTTTGACCCCCTGGGAGTCCCCTCCTCTCAATGCACCGTCCCCAGGCCCCCACCCGCATCGAGCCCTCCTACAGATGCGCGTGTGCCAAGCCAGTTGAGGTGGTGCCTGGACCTGGCTCCACCCCACGTCCCGTCATCTGCCAACGCACGTGTTGACAGGGGGGACTTTTATCACCAGAAAAAAAAAAAGCTGGCTTTGAGATAGAACATTACTGAGCATCAGTAGCAAATTGAAAGAAAGATGGCCAGACATCGTGAGTCTCCGTGGGGAGAAGGCATGGTCACTTATGAAACTGTCGTATGAAAAAAATTGAACCAGAATCTGGTAAAGACTCTAGGTCCAACTGCTAAGTGACAGGAAAGACAGAGGACAGAGGAGCACAGGGAGCAACACCACAGAGATCAGCAAAAAAGGCTGTGAGATGCTCAGTAAGGTAAAAGGTACGGCTTCTGTAACCAGTAAATCAAATAGAAAAATAAACGAGATTAAGGGAGAGCCTGTAGACAAAAAGAGAAGACAGGACAGCCAGTTGCAAAGTGTGGACTTTATTTGTAGCCTTCAAACAAGCAAATACTTAAGTTATGACATTTATGACACAATTGGGAATTGGGACACTGAATATTTAGTGATGTTAAGGAATTATCACTAACTTTTTAGATGTCATAATGGTATTATGGTTATGTTCAAATATCTTTTAGAGATGCATATTGAAATATCTACATGTCTGGGATTTCCTTCAAAATGCCATAGGTGCCGGGGCATACATCCATGACTGCTGAAGTTGGGTGGATGGGAACACAAAGGAGTTTCTTACAATTTTTAATATGTTTGAAATTTTCTATTAAAAAAAGCTCTCGAGAGAGCAGACACCCTGTGCTGAGATGGGTTATTTCCAAGGCCATTGGAACCCAAAAGCCAGGGGTGGGAAAGAACAACAGACGCCTAATCAGGGCGGCGGGGGCAACGGGCTAGGGTGAGCCTTGCAGAGTGGGAACGGAAAAGACACCCGACTGTGGGCGGGACCCTCGTGGGCTGCGGCCCTCACGCCCCTCTCTGTGCCCTCCAGCTGGTCGGTGGGGAACTGGAGCACCTGCAGCCGGACGTGCGGCCGGGGTGCCCAGAGCCGGCCCGTGCGCTGCACGCGGCGTGCGCGCCACCACGCGGAGCCGCTCCCGGCCGGCCTGTGCCCGCAGCCCGCGCCCCCCAGCCGCCAGGCCTGCAACCCCCAGCGCTGCCCGCCCGCCTGGAGCGCCGGGCCCTGGGCGGAGGTAAGCGCGCGGGCGGGGGGCTGCGGGGCCCCGAGGGGTGATGGGCGCAGGCGGCCCCTGCCCTGCGCTGAGCGGGCTCTCCCTGCAGTGCTCACGAACCTGTGGGAAGGGCTGGAGGAAGCGCGTGGTGGTCTGTAAAAGCACAGACCCTGCCGCCAGAGCGCAGCTGCTGCCCAACGCCGTCTGCACCTCGGAGCCCAAGCCCAGGACGCACGAGGCCTGCCTGCTGCAGCGCTGCAACAGGCACAAGAAGCTGCAATGGCTCGTGTCTGCCTGGTCCCAGGTAGGTGCCCTGGTCCCAGGTAGGTATGCTGTTCCAGGTGGGTGTGCTGACCCCAGGTAGGTGCCCTGATCCCAGGTAGGTACGCTGTTCCAGGTGGGTGTGCTGACCCCAGGTAGGTGCCCTGGTCCCAGGTAGGTGCCCTGGTCCCAGGTAGGTGCCCTGATCCCAGGTAGGTACGCTGTTCCAGGTGGGTGTGCTGGCCCCACCAAGACGGGCCTACCAGCTCTCCCTCTGGGCTTCCTCTTCTCCCCTGGCTTCTCACTCCCTGCTCTGCCTTCACTTCCCCCAGCTTGAGGCCACCCCTCTTGGCTTCAGTTAACTTCAAAGCATTGCTCAGTGTCTCCTTGGGCTTTTGAATCCTGTCCTGGGAGCATCTGGCCTGGGGCATCCACGTGGCCATCACTGAGCCAGCCTGAGCAAAGGACCAGAGGGTGAACCAGGTGTGAGTGTGAGAACAGGGGCTCACTCCTCCTGCTGACAGTGGGTGGTGGAGACTCACCTAAGTCCAGAACAGCATAGCCATTTTCCAGGAAAGATGTTGCTAGTGTGGAGCAGAAAGAAGGTAGATTACTGTGGGAAGAAACAGAGTACCCCCTTCCTAAGACAAGTTTCTAGGCAGTTTTTATATTTGCAGAAGGAAACTCTTATGTTGAGTTTTCTGAAATTGATGCCTTGTGCAGCTGGAAGCCCTTGCATTTGCACCATGCAGGGGCTGTCCTAGACCCTCTCATAAGGGGACTAACATTTGGAAACATGAGTTTGGAGTATGGACAGTTTCATGACTAGCTTTGGCTCACGTGAGCCCGAAAGGACCCCAGAAATGTTACAGCCCACAGAATAGCAGCAGCCTAGCCAGGTGCGCAGTTGCCTGAATGGAGCACTGAGAGAGCTCCGAAGTCCCAGAGTCGTGCCTCTGCCTTTCCACAGCAGCCTTGGGAAAAGAGTGCCCACCTGCTCCCATCCCACCTTCCTTGGGGCGGGACACAGGTTTCATTAGGCACCGCACCTCCCCCACACACACCTCGAATGATGCCTCGCTGAGGGTGGTAGAACGTGCCAAGCGGGACATTTAATCCCATTGAGACCCTGCTTCTGTTTGTCACTGAAAAATAGAAACACTATTGCCATTGCTAACAAACCCCAGGTTCTCTTTCACCTGGGACATAGAAATGACAGTGTGTCATAATACTGAATGCACTGTCTTTGGAAAAGACGTTTGTGTTGTTCTTGTCCCTAGAGGCAGAGACTATAGAAAGCAAATGACTTGGGCTGCATAACCTATGGTCAGTGTCCAGGTAGAAAGCCCTTGCCCTGAAATGCACGCGCGCACACGCACACACACACACACACACCCCAGAGCATCTCTCTTAGGCATGGCCCAGCAAGAGAGAGGAGCCTTCCAACTTGGTCTCCATTAAGGTGCACAAAAAGCACACCTATAAACCTAAGGGCGAGAGTTCAAGGTTGGAACATGGGCAGGTGTTGCCCTTCCCTGGGCTTCTCTGCTTAGGTAATGCCAGTCCAATGGCCCGTGGGGCTGCAGGTCATCACCCACTCTCCCCAGCATGAGTCAGCAACCCCGGGGCCGGACCTCTCTCCTGGCCTCCATGCCTTGGCCTGTGGTTCAACAGTGTGCCTTGCTTCTGTGTGTCCTCTTTGCATGGCAGAGGCCTGCAGCTTTCTGCCCAGCCTGCTGGTTTGCCCAGGGCGCCTCTGCACCTGCCAGAGTGTCTGGCAGCCATGACAGCTCAAACTCAGAGCATGCCTCAGAGGGGAACCCCAGTGGATTTTCTCTCCATGCGTGCTTACCTTCTGCACAAGCTACACTCAGATTTCTGGGGAAGATTTCTGAACCCTGGGTTTCTTCTACCTGCCCCTGCTTCAGGGGCCAGCATGGTGCCCCTGCAGTTGGGTGGGTTAATTCCATGGACTGTGGTGTTTACCACATGTCTTTTGGGTATTGAATTTCAGTACATTCTAATAATATCAGTGACAGCCAAACATTTTGATTTTCCAGTGAAATGGTAGCTTTAGAATTACACCTTTCATGGTTTCTGACTGCCCTGTCCCTACTTACGCCCCATGGTGCTGTGCCACTATGACCTCAAGATCCTCGTTTTTAATGATAGATACTATAAAGCCCTTTTAAAATGCTATGGTCTAATAAATTTCATTGAATGTTTACACATATAAATGTTCAAGCACATATCTTTGGGAAACATTTTGACTTACTGATTTTGCAAGGAAAAAAAGGTATTTTTCACTCACATCTTTGCTCTCTTATTTTTAGTGCTCTGCGACATGTGAAAGGGGAACACAGAAAAGATTCTTAAGATGTGCCGAAAAGTATGTTTCTGGGAAGTATCGAGAGCTGGCCTCAAAGAAGTGTTTGCATTTGCCGAAGCCCAACCTGGAGCTGGAACAGCCCTGCGCCCTCTTTCCGTGCCCCAAGCACCCCCTGTATGCTGCTGCAGGTCCCCCAAGGGGCAGCTGGTTTGCCTCACCCTGGTCTCAGGTAGGGGAAGCTCTAAATTCCCAATGAGAGGATGGACATAGCTCCCTGCCCCACGAGTTGGCAGCTGGCTTAAGGGGGAGGCTTCTGTGAGGGTGTGTTGCCCAGAGCTGACGGAGAGCCTTCACCAGGTTCTCCAGAGAGTAAACAGTGCGGGTAGCCCTGTTCCTGGTTGTGGGAATGGCTTTCTGAGGATGGTCTCCAAATGTTTCTGAATCTTTTAGGGTACATGTGTCTTGTTCTAAATGTCACCCAATTAAGTGTAAGGAAATGCAATGCTTTTGGTAAATCTGGGCAGAATTCCACAGAGATGAGTGTGAATGGGGAAGGAATATGAAATCTGGAATGAGTGGGTGACAGTAAGCTCATGGGCTGTTTGTAGCCCACCCTCCTTCCTCGCCCTGTTTCCTGCCTGGGCTCCTAACAGCCCCGCACGTGCCCTCTGGGCAGCGGCTCTGTGGCTCTGGCTTCCCCCTTGTCCCAAGTCTGTGCCCCCCTTCCTCTCACTCCTACTGGTATTTCTGCTCTCAGACCAGGTGGGCCCAGGCCACTAGGGGTTCCAGGGGCTGGCATGCAACCCACACGCCACACCCCAACCATGAGCTTATGCACTGGCTCGCGTCTGCCCGGGACACGGGTGCTTTTCCTTTTCTGGTTTCCTCATCAGAAGAGGCCAGGAGATTGGGCCTCTTCCCCATTTGCGCAGCGGTTCCCTGCCTGCCGCAGGCCCCAGCTCTGATCCTCTCCTTTCCGGAGAGATGAAGGTAGAAGGAAATGGGAGGGCAGGAGGGCAGCTGTGTGTGCAGCAGCGACAGCCTTGTGCGCTCCCTCACCGTCACGCCCAGCTCCTCCACGGTCCTCGCAGGCTCACTCCCTTGAGGGTTCTCGCTGTGGGCCACACGCAAGTGCACGGGACTGAGAATAGTGACAACAGCTAACCCCTGAGCAGAGCCCCGGGTACCAGTTCTGCTCTGAACTAAGTCCTTTATCTCTCTTAGCAGCCTCTAAGAGAGGTAGCATTATCCCCATTCCACAGATGAGGAAACTGAGGCACAGAGAGCCTGCTCCAGAGACCTGCTCAGTGGGGCCCAAGTGTGTCATGTGACCTCAGACATGGTCACCATGTCGTTGTCCTTGGGTCCTATAGTGGTCCTGTCTCTTCTGATGCTCATTTAATTCATGCAGAACCCATCTATCCAGCTTGTTTACCTTGCCCATTTGTTTCAAATGGTCCAATATTGTTGGAATAGGAACATCAAACCTTGCTGCTAATACACGCATAGATTGAGATGGATTCGCTTCCACTACAGTGTTCAGCTCATCATTATCCACATCGGTCTCAGGTCACACACGTGGCTCATTTTTGAGATTAAAATCGTCAGAATGGAAATTGTCAAACCATCAAGGTACCATGCATTCGTAAGCCACATCCTTCCCAGACACTTTGTTGATATTTTGGGCCATCTGTACTGCATTGGTTACACAATGGAACTCATATTCGAAAAGAACACAAATCTTTGACTTATCCATGGTTTCACAAAAATTGCTCTAAAAAAATTTGAAAGATAATCACAAGTCAAAACATGCATTTGAAAGACTGAATGTACCTTCACAATAAAAATAAAACAAAGTGTCAAAGTGAAATGTCAGAGAAATCAACTGTCAAACTTAGTATATAAGGACATCGGACATTTCATACCAATAACCTGTTTATAGCAGAGGTTGTCATTGAGTCCGTGCAGTCCCACCCTGAGGTGAGGAGACTTTTGGTCCCGGGGAGCGGGAAGAGTTGCAGTGGGCAGCAGTCTAGACGCGGAGAGGTGGAGGGCGCAGAGGCCCACAGGCACGTGGCAGGGCAGGGGAGGGGCTTACTCTTGGCCTCTCAGAGACAGCGCAGTAGGAAAATGAAGTGTGAAAGCTTTGGCCCTCTGGAATTACCGTGCATTTGTTTATTTATTATTCCTTGTGTTCAAGATATGTACTCCGCCTGCAGGAAGCCCCGGGGTGTTAATGGCTCCTCTGAGTGTGACGTGTGCCCGTGTGCCGGAGTGAGGCCACCAGGACATCAGCCAGGACTTAGAGACTGGCAGCCTGCACCTTCCTCTAGCGCATTTCCACAACAACCAGTGACATGGAAAAGAAGAGTCACTCTAATTTATAATTTAAAAAAAAGAGGCAAATATTATTATTTAGAAATTCATCTTTTTTCCTAGTGACCGAGAGTGATTGTTTTCCCATTCACCTGGGGTGTCTATGCAGTGCCTCTTTACATGAGCTGCTGAGTTCTGAAAGCGTGGAAACCGCTACTGAAGCAGGAGCACACAGAAGAAAATCAGAAGGAAATGGTCTTTCAGCAAGTCAGCGTTCTAGAAGTTTGTGCTTAATGTCTTGGATTAGACTCACTGGAACTGAGCTGTCTGCAGGGGCTCCCTCGGGGCATGGCAGTCGGCAAGGTGGTCTCCCAGGTGCAAAGGAAGCAATGTGATACAAGAATGGGAAAAGGGCACTCATTGCAGGACCTCCCCCCGGATACTGCCTTGATTCTTTTCCATGTACAATTTCCCCAAGTTGGACAGAGTCTTAGCAAGAGCCCCTGCGCTGCCCTGGGCATGCTGCAGGCCCCGGTCAGAGGCCAGGCAGTGCTGGGTCCAGCAGCAGGGGAGGCAGAGGGAGAGGTTTCCTGAGGCTGCTGGAGGATCGGTAGCTGTGGATCCTGGTAGCCGTGGGACGCCTGTTGGAGCCTGGGGGTGATCTGGCTTGACATTCTGCACCCCACTCCCACGGAGGGGGTCTGAGCTGACCTCAGTCATTGGCTCCACAGAGGGTTTACCCGCCCATCAAACAGGCCTGCCCCGCCCCGGGCGTCCTCACAGCAGTGGGAGAGGCAGAGCTAAAAGACGTGTCCCCACGAGGGTTGCAGAACTGCCTTGGCAGTCCTGGTTGGGGAGAGGGTTATCCAGGGCAAGGGGGCAGCTCACATAGAGTGGGGTCTCCTGGGGTCCTCTCTGAGGTTGTGACAGACAGCAGTCAGTCCAGACGAGGCATGACAGTGTCTGCAGAGGCCACGCTCAGGAAAGGGTTTCCATCTCGTTACGAGGTGACCAGTTTAATGTTCAGGGTCATACCACACATGGGCTCTCTGCACCACTGTTGTTAGATCAAGATGTGACTGAAGCCAGTTCTGAAAATTAAAAAAGAAAAGAAAAAGGCAAAAGGGCATTTGCCGATGTAACTCCAAAAACCTAGGGCCGTGGTTCTCCCAGGGTGGTCCACCCTGCTGGTCCTCAGCTCCCACCCAGCTTCCAGACCTGCTCAAGCTGGAGCTCTTAGGCGGGGTCCAGCCGCCTGTTGTAGTCAGTCCCCCCAGTGGTTCTCGTTCACGTTCACACTGGAGAGCCACGGATCCAGGGGTGGGGCCAACATCCAGGGCCCTGGACAGAGGCTCCAACGTTGCAGTCGTGTGTCAGTCAGGGATGCAGGTGCAGTCGCCATGGTGGCACTGTGTGGTGGCCGCCTCCGTCCGTGCGATCAGTGGGATGCTCAGATCCCAGGGAGCTGGAGAAAGAAGCTGCAAGTGTGACTTCCAGATCCAAGTTCCAGACTCTTCTGGCTGAGCAGTACTTTTTCAAGCAGTGCTGTGCCACACGGCCTGCCCACCACAGGTGGGGGCTGCAGCCTCCCGGCCCCTCCGCAGCCCTCCTGTCCCCTGGGTCCCCACCTCAAGAGTCTGCGTAGATGTCAAGGGCTCCAGAGGATTCTTAGGATCAGTCTGTTTGGAAATCATAAACCCAGTTGAAAATCTGGAATGTGAATTCTAAGCAGCCATGCTGAGTTTGAAGCCGTCACATTGGTGATATTGATGAACAACTGCACTTCTCTTCCCTTCCTGGAAGGAAAGGTGAATAAACGTTTTCAGGTTTCTTCTTTTCCATCTTTTGGTGTATCACCCTCCATCAATTCAAAATGTTTTCAAAATGTGCAGCTGAACATCTTAGTTCTTTTACTTTACATAGAGAAATGCAAGTTTTGAGAAATTTGGAGGGTTTTTATCCCATAATTTTTTTCCACAGGGAATTTTAAAACTCTCTAGACCAGTGCTTCTCTCACTCCCTGTGCGTACGCACCGGCTGGGACGGCGCCGAGTCTGACGGGGGCGTCATGCTACGCGTTGCTGGGTGAGGGGTGGCACTCCGTGTGGCCAGGCTGTGTGAACGCCGCCGTGCCCATCCCTCAGTATCCAGTGCCCAGAACAGTGCCTGCTACAGGGGAGGGAGCAATTAACATCAACATCAGTTGGATAAGTGACTCAGTGACAAAAACGAATTAAACCACATATTAATTATTTTGGAACTATTTACATGATTTTAAAATATGTCGCAATCTCTTAATTTTCAATTAAGGTGTAAAATCCTCAGCAAGAATGAAATTTTGCCCCAGCTGGTGATCATGAAAGAAGTTTAACCTGACTTTCTGTATTTGCTGGAGAATCTAAAAAAGAAAGAAAGAAATTCAACGCAAAGGAGAGGTTTCGGACGCCCAGAGCTGTGGACGTGACCAGTGAAATGCTCTGAGCTGCCGTCTCAGCGCGCAAGCCTCGGCCTGAGGCTCTCAGCTCCGCGTGGGCTGAGGGCGTCTGAATGCAGACTGCAGGGGCAAAGGCCAGAACTGTGGTTTGGGGATGTCCAGAAAGATGTAAGAGGCCATGGGAAACGCCTGGCTCTGGTGTGTGACCCTGACAATGGAATCAGACGTGAATCCGCCCACGACGTTTTCTTCTGGTTGCCATAGTCGTGTATTGACACTGAATTATTGACGACTTTTGCTGAAATTGGGTTTGAAGCGCAGTGGGGAAGTCTCCCAGGTGTTCCAGACACATGCACGGGGGCCGACATCCCTTATCCAAAGGGGACAAAAATTGAGAACGAACAACTCCTTCAGCCTGTGACTTTCAGTACTCTTGGTGTTTCCAACCTCTCCCCTCCCGAGGGGCAGGGGAAGGTGTCTGACTTGCGGCAGCACCCAGTCCCTGTCCCCGGGGTTTACGCTACGTGGTAAAGCTCTGGCTGCAGCAGGTCCCGGAGAGAAGCAGGCGAGGTTTGGCGGCGGCTACTCACGGGCAGGCTGATCCGGGCGGTGGGAAGTTGCCGTGGCCTGAGCTGCTCCACACACGGTCTCGTAGGTCTGGCCAAGCAACGTGAGCCCCAGTTTGTCACAGTGTTACCCTCACATTTTAAAGCAGCCGTTTAGTTCATTCACCACGCAGAGGGACTTCCAAAATGTTATCTGACCCCATCTCTCTGCAGGTGTGCGCTTAATTGCTTACATTCTTAACATTTTTGAACTGGTAGCCTTCTCTGAGCACAATTTACAGTCTAGACTGTGGGTGCGGGTTCAGGTTCCTCAGTCTCTGCAGTTTCTTATCCCCTGGCTTCTTCACTGCAATCGACCCCGGAGGGATCCCTCTCATTTTGTGGTGCGTGCACCTGGCCAGCTAATGGAAGATGAGCTAACCGACCTCCCTCCCTTCCTTGTGCTGTTGCTACTGGGAGTACGGGGGGCCCCATAAGATCCCGATGTCTCCACAAAATGAGCCCCCGCAGCTGGTGTTGCCTCAGCACTGGGAGCCCTGGAACTTGGGGTCTAAAAGAGGCCTAGTTGTATCTCGCCTCTCATCAAGCTGGTTCCGGTCGCAACTGCCAGAAAGGGGGCTCGGTGAGGGCCTTGCCTGAGGGGATGTTTCTTTCATGCGGGGCTTGGAAACAACCCTGGTATCCCCGGATATCCCCAGTTTCTTTGTGTCTATCAAACCATCAATGACTCACTGAAGAACATTCTAGACGTCTAGGGTGGAGGGGGGATGCGAGCAAGGAGAGAGGTCAGAGGAGAGGAGGGGTTGCCCCACCCAGCGTGACAGGGCGGCCCCCGAGGCTGGAGTTAGGGGAGAAGCCAGCGCAGGTAAGTGAGCACCTCGGCTCCGCATCCTGGGTGGTAACATCAGTCTTGTGCTCTGAAGTACCTTAAATAGAAACCAGAATCGGAAGGCTCTTCTTATTTATTAACCAGAAGGATATCTTGTAAGTAATTTTATTGGGGGCATCTAATTTTTTTCCAGCACTACCTGTAGTCTGAGGAGATAATATACCAATCCACGAATATCATTTGTTTTACTCAGTTTACTTGCTGTTTTAAAAAAGTGTACTCTGCCCCAGATAGCCCAATCCCAGGAACCCTCAGTTAAGGCCTTAGCATCAGACTCCAGCAGTTCAAATCCCAGCCTGAGCGGTCCCTGTCACCAAAGGCTCTCCCATCTGAACAGCAGGAAGGGTCATCGTAGCTACGTCACCAGGTCGGTTCAGAAGCTCCAGTAGGGCCTTGCCCGGGGCACGCTGGTGCACGCTATGGACAAGGTGAGCGGGGACTGTCAGCATCAGGCAGAGCGTGACTCTTCCTCACCAGCGATGCTCTTCCCTCGCTGGCCCACAGCAGCATCCTGTTTGAAGGGCGGCACCGACAGCTGACCTGTGTGTGTCTCCCTGCAGTGCACGGCCAGCTGTGGGGGCGGCGTCCAGACCAGGTCGGTGCAGTGCCTGGCCGGGGGCCGGCCAGTGTCAGGCTGCCTCCTGCACCAGAAGCCTGAGGCCTCCCTGGCCTGCAACACCCACTTCTGCCCCATTGCGGAGAAGAAAGGTGAGCAGGGAGCCCCTGGGCGGGGCGGGGGCCTCGGGGACAGGCTGTCAAGTTTCCGGGAGGTCCTCGGAGGGCCTAGAGTCTGGGTCTTGTGTCTGCCCCACTTTTTCTCTCTTTGCATCTCCTCCTCCAGTTTTGCACTGAAATGGCCCATAAATCAGACCCTGCCGCCTCTCAGACCACCCCAGAATGACGTAGATCATGATGACGTGGTGACATGGGTCTAGCTTTAAGAAAGCAGCAGATTTCTTTCCTAGTTCCATGCTATTCGCTCTCTAAACGCCATCCCTATGCACAGTATTGCAGGCGACAGCCGCCTGTCTAGGCTGTTCTGAGAAAAATTGTAGCTGAGGAAGGCGAGTGGTTTGGCTCAACCAGAGAACTGGACCATTGAAAGTCAGTCCCCAGAGGCTCCATTGCCTCGGGTGGGTGAGTGGTTGAGAGGGTGGGTTTGGCACAAAAGCAAAAGTTCAGTTTTGCAGGAACCTTCCAAGAAAGGTCCTGTGAAAAGAGTAGGTTCCGCAGGGGCCCAGTCAGGCCTGAAGAGCTGCCCCGTTCAGCAGCTTCAGAGCATGACAAAGTTGCTGTCATTTGCGGGACAGTCACTAGCTGGTGGTGTGTGATGCTGCTCTTGGGAGCACTGACCGTGCAGGTTTGCTCGTTTTCAGGCGCCTTCTGCAAGGACTACTTCCACTGGTGCTACCTGGTGCCCCAGCACGGGGTGTGCACCCACAAGTTCTACGGCCAGCAGTGCTGCAGGGCTTGCTCCAAGTCCAACCTGTGAGTCAGGACGCTTCCCACGGTAGGGAAAGTGCCTGCGCGGCAGAGGAGTTTCCCACGCTGAGCTGCGCAGCCCACAGTGGAAGGCGTCCAAGACCCAAGCTGGAAGGAAAAGACTGTTGGGCTCTTTGACCAAGAGCGCGTGTGTGTGCGTGTCTCCCTGTGAACGTGAGTGCACACCTGTGTCCGGGCGTGTGCAGACTCTGCTGCTGGGCTGAACCGGGAGCCCCGCCGGCCGCTGTGTGCAGGCAGAGGCGGGCCCCGTCGGACAGCGACGCCACCCTCGCTTGCAGGCAGCCAGATCCAGTCCGAAAGACACGGGGCGAAGTTGCCAAACATGAAACATCTGGTGCTTTGTACTAAGAAGGAAAGGCCGTGAAATAAGGAAAACGTACAGAACGTCTGCCGCTAAGTGCGTCAGCCTCCACTCCCGCCCAGGAGGCCACTGGCCATTGGGAACGCCCAGCTTTCTGAGAGGAGGGCAGGAGCAGGGCGCCAGCCGCCCCAGGCTCTTCCTCCTCCCCAGTGGCACAGTTGCTCCTCGCGGGACCTGGAGCCACCACGAGAACCAGCGTCATCTCTAGGGGCACCTGCCGGGCGCTGCATTCGGCTTGGGGACTTTGCATATGGAAACAGGGAGAATGAATTCCCTGCTACGGTGCCCCTGTCCCTTTCAGACTATGAGATGGAGGGGAGACTTTCAATACCTTATGTTTTATCTTTCTCAGTTATTTGCAAGCAAGTGTTCCTATTGAAATCCATTTCCTAATGCTTTTCTTTTCAAAACGACAGATCAGATGTACAGTTGACATCCAACCCCACGTTCCTAAGAAGAGCTGTGGCCCTGCTATGACAGACAGCAGCCATGCAGCCGGTGTGGTGGTAGCCTCAGAGCCCCGAGTTTCATTTTTGTGTGCCGTAAGGTCTGTGAAATCTTTTCCGTGCATTTGGTCGTTTCTGTGATGCCGCTGAGAAGGAAGGCCAGGGCTGCTGGAAGGGGCAGCTGCCCCGGGTCTCCAGCACCCCCGCCGTCAGGGTGCTACTGTTCATGGCATGGCTCCGACCCGGTGAGCACCTGGATATTTATATTTGCTGAAGTTTTATAATAAATTTTATATTGTATGGCGTGCGTCTGAACTGCTTCACGGTTCCTCACAAAGCGTGCTTTTGAGATCAAGGGCTGGCACTCACATGCCAGGAAGCAGGTCTCAGAGAGAGAGAAATGGGGCTCGGGGACGTCACAGAAAGAGCAGGGACTGGTCCAGGAGAAAGTGCCCCC
>CM052439.1:173613259-173629816 GCA_028533085.1 Varecia variegata
CCCCCAGTGTTCTGAGCTTCTCCCAGCTTCCTTCCCACAACTTCCCAAATGCCAAACACTGCATCTGACCTTCCAGACTTGGGCTTGTCCCCTTCCCTCACTAGCAAAAGTGATGTCATGGTCCCTGTGTTTGCTTTCTCATTCCTTCACAAGGACAGGGTCATCTGGGACGTCCTCACAGGGCTGGGCCTCCTGGGACCCCCAACACAGCACTTGTCCCCCTGGTGGAATCGTGCCCATCCCAGGCAAGGCCGGCCCTGGATGCGGACCGCGAACCCACTAGTCTGCAAGCCCTGTGTGTACGGAGCATCCACTCACCCCGTGTTCCTCCTACACGTAAGGGAGACACACCGACCCCTCTTCTCCCATGATGGGCTTGTCTTGGGTGGCATCTGGGTCTGCTCTGCCCTGGAGGGGGCAGTACTGAGCCTCGCTGGGAGCCCCTCGCCTGGCTCAGATGCAGTTACAGGGGGTGGGCACAGCCCAGGGCACAGCGGTGGGGGGCGCACGCCGTGTCTGCTGTTCAGTCCAGCCACGCCAGCCCAACCTGCAGAGCTGCCCAGGCCGTGGGAGGCAGAAGACAGGGTCATTTCTCGGTTTTGTTAGGATGTTGCTTGGGAAAGAGAGCAGACAGCACATAGACATGGTCACCAACCCTTCTGTCTTGGTGTCCCTCTTGGTGTCTCGTTGCAGTTTAAGTTGTCAAAAGTATTCTAGAGAGGGGACAGGGCACGTTCTGGCCACTTCGCTGGAACTACTTTTGGTCTCCTCCAGGCGGGATGGTGGCTACACTCACCCACTGCCCAGAGGCCCAACACTGCCAGAGCAGTGGCCGCAGACACTGATGCCCTCAGTGGCCGAACGGCTGAGGCTGGCCGTCCGCACCGCCGTGCAGAGCATGTATTTTGGGCAGCTTCACTGAGCTGGCTCTGCACACGCTTCATGCTATATTCTCAAGAATGCTCCTTCATCTTGGTATCACTTGTTCATGACCAGACTCCTCCAGTTCAGCCTCATTTATCACACCACCACCTCGTAAAAGCAGCAGCCTCAAACGCGGATGAACACCACAGTCTAGACGGCACTGAAACAAATGGATCTTATCTCTGGGCATTTCTCCTTCCATTCATTCAAGCTGTAGTCACTGCACCCCAGCTGCGTCGGCCAGCTGGTCGCGGAACGACGGCTCAAGACCTCGGAGGCTGACAGTTACATGCCGGCTGCACGTTGCCTGTGGTCTGTTCCTGCACTTTCTTCCATCCCAAATCCAGGCTGAAGAACAGCCCCATCAAGGATATACTGAGAGAAAAGAATAAGAAGCTACTAGAATCGCCAGCTGCCTCTTAATGCTTCTGCCCAGAGGAGGCAGCCTGTCACTGGCACTCACACCTGGCCAGCGCAGGGGCAGGTGCAGCGCAGGCAGCAGGGAGGGGACGCGGCAGGGAGCCCTGCACCCTGAGTGGCAACGGGGGGGCATGTAATGTCCTTTCACAGAAAGGGAACAAATGATTCAGAGCAGTGATACCATCCATCACACCCACTCTGTGCCGCGTTCCAAACTAAACAAGGCGCTGCCCCTTCCCGGAAGGTGCCGCAGCGTGCCGGCTAGGTCACCTTAACCGCCTGGTGGAGCTGACGAGTCATTGCACCTCTCTGGCTGTGGGGTTTGTTATCTACACAACGAAGTAATTGGATCCCTTAGGATCCTCCCAAGTTCTGAGACGCCAGCCTTTCCATTTCTCCTAGGTGACTAAACTAATGTTTTACTCAAAGTCATGCACCAACTTTGGAAATAGGATCTCACCTCACGCAATACAGCTAGACAGAGAGGAAGGTCTGCTCTGCACTAGAAACCAGATAGAATAGGAAGGGCTCTCGGGAATTTTTAAGCATCATTTTGGCGATGCCCGTTGAAACCTTCCCAGCTACACTCACACAGTCCAGGTCGGCAGAGCAGAAACCACCTGGAATACCCCAAGAGGCCAGGTGGGTAGAGTCCAGGTCAGGGTGTCCAGGGCTACCTGTCCACCTGCAAATCCACCTGCCAATAGCCCTTACCAGGAGCTTTCCCCGGGGCTACGTGCCTGCCTTACTCACCCCGACGGCAGCCCATTTCCCCTCCGTGCTCCAGATGCCTGAGCACAGCCCCCGAGGCTCCCACCTGAGCGCCCGCACCTGGGCAAGGATCTCTGGCTCTGACCTCAGCATTCTTGGTGACGGAGCCAGGCAGCTGAGTCCCCAGCTGGAGGCTGAAATGACAGAGGATCTCTGGCGGGCTTACAGATCATGAGAGCTTTAATCTGCAGTCTGGAAAGAGCCAGCAACACCCGTGTGCCCTGGGGCTAAGAGGCAAGCAAGTGCCGAGCCTGGTGGGAGTCCAGGCCCCGCCAAGCCCCGCCAGGTGGGCAGCCTGGAGCGTGGAGAGGGCAGGCCTTGTCCTGCCTGCTTTGCTTGCACATCTGGTCGTCACCATCCTCTTTCCAGGGCGAGGAAGGCGTGCTGATGTCCCCAGGAAAACCAGCTCAAAGCCATCAGGGTAAGTGGAAGGCATGCCACATCTGTGTCCACAGCTCCCCTGCTGTGACATCCCTCTGGTAGATACGGCCACGTGAGTCTGCACCATGGCGTGCCACTGGCTTCCAGTTCTCGGTCCAGCTGAAAACCTCGCCTTCCCACGGGCATGTGAAGGTCACAAAGCTGCCCTCCCTGCAGGAGGCCGACAAACGCAGACGGGGTCTCCTAGGTCTATTTGACTTCCGTGGCTGAGCACACCTAAATATCCCACTGCTGCACTTTGGAACCAGTGCCTGGGGGAATAGACCACATGTTTGTTCAGCTTTAACTCCACCCCTCATTCTTGAGCGAGTACAGTAGTTCTGGAATGTGCTGTGTTTGCCACACTTCTGTGCCCACTAAGCTTATCTCCAGACCCCTCAGTACCCTAAAACCCGTACCACATATTGTGCACTGAATTGTGTCCCTCCAAATGTGACTGTGTTTGCAGAGAGAGCCTTTTAGGAGGTGATGAAGGATAAATGAGGTCATAAGCGTGGGGCCCGACTGCAAAAGTGCCGGTTTCCTTACAGGAAGAGGAAGAGACTCTAGAGATCTCTTTCTCTCTGCACATACAGAGAAAAGGCCATGTGAGGACACGGTGTCATCTACAAGCCAGGAAGAGGGTCCTCACCTGGATCCAACCCTGCTGGCCCCTGGATTTCTGACTTCTCGTCCCAGAACTGTGAGAAGATAAATGTCTGTTGTTTAGGCCACAATCAGGGTGTATGTGTCTCTCTTTTTCTCACAAAGGAATTTTCTTATTCTTTTTTCCATTTCTGTTTTTAAAATGAGTGCCGTATATTCACCTATGCCTCCCTCAGCTCTTGGCAAATCTAAATGAAGGAAGGTAGGTAGGAAATAACGACTGCTGCTGTCCTTAGAGATCTGTGGTCAAATAGGTTGTAAGGTTTTAGGCGCAGCCATTCACCACTGGAAGTTTCATCAGCACAGAGCAGCCTGTGTGAATAACTTGAAAACAAACACACCCACCTGTACGTAGGAGCTTTAGTTCTGCTGTTCCCTTAACTGGGGGTGCAGCATGTGCAGACCGCCTATGACGAATGGATTCTTTTCAGTTTGAGAAACGTGAACCCACGGTACGTAAATACGAAGGGTCATCTCAGCACCACGTTTTCCTTCCCCGGTACCCTCAACAGCAGGACAGCAGCCCCAAGACCGTGTCAGTCGTTCCTCACACTGATCACGCATCTGTCTCTATGTGCGGTCCCCAAGGCATAGTGACTTTCTGATCATGACCAATCCCAGACGTGTTTCATTTGTGAGCCTTTCCTCTGCACTCACTGCCCTCCAGCCTCAGGGAGGTTTTGATTCGGGAAAGCCTGTAGGGTTGGGATGCAGACAGGGATCAGGGGTGAAAGGGCTGTGTGTGGACACTGCCACCACTTGTATTTGGCCGGTCACGGTGTCGTATGGGCCTCAGTGCATGCTCTGTCCTCGGGGCTGCAGGAGGCCACCATCGCTGACCTGGGCGGTTCTCAAGATTCTTTTAGGGCTGGGACGGGGTGGGGAGATATTTTTGTTCTAGGACATTAAGCCTGACTGCTTAGGATTCCGCCTCAGCTTACTAGGAAGAGACAGAAAACCAGAGGGCCCCACCCAGAAGACCAGGGGAGGGAAGAGTGGGGCCTGGAGAAGGGTCTCTGGGAGGTGGCGGAGACCAGAAACATTGTCTAACCTCATGGTGTTACTGGACACTGCAGAGTTTTACTGTCTCAAATGACCTGGGTGTGTAGACCTGGGCAAAAGGGAGAAAAACAAAGAGAGTACAGAGAGGTTTCTGGAATGGAAACTTTCTTGGGGTTTGTGACCCTAGAAACCACAGGCCCTGCGGTCCTGGCATTAAGGACAGAACTGCTGAGCCCGTGAGATGGATGTCCGTGGGCTGAGGGCTCTTGCACACGCCTTCCACAAACGCCATAAACGGGTGACAATGTACAGGGCGGGAAACAGAAAGTATCTTCCAAGTAGGTCCAGATTTTCTTGGAAGTTGCTTTGGCGGAGGGGTCAGGAATCACCGGGGAGAAAGTACATGTGTATGTGAGAACCGTATTTCCTGGTCAATGAAACAGCAAATGTAAAGGTGATTAACAAATACCAAGTGTTTAATAACAATCACTTGAAATCAGTGGGTAACCCGAGTTATGTATTTGGGCACAGAAAACCATGGTGAAGGACAGGGGCCCACGCATGGGAAGCTGGTACACTGGACCTGGCTTCCTCTTGAAAAGTAAATTTATGATAAAAGACATAAAAATACTTGGAAAAGTTGAAGCTCTATAAAAAGTCAGATATTGTTTTGGTAGAGTCGCCTATGACTCAGGAGTGATTAATTACCATTTTCAAAAGAGATCTTAAGCGCATATCTCAGCTCTCCTTAAATCACTCCTCAGTTGCTATCTTCTGACAAAGGAAAACACAGCCAATCATGCAAGATACCTTTTCTCTTCTCCTCCTCAGCCATGGCCTCTGACAAGCAGGGTTGATGAGCGGCGAGTGTGGAGGGAGCCCCGGAGTGAGCGTCTCCCTCGGTGGCAAGAGCGCTGTCAGGCAATGAAAATACCCACTTTCCCTGGAGTTTGCTTCCAGCCTGGAGGTCACGCTTGGGTTTTAGTCACAGGAGACATTCTTTGCAGATGCTCTCAGTTCAGGGCACTGGGGCAAGTGTGCGCACATTCCTCAGGGCTCAGCATTTCTGTCCTTCCTGCCAGGACCGCAGAGCCTGTGGTTTGTAGGGTCACAAACCCCAAGGAACTTTTCATTCCAGAAACCTCTCTGGGAATCTCTTTGTTTTCCTCCCTTTTGCCCAGGTCTACACGCCCCAAGTCATTTGAAGCAATAAAACTTTCTAATGTCCAGTAACACTATGAGGTTGGACGATGTTGTCCCCCAAATCACAAAGACTAAAGATTTCAGAGGTTTAGTAAGTGTGTGCATTAACTCATTCCATGCAAGCCGTCGGCAGCCTTGTGTGAGCACCTGGTGTGCGCGCCGCCCGGTGTGGGACCACAGCTGGGAGAACCAGCAGGCGTGTGGCCCAGCCCCTGCCCGTGAGCTGATTCCTGATGCCACCAAGAACAGACGTTCCACAAACTCGAAGCCGTGAGCATCTACCATGACGGCAGTGTAAACAGACACGGAAATGGGCGTGTCGTGGTAAGACTGTTGTGCAGACACTGAGTTCGGGGTGAGGTGGGAGGAGCAGCCCTTACCAGTCAGGTCTGAGGAAGAGGATAGAAACTCTCCAGGCTGATGTCCCAAGTGAGCAAAGAAGCAACCCATGACGAGGGCGGACAGACCGCGTGACCCGTGTGCACCGCTGGGGACAGGGCGGGGACAGAGGGCGGGAGAGGGGCAGGGTGGGAAGGTGCCTTCCTGCCCGCATGAGCCCCAAAGGCTGATGTTCCCCCAAAGTTCACATGTGGGAAACTATTATCAGTGTGACAGTATTAGGACGTGGGGCCTCTGGGAAGCGATGATGTTGTGAGAACGCCACCCTCACAGATGGAGTTAGTGTCCTTACAAAAAGGCGCTAGTGATCCCCTGCCCCTCCTGCCAGGTGAGGATGTGTCAGGAAGGCAGAGAACGGGCCCTCTCTGGACACCAAGTCTGCTGGCACCTTGATCTCGGACTTCCCAGCCTCCAGAACTGTGAGCAATAACTTTCTATTACTCAAAAATAAAAAGGTAGATATCCCAAAATTAAAAATGATCAAAGAACTTAAATAGACATTTCTCTAAAAAAGATAGACAAATAGCCAATGAGAACATGAAAAGGTGCAAGTATTATTATCCATTAGGGAAATGCAAATAAAACCCACAATGAGATAGCACTCTATACACACTAGTGTAGCTATAATTTAAAAAAATGTAAAATGCCAAATATTGATGAGGATATGGAGAAATTATTACCCTCAACCCCTGCTGTTGGGAGGTTAAATTGTCACAGCTGTTACGGAAAAGCCTTTGGCAGTTCCTTAGAAGTTGCACATGGAATTACCACATGACACAGCAATTCCACTCTTAGGTGTAAACCCAAGAAAATTGAAAACATACTCACACACTGCAACATGAATATTCATAGGGGTGTTATTCATAATAGCCAAGCCCAGACTTGGGGGCCAGCCACACACTGGAGTTTGGGGGAGTGAGTTCAGTTCTCTCTCCTCACGGAGCAATCTGTAGGAGGCCAGTGATCATCACCTTTCTAAGAAGTCAAGGAAGACTCAGTTCCATCAGGCGGAGAGATCCCTGGGACTAGGGCCAGCCTGGAACCGTGTGCCATTGCACAGCCTCTCCTGGCCACTCGCCCAGAGCTGTGCCAGGTAAGGGGGCCGGCGTGTCTGGAAAGTGCCACCTCCACCTCTCTGCATTTCTGAGAGCTGTGGCTCGGTGGCAGCACAAGCTCTGGCACAGCCCTGGGGGGGCAGGCCCCACATTCCCTCCTTGATTTGGCAAACTCAGGACCTGGAAGGAACGGCTTCCAATTTCCCCTTGACTTTTCCCCGGACATTTCTGTAAGCCACTTCCCTGATTAGGCAAACCCACTACCATGTGTGTTTCTTTTCTTCTCAAAGATATTGAACTATTTCTGGGGCATGACCTTTTTTTTGTTTTAATTATTGTGTTTTATGATTAATCTCCAATCGTTCACATTGAGTCCAGATTTATGAGACAATTTGCATTTTGCCTCTTCGATTTGTATCCATATGATTTGGTAGGAAGTCGATCGAGCTTGGCAGCCTCATCTTGGTACCTGCCTCTCTCCTAGTAGGATTTGGAGCCAGAAGAAAACTGTGACTCTCCAGGGGGCCACATCCCTGGCTGGGGGGTGAGGAAGCAATTAATCCACTGAGCCACTTAGGGAAAATTGAGTGCGATGAGACGTTGTAGGGAGATGGTGATCAGCAGGGAGGGAACACCCGGGAAGACGAGCCTCCCCGTGAGCACACGTCTCCCAGACCTCCCGCCTCCCCCAGGCCCGGCCCGGCCCTCGTGGTGGACTCCTCCATGCGTTTGCTAGCTCTCGGCATCACTCATCTCAGGATTGCTCAGCTTCACGTGGCAGGAGCCTCCCCATGTCCCCAGCCATCTAACAGATCACCCTTTCCTGTCTTTTCCTATAGATTCTGATTGATTTATCTGAAGTGCCTAAGCAATCAATTGCAGATGGAGCTTTCTCGAGTGCTTCTTCTCCACTGCATCTTCCCTGGGTCCTGCCTGGGCTGTGTTCAGACCCAGCTGCCCGTAAGTGGTCCCGGACTGTGCTCACGGAAACGGGGCCCTCGGTCCGTGTACATCACCCAGATATTCGCCCCTTGAAACTGGTCGAGGGCTTTATGTGGAGGGATGCCAGCCATTCAGCAGAACTGAAAGCTGAGTCTGAAATCACAGAGCAACATTGTGAACGTCACCCTGTGACTCGGAGTGTCTCTGTAGGGAAAGGAACGGCAGACGCTGCCAACATCCCAATATGCAGCGACGGCGGTAGCACAGATGGCTGATAGAATGCTACTTTTCTTGGGACGGGTGCTGGGGAGGAGAAAATACCAGCTATGTTTTCTCACTTTCTGGACTCTTGACTCTGTGGCCCTCACGGCCCCCCTGACCGGGGAGCCTGTCCCTCTCAGGGCTAGAGCCAGTCACAGGCCTGCCCCGGAGCACACCTTTCAGATGGGTTCTTGTCCCCAGCTGCCTTCTTTATCGAACTCCCACACACCAAGCCAACAGTCTTCCCAGTCCGAAGTCACCCAGGGCCAGGTTCCAGGCAACCCCCGGAGCCCCGAGCCTGCTGACACTCGGGTTGGTCAGTCCCACGACCTTCCCCCGGCCGGCCTCACCTTTCCCACAGGAACACAGAAGGGCTCCACCCCGGCTCACTCCTTTCTGCACACAGGTGCCACGTGTGGCCCCAGGGGCCCCTGCATGGCTTGGCACAACCTCTCCTCTCAGAAACATGAGTCATACAAATATTTCAATGGCACTAGCCTCTCTGTGCCAACACGCTCAGCTGCCTTTGTGAATTAAAGTCCCCCGGGTGTACTTCCCACACCCCTCCTTACTGAACTCCCCTGCAGTGTGACACGCTGGGCTGTGACACAGCCACAGGCACAGGTTCCCACCGGAGGCAGGTCAGGAGCTGGCGGCCGGGTAACCCTCTCGTGGTCTCAGGTTCTCCCCGGCAGAGCTGGCCTGGCCCACCTGTCACTCAGTGACCACCACACTCAGTCACTTGCCCACTAAGGCCCTGGAGGGAGCTGGAACTGGTGGGCTGCATCCTAGACACCCACCCAGCACCCGTAGTGCCACCAGAAACGTACGTGCTGTCCTCGGCTGAAGTGTCAGACTGGTGGTGCACAGCTGTGTCCTTATCTACAGATGGCTTACGCCTTCCTTCTCCTCGCTTTTTTTTCAAATTTAAGACATAATTCATGTAGCATAAAATTCACCCTTTTAAAAAAGTGCACAATTCAGTGGGGTTTTTAAAGTATATTTACAAAGTTGTGCAATCCTCAGCACTATCTAATTCCAGAACGTGTTTATCATCCCAAAAAGGAACTCCAGGCTCTGGCAACCTGTAATTTACTATCTGCCTTTAGGACCTTGCCTACTCTGGGCATGTCATATCCATGGAGTTGTACAATCTGTGGCCATTGTATCTGATGTCTTTCACCTAGCATAATAAAAAGGATAAACATTTTTATTGCAAATAATGCAAGTACCACATTTTGCTTGTGCATTTATCAGTTAATGACCTTTTGGGTTGTTGTCACATTTTGGCTGTTACAAATGATGCTGCTGCAAACAATTGTGTGCAAGTGTTTTTGTGAATATGTTTTTATTTCTTCTGGGTTTATACTTAGGGATGAAATACCTGGGTCACATGGCAACTTTATGTTTAACATTTTAAGGAACTGCCAACTGGTTTCCAAAGGAGCTGCACCATTTACATGTCCACCAGCAATGTGTGAGAATGCCATTTCCCACATTCTGTTATTGTCCCTCTTTTTATTACAGCCATCCTAGTTGGGTATGAAGAGGTATTTCACTGTGGTTTTAGTTTGTATTTCTCTAATAATTCATGGTACTAAGCATCTTTCCATATGCTAAGGAGACATTTGTATTTTTATTTGGATAAATGTCTATACAAGTCCTTTGCCAACTTTTTAATTGGGTTATCTGCCTTTTATTGTTGAGTTGTGAGAGTTTTTTATATATTGTGGATTCCAGTCCCTTATCAGATATATGATTTGCATATATTTTCTCCCATTCTGTGGGTGGTTTTCTTCCACTTTCCTGATAGTGTCCTTTGAAGAACAAAAGTTAATTTTGACGAAATCTAATTTATCTATTTTTTTCTGTTGTTGTTTGTGCTTTTGGTGTGATCTCTGAAAAACGATTGACTAATCCAAGGTCGTGAAGATTTATGCCTGTTTTCGTCTAAGGGTTTCATCCTCCTCTGCATTTGATGACTCCAGGAGGATCTGCACTGTCTGAGGAAGACAAGACAGGAGGAAAAGGAATTACAGGACAGTGAGTCATTTCGATTCATGCCTCTTCAGTAATCCTCAGAGATGAATGCCTGACACCGCAGAGCAGGCCAATGCCTAAGGCTAAATGGAAATAGTTTAATTGTGTATTTTGGGGAGACTCCTGCTCCCTCCTCAGCGTCCTTTCTTTACATGCCACCGACGTCCGGGTTTGCATGGTACGCGTGTGGTTTAAAGGCGTGTCTACTGGCCCTGGGTAAGGGGGCTGCAAGCCTTCTGAGGCCTTCGGTGCCTGTGTCCCTGAGCCGCCCACCTGCAGCTGCCCTTCTGCCCTCTCGGTTCTCGTCAGGCAGCTCTGCCTGCCGCTGCTGCGCACTGTCCTATGACAGCCGTGACCGGCACTTTTCAAGCTCACTGTCCTGCTGGGACAGGCAGTGGGTGCCCTCTCAAGGTCACAGCAGACTAAGGCAGTCATTGCTGTGCTTCCGTTACAGCTACACATTTGGAATCTTTAAAAAGAACTAATAAATCTTGTTGAGATCCTACCTAAGTCATTCCGCGTCCACGTCTCAGCCTCTCATGGCCCTTGCTTTTTAGAATGTGTTGCACAAATTTGAAAATGCTAAGCTTTCATCATTCCTGCAGAACAAGGGGCCTTCCAGCTTAGGGACAGCCCTGGCTGCAGATAAAATGAATATTCCAGCCACCAGAACATAATGTGTCAGAAGGTTCTAGACCCTCAGCATGGAATTGACCCATTCTCCTCTCCCTTCCAGACACGGAGATACAGCTCCCCAGAGGGAACTGCCAGCCTCCGTGTGGGTGCAGCCACGTCCCTCCCTCTTGTGCGGCCTGCGGACCTCCGAGTGTGTCATCCAGGACTGCAGCCCTACCCCGGCCCAGGCCTTTGGGGCTTACTAATGCTTACATATTCAGGACATTAAGAAAAAAAGTAAAATAAAAACTCATTCAACCCACACTTCCTGCCCCGAAAAAATCCAACCATTGTTCTTTCCTAGGCAACATCCTTAAAGCCCCACATTTTCCCAGATTTTATCACATCTGCCCCGGAGGCTGGAGTTGCTCATTCATGCACAGTATTCCTGGAGTGTGTTTGGTTCCGTTTTCTGCTTCCAAGCCTGTGGGGGCTGGTAGTGGAAGCCAACTCCTGGCATTCAATCACACTTTGCATTTTACCCATCCATCCTCCTCATCCTTTACCAACTCACTTTTGATGGGAAAGAAGAGAAACTAATTTTAAACACACCCACACCCCACACACACACCCTGTTGTGGTAACAGTATCTTCAATACATTAAGCCCTCAGCTCAGAGATTGTAATCACAATGCATATTAATTTGCACATGTTGCATATCTCAATGTGCATATTTAATGTCAAAAGGTCAGACATTCTTCACCCAGGCTGTTCTTTCCGCAGCTACTCACTCTATCCTTGGTGCTCTGTGGCCAACACACGGCTTTCCTGGGCAGATTTGAGATAACACAAACAATAAACCACTTCCCAGAAGCTAATATAGGACCAGATTCTCCACCTTTTGACAAAAATTATGACCAAACTCAATCAAGTAATTTAAAAGCAAAAGGTACTAGGTAAACTTTATACGAGGAAGAGGAAACAAGAGTCCTACTCAGAACGTGCGAGTAGAAAATGGCTAAAGTCTCCAAAATATCAAGTGAAAGTGTCCCCGGTCCCTTCGGGAAACAAAGAACTAAAGGATAAAGGATAATTTATCATATAATTCTGCTCTAGTTTGGAAAAATAATCTTTATCAAAATCTTTATTTTGATTTTGTAATTAGGGCATATGAGTTATCAGAGGGACATTCAGTTACCAATAATGTATATAACAACAGACCTCTATGAGCCAGGCAAAATGCTAAGTGTTTACCAGCAGGAATCCAAATATATAAAGTAGTATGAGGATGTTGATTTATAGAACAGTAAAATTAGGTCAAAAAGGATTTGGGGAACCAACCCAAGGTCACACAGATGCTCAGTGGAAGAGCAGGGACTCAGGCTGGCTCACGTGACTCCAAAGCACTTCTCCCTCCCCAGAGCTGGTCTTGAAGTCCAAAGTCATTTTGACAACTGGTGTGACTATCTGTAGACTTCCAGTTAATGCTCTGAATCCCCCCAGAATGGAAGCTCCACGAAGGAAGAAAACTTCACTGTTTTGTTCACTGCTACACATTCAGCCTCTGGAGCAGAACTGGGGTCGGGTAGCAACAGTGAATCTTGAAGGAATAAGGAGTGAGTGCAAAGTTGTCACGAGGTCATACCACCAGATGCTGTCACTCATGTGACAATAACTGCAAATGCAAGAAAGAGATTCAGAAGACTTGGTGGACTGAATGCACAAAGACTTGGACTCAAACGTTGCAATACTAAGGAAGGATGTTGAATGAATGCTACTCTTGGTTTTTTATTATTAATGCAACATTTAGTCTCTTTGGGCTAACCTCTCTACCCCAATAGTCCCCTCAGCCAAGCTGTTGTTGAGTTAACAGTGGGCTTCACAGCTGAGCATCCTGTATTCACACAAGTAACGTGGTCCTGTCGGCTCCCGGCTCCTGTTTCCTTGATGGTTCCAGCCAAGTCTCTCATGAACCTCAAGATTCTCTTGGCAACACCCTGACTCCTGCTGTGTCTTCCCACGTGTCTCTGGTTACACATGATCGAGTGTCAGCTGTATCTCAGTGTCCGCTGCAGCCGGCCGGAGTCGTCCTCGACATCCAGCATCATAGAGGGCTGCGCCTGCAGATTTGCACACTCTGCAGGTACCTCCAGTCAGGCCACAGCCAGGTGTTCCAGGAAATACCTTCTCAGCTGGGTAGAAGAAGGGGACTAGACATTCTGGAAAAGAAGGTGCTGCCTTTTTCATAATATGTTCAAAAAGAAGGATTGCAAAAGAAAAAACTCAGAGGTCAGTCATTTCAGTTGTATTCAAATTCCTCCTCCAGCCCTCAGTTCTTTCAAAAGAAAAATCAGGATTCCAGGTGTTTCCTAAAGTCTCTTCCAGCTTCAAAAACTCTTAATTTAATCAAATTTTATTCTGTATCTCAATTTACTCCATAAAAACCATTGAGGTTTCTTTTTAGATAAACACAAATTTTGTACCAAACTGAAAAAAATAAAACTTAAGTATATCTTTAAATTTAGCTGTCGCCTGCCAGGCACAGTGGCTCACGCCTGTAGTCCCAGCACTTTGGGAGGCTAAGGATTGCTTGAGCCCAGGAGCTCGAGGCTGCAGCGAACTATGATCTCGCCACTGCGCTGCAGCCTGGGCAACAGCATGGGACCCTGTCTCAATCAATCAATAAATAAAACTTTGCTATTTCACATCACATTCAATCATCATCTAATCATCATCAAAGATCAGCAAATAATGGCTTGCTCCAACACTGATAATTTTGCAGATACAGTTTACAAATTGTAACTGCGTTTAGTCTGCTCTCTGGCTTACTGAACAGAAAAATAATCATTCTGACGTGAGCAGGCATCACTGAGCAGGGTTTCACACCCAGTGGCCTACAGGATGCAGGTGAGACTGTTAATCCACACAAAGGGCGGAGTGGGGCAGCTGGGGAGAATGCGGCAAATCAGAACGTGCGTGGTTTAGTGAAAAGCGCTCAATAATACCTTCTAAAAAGTAAAAACTGCATAGGCCAAACAAAGATCCACTGTTGCTACTGATGCAATGTTTGTATTCCTCCAAGATTCACTTGTTGAAACCTAATCTTCAAAGTGTCAGAGGCGGGGCTTCTGATCAGTCATAGGTCAGGAGGTGGAGCCCTTGTGAATGGGGTCAGTGCCTTGATAATAGAGACCCCAGAGAGCTCCATCGCCCCTTCCACCACGTGAGATTGCAGAGAAGACACTGTCTGGTGACAGGCCTTCACCAGACATGGAACGTGCTGGCACCTTGACCTTGGACTTCCCACCCTCTAGAACCGTGGAAGATCAATGGTCGTTGCTTAAGCCACCCAGTTTGTGTATTCTGTTAGAGCAGCCCAAACAGACTAGACATCTGCAAGTGAGATACGGCCCCGGAGACAGCAATTTGTGATGTCTTAGAAACCAAGGCAAACCACCCACCCCTGATGTTAAGATTTAACATCATTTGACATCAACCAATGTAACTCTTTCAGAGGCGTGTGTGTGGATGACACCCTTTCAGGTCAGATGTGCTAACCAAGTAGAGGATTTTCTCTCCTCTGTTTTGACCACAGCATTGAGATGAGGATTTCAGCTCAGGGCTTGTGATGCTACCTTGGAAATGAAATTCACCAGCACAGCAGATGCAGACCCCTCCCCTGTTCCAGCAGATTTCTCTACAGTTTGTGCATCATTCACTGTGGCCCAGGACAGCATGTGGGTGGCCCTCTAAGATGTGGTTAATCGTCCCCACCGCTCCTGGACCCAGCATTAGAAGCAAGCAGCTCAGAAGGCCCCAGGGCAGAGAGAGGACGATGCCTCGTGGCTGCCAAAGGAGCCCAGCATTCCCATCGCGTCACCCACGGGGCCCAGAAAGGCACAAATTAGTGACGCATCCTGCAGGAGACCACCAGAGAAGCTGTCAAATCTCTCTTCTGCAAGGCCAGGGAGCACAGGAAAGACGCTGCCTCTTGGAAATTAGCCCTTGGAGAAGAATGAACTTGGAAAAGATGGAAAATTTCCTCTAACACTAAGCATTTTACCAAGAATCCTTTCAAACTTTTTTTCTCATCCCCATGATCCTGTGTCCCTAGTTTATGTCTATAACAGAATACACACCAGTGGATCCTCGAAAGGTTTTGAGCAAAGTGCTTGGGGCCAGGGTCACTCAGCACCGAGCACTGGTCATCTGTGTTTTCCAGGCTGTGCCCAGGCAGACTGGGCACACAGCATCTAATTCCCACCCCCCTTCCCATGCCAAGTGTCCGGCCACAGTGGAGTCCTTCTCTGTTGGTTTCCTGTGACCACTGCCACAAATGACCACAGATTTCATGGTTTAAACAACACGCGTTTGTTCTCCCACCATTCTGGAGGCTGGAAGTCTGAAATCAGTATCACTGGGCCGAACTGAACGTGTTGGCAAGACTGCACCCCTCAGAGCTCCAGGTGAGAATTTATCTCTTCTTCTGGCTGCTGGTGGCTGTTATTGTTCCTTGGCTTGTGGCCCCATCACTCTGGTCCTCATGGCCAGGATCTTTAAATTTCTCTCTGTTCCTTTTACCTTCTTCTGTGGTCCAGCCTCCCTGTGCCTGTCTCTGTTAAGGACCCTTGTGGCTTCATTTAGGGCCACTCGGATAATCCAAGACAATCTCCCATTTGCAGATCCTTCATCACAGCTGCAAAGCCTATTTTGTCTTATAAACGGTGACATTCATGGATCCCAGGGATTAGGAACTGACGTCTTTGGGGGCTACCACCCAGCCTCACCCAGGCCTCCGGGAGGATTGGGAGGGAGACCCCTGACTTGGGACAGGGCAGCACCGGGAGCTCACGGGAGCAAAGGAAGCACAGCCTGGCTCTGTGCGTGGCCTCAGCATAGCGCAGGTCACATTGGCCTGAGGACTGAAAGTCCAGACTGACCTGGACTCGGAGTCACAGGCTCAGGAGTGAGATGGGCCTTCAGGGAGCTGCCATTCCCGTCCCCACCCCGTTGCAGGCTGCAGCGCTCTGCAGCCACTCTGACTGGCCCGCAGTCGGCGTTCTGCTGAAACACCGCAGGCAGTGGAGCATTCACTAGTCACGCAGGTGCAGACCCACCTTTCATTCCCTGCGAGAGCACAGCAGTGGCCCTCAGCCCCTTGACGACGTTCGGGCGCCCCACCTGCTTTCCGAGTCCTTCACGGTACCTGGTGCAGCCTGATCCAGCAACGCCTCCGCTAGCAGCAGTCTCTGCCCGGTGCTTCAGCGTCCGCAGTTCCCCAAACACGCTGTCATGCTGTCCGTGTCATGCTTGGCCGACCTCACACACGCTCACACACGCTGCGGGCTGGCTGTGGCGGAGGTGGCCCCTTCCTCGCCTCACAATGTCTCCGGCTGCTGTGAGGACATGCGCCTTGTTGTCTGGCAGTTTTTGCTTTATCTGTTGTGCGACGTCATTGTCAGGTGGATGCAGTTTGCAGTCACTGTACCTGCCTGCTGTGTCATTAGCCTTCTTTACCCCGCGCTTTCTGGGTCTGAGCTGGACGGCAGCACCCCTGCTGGAGCTGCACCAGCCTCTTCTGGGTGTAGCTTGGTGCATTTTCCTACGTGCAACTCTCCTGCACCTATATGCGTGTCGCATGCTACAACCTATGGCCATATTTTATATGTTAAAAATTATCTCTGACTGCTCCTGGCTAGTTGTAGAAATGCTTTTTGTATTGGGGTGTTAATATTTCATAGACGCACAATTAGACACCCAAATGTCTAGGCTAAAACGCAGCTGCAGGAGTTGCTGCCAGGGCTGCTGGGATGACAACTGGATGAACAGATGAGCTCCC
>CM052439.1:173630316-173717739 GCA_028533085.1 Varecia variegata
AATTATTTTAATAACATCCTGGTGCACACTGCTGTCTGCATTTTCTGCCTGAGCACACTGAAAGGGCTTTGGAGAGTCCCAGGGGGAAGTCAGAGGCTGGAATCTTCTTTACCCAAAGCCCTAATTCTTGGCCTTTAGATACCAAGCAATTTCCTTTTGTCTCTAGAAGATACTAGGCAGATTGCCAGCTGCCTTGGGTCTGCAGCTCCTAACTTTGACAAATTTTAGGACATTTACTAAACTTCTTAGATTGAAAAGGAAGAATTCCTCTTTCCAATATTCATAAATACTATGTTTCCCCTTCAGTTTCTGTAAATATAGCCCAGTGGCATTATTGTTGAGTAGAACACATTCTATATTAAATTAAAATAAAACATTTTATTTTACTTATAATTCACAACCATGCTTATTTCCTCACTTCATTTTACTTCAGATTGTTAGACCAGGTTTTCAAGTTCAGCCCTATGCGAATTTGCACAAATAGTTGAAGGTAGTTTGGGGAGTGTATAAAAGGCCCAACCATTTTACTGTCTATACGGTGAAAGTTTTGGGGGTTTTATTTGTAGCCAAAGAGACCAAACTTTTCTCCTTCCAGTCACTGATGCTTCCGTACCAATACACAATTTTAAAAGAAACCTTTTCAATTCACAATAGCAAACATATGAAAAAGAACTTCCAAAAATGATAGGGAAATTCAGTTTCATTCTAGATGGGCAGCAGAGAGAATGATGGCAGGTGTCAGGGACAGGGGTGTTTTCTTCTTTTGCCAAGAGGCTGACCAAGAATTGCATGTAAAAAAGTCTCTGAAAGGAAAGAATTCATGAGAACGGATGGACTGCACGCAAGTTGTGTGCCGTTGCCACCTTGCTCTTCTTCCTGCTTCTCTACGTGCCGTGGAAGCGCTGCCTGCAGCCTTCCTTCCAGCTCTTTTGGGAATACTTTTTCCATTCTGCTGTTTTACACTCACATACTAAGAAGAACAGATAGTTGAATCTCTATTTTTCAGTTAATGTCAAGAATGATATAATACTCCCTGAATGGATATTATTCTTTCTTTACCCGCAGTACCATCTCTTAATTTGTGAGGAAATAATATAATAGTTTTGATAGAGATTTTAAGTGTAATGCAAGAACGTTTTCTTAATATTTGCATTAAGCTTCAAAAATACATAGATAGCAATTGTCCCCATTTAAATAAATGCTTTAATGTTTCCCATTGCTCAGATATCTCTCTTTGGTACCTTGTTTTCTTATTTTTTGACTTCTTTATCCTGGTTTACTTTTAGAAAGTTAATTTGTGAAAAGAGGTTTTGATTGATATATTTTCTCTAATATTTTATTTATTTAATTTTTAAACTTACTTATTTTGGTTGTTGCATATGTATGAGAGTTGATCGAGTATTGAACTCAAGAGTTACAATAATTTTCTCTTAGATTTAGGTAAAGCTTCCTCTACAGACATCGAAGCCAATCTGATTCTGGTTTCTTTGCAGGAAAATGGTCTCCTCCAAGTAGATGCATGTTTTATTATTTTTTCATATTACTGGTTTGTTACTAATTTATAATTGAAATTCAAGCTTTATACCACAGTAGACATCTCTAATTGATCAGAGCATCCTTCCTTGCTGTACACAGACAGAACCTCAGAATCCTCCTCAAGAATGGTGGCCACTTTCAAACAGTAATAATCGTTGCACAAGATAAAAACTCTTTTCCATCACTTTGCTAAATAATAGAAGGCTTTTAAATCAACTTTCTAAACTAATTAAATTTTCTGTGGTAGATTGTATGTTATTTACTGCTTTTATTACACGGTAAAATTTGGAAGTACACTTTTATTTCCCAGAGTGCTTTATTTCTTTAATATTGTTTCATGCTTGTGGCAGGCTTAGTATGGTGGTTTTGATGTTTTCTGCCTAAATTCATAGTCTCCTTTAGGTCATGAGGACTTCTCAAAAGTTTGCTTACATTTATCAGTGACGTCATTAGTAACTGATGTCACTCTTTTGGTTACAGAGCGAGTTCACCGTCTGCTAACCCTGGGTGAACATGACCCGGAAGAACTTCTGCTCACTCAGCTCTGGTCCTTAGACACTCGGAGCTGAGAGCTGCTCACGGGCCGGGGACAATCGGGGCCGAGGCACTGCCCCTTTCCACAGAGGGCGCCTCATAGTGGGTAGCTCGCACCTGCGCAGTCTTCGGGACAGCTGGTCCGTATTTCAGACATGTAACTAGGACCTCTTTATATTCTATAAGTTTTACAATCTTTTCCTTATTACACTGGCTTTGACATTTCTGCAAGAAATTGGGAGAGGTAAGGATTCACATGCATGGCCTTATACCTGTTCTAGAGTATTTAAAAATTACCCTTTAAAATTTATTTTTAAAACCTAGCACTTTAGAATCACCATTCATATAATACTGTTCATATGATTATATATGGTAAGTTGAAATGTCACTTCAACTCCTTTCTCATTCCAAATCAGACTAAAATGAAATATAAAGTCTGTATTTGCTTTGGACTTTTAAAATCCAGTACACTCTATAGTTTTTATCCGAGACCCTCAGATAGATGTGCATCTTTTGTAGAATTATCCTTTATCAGAACTGCAAGAGATAAAGTTGGAACAATTATTGCTGCTTCTTTAGTAAAATGTGGGATCTGTGTTGCAGTGATGCTCACTGCCTTCCGGTGGTCACGTGGTGATGGATCTGTCCCACCAATCAAGCTTCTATCCACCCCCCTATGCTGACTTTATGTTTCCACCAAACCTTCTCCTTATCTCCATTGAATTCTAGTTTTTTTGGTCACTGTGTACATAGTCACTGAATCCACAACACCCTCAAGTGACTACATTCCATTACATTTAATTACATGTGAAGGCCAAGGTAGATTTCAGATTCCTGAACATGAAATATCGACAACCCTCTGAAACAGCAATACCAAAAACTCAAATATCAGTTTATAAGAAGGATAAATCCTCCAAGCAAAATGGAATATTTTTAGGCAACAATTGCTTGAATTGCATAAATAGAATCCCTCTACACAGTTTTCAGGAAGTCAGCATTATGTCCATGTGCAAATTATAAGATATTGTCCCTTCCACTATTAGCTTCACCAAAGCTGTTTTATTTGAGTTCCAAACCATCTTTAGGTTGTGGTTGAAGTGCACCTAAAACTAAAGAAGGGGCTGGAGTGGCATGAGGAAGAGAGATCTCTGTAAGGCAAGGTGGCAGATTCCACTCTCAGAAGCTACACTTCATTTGCTGCTCTGCAGAAACCTACCATGTGCGCATTCACCCAGAGGTGACTTCTGTACCAGCAAACCCATCACCAAGCAAACTGAGTAGAGAGGGTAAAGGAATATGAACCTTTGATTAGTAAAGAATCATGTACTTCAATCGTAACAGGTGAAGATGGTACGGGAAACCTCAATCTAAGTCATACAGAAATTATCATAGATTCTAATATATTGTGATTTCAGTCTATTTAAATCATGTACAAAGGGAAAAATAGAACAGGTCCTAAATTATCTTATTAGTAAGACAAAATGTCAATATCATGCAGACTTCTTTAAAAATAAATAAACCTGGGCGTGGGTTGCCTGGAAAATCACTTCAAGACTAGCAGTGTTCCAGGAAATACATCTCAGTTTGTTCTAAGCAACAGACAGAAACAGTGTTACTTAGTTCAGCTGCCTGGGCTTGATAAAGTAACAGTTGCAAATCCAATGGGCTTCTCTGAGTGCGTCCCAAACATAAAAGCTCACATTGGTTCAAAGCCTTTCCCCTGGGCCATCCAGCCAACCTCAGCCATGAGGTCTAGAAAGGGCACTGGATAGTCACTCTCCACTGCGTTTAAAAGACTTTTTCTCCTTAATGACAATGAAAAGACTCTGTGTCTCAGTCCTTTTACACTGCTACAGCAAATGCCTTGGACTGGGTAATTTATAAATAATAGAAATGTATTTCTCACAGTTTTGAGGCTGGGAAGTCCAAGATCAAAGTGCCTGCAGACTTGGTGTCTGGGGAAGGCTCACTTGCCCTCAAAGTTGGCACCCTCTGGCTGTGTCTTCGCCCAGCTGCGAGGCAAAAAGGGATGAACTGGCTCCCTCAAGCCTTTTGTGAGGCACTAATTCCATTTATGAGGGAGGGGCCCTCACATCCTAATTACCTCCCAGAGGCCCCACCTCTTAATACTACTGCATTAGTGATTATGTTTCAACATGAATTTGGGAGAGACCCAAACATTCGAAGCATGGCACAGTGGAAAACCTACTTTAAACAATTATTGGAATTGAAATTACTTGGTCTATTTGAATGTAGCATCCTTTCTTCCTGCCCCATCCCCTACCCCAGCAATCGCCAAGGTAAGAGTGGGGGTAATGTGGTCATCACTGTGAAATAAATGTCAACAGGGCATTAGAATCAGCTTCCATTTCTCCCAAATCCTCCTGGATTCTCCATTTTCTCAAAAGTCTTTCCCTCCCCCCCCCACAAGCACACACACACTATATATTTTATTTTTACAAAAGATAAGTAAATGGACACCCAGAATTGTAAAATGGATGTCTATAACAAAAGCAACAATGATTGCAATGACCGAAATGAAACACACTCATACTATGTCCTAACAGTGATTGAGATTTAGCGAGTAGCCTGTCATTGTAGTAGCTCCTTTGTTTTTAGTAAGAATTGGTTTACATACTTTTTGGCTCTGAAGCCTTGTAGGATCTCAAATTTCCTCCCCTTTCCTTCCCTCCCCTTTCCTTCTCTCTCTTTCATCAATTCCTTCCTTCTAAAGTATGGGCTGGCTCCGCGGTGGGAGGTGGGCTGTGGGCTGCTGCGGGGCCACACTGGGTTTTGCCCCCCCTCGCCCCTGGGGAGTGCGTGGCAGGGAGCTGCAGGACTCTGAATAACATTTCAGGAGGAGGAGAAGAGAGGGGGTTATTTTTGCCTGTGATTGGGGGACCCTGGAAAGTTTCAGTAGCTTAATACTTTTTTGAGTATGTCCTGACATCACAGCTTACGTTTCACCAATTAAAGAGGGCACAGGGGACACAGCCACCAGCAGAGGGAGTGGGAAGGCGCAGAGCCCCTCCCTGGAAAAAAAAGGTGCTTTCTGGAGGGAGAGGCTCAAGGCGCCCCCAGGGGAGGAGTTAACTTCGGGGATGTAGCTGCAGGTAAGGTGAGATTTAGAAGGTCTTTGAGGACTACAATAGAAGGGTTCACGTTAATTTTGAAGAGAGTAGGGCCATTTTCACATGACTGAGAAGGGGGCTTTTATGAACTCATCCGTGTTTTCTGAAGGCCATTCCCATAATAAGGTTGGGACTAAATCAGAGGGTGTGTCTGGAAGCTTTCTTGTTTTATCTTGCACATCTGATTCTGTGCTCCAGTTAAATTAATTTTTGTCTTTGATATGAGGTAGAGGACAAAGTTAATGTTTAAAATACAGATGTCAGATTTACCTCGCACTACCCACGGCAATGACCAGACTTACCACACTGGGTTTCGATGACTCCTTCACTGCAAACCAGGTGACTCCCTGTGGTCAGTGGCTACAGGAGGATCCTAATGATGGTCCCCTTGCGTCCACCCTTTGTCTCTATGACTTTCACCTTCATCCAACTCTGCTTTGGACCCAGACATGTGACTTATCTTGACCAACTGGATATAAGTGCAGGACTTCGAAGTACATTTGGATCTCCATGTGCCCCTTTGCATGATTGAGCTTGCTGCGTTTTGGATCTCCGCATTTGCTGTGAACACACACGTACAGGGACCGAGGGATGTGAGAGGCCCGTGGGCGAGAGCCCATGCATATTAGCCATTACAGCTGAAACCATCATAAACTGGCAACAGCAGCTGACCCCAAACATGTAGTACAGTCCAGCCTCCATCGGCAAAGACTCTCTCCAGACCTGCAGCTGATCACAGATGCCCAGGTGAGATTAGTAAAACTGCCCAGCTGACCACTGAAGCATGAGCAGTAATAATGCACGTTGTTTTAAGGCACTGTATTTTAGGGTAGTTTGCAAAACATCATTACCATGACGATAGGTAACGAATGCAGAAATTGCTACCTAGAACTGGGGTGCTGGTGCTGCCATAGCACAGATGTAAAATGCCTTCCTTGGATTGGGGCTGGGTGGTGGGCCAAGATCTGAGAGAGGAAGAATATTTAGCAGGCTGGAGTTATGGTGGCTGTATTATGTGGTGGTGGAATAATTTGCAAAACTATCATGTGTGGTAACTTGGGAGATAGCAAATGTAGCTAATAAACTTTGGGATTTGAACAATTAAATTTTAAGGCAGAATGTTGAATGCTCAGCTGACTTTTACTAGCTAAGTATGATAAGATATTACAAGAAAAAAAATGAACTAAAGGAATAATGGGGCATTTTACAATCAGAATTTAGAGGGAATATGGAAGAGCCAGAATTTTCAACATTGGGATATAAAATTGTTTTTGATCTCCAGGATTTCCATTAGGTAAAAGATTCTCAGGATAAAATTCTCAATTATGAGTGGAATTAAATTAACCACATGTCTGGGAGACATTTTCTGATGACCTTTGTACATCTTCTCAGCTAGACAAAGGCCTTTTACATACCACAGTACATTAATCAAAATCAGGAAATGTAACATTGATATAATCCTATCCTCTGATCCATAGTTCATATTGAAATTTTATTAATTTTCCCAATAATGTTGCTAGTGGCTACATTTCCTTTTTATGTGCCAGGGTTCAATTCAGAACTCAACGTTGCTTTTAATTGCTACAGCAAGTGAGTCTCCTTTAATTCAGAAAATGTACTCAGCCGTCATCTTTTATGATTTTGACTTTAAGAACTCAGCCCAATTACTTTGTAGAATGTCCCTCAATTTGGGTTTGTTGCATGTTTCCTCATGATTGAATTCAGGTTATAAGGTTATGTTTCTTTCTTTTTTTTTGGCAGGAATCCTAAAGAAGTAATGTTTCCCTCTCAGGGCATCATATGTGGAGGTATCTGATGTCAGCTTGTCCCCGTGTTAAGGACATTAACTCAGATTACTTGGTTAAGCTGTGTTAACCCATCATAAAGTTGTTATTCCCTTTGTAATTAACAAATAATTTTGAATCTGTGTAGCTATTTATCATTTATCAAACGTTCTCTCATTATTTTTTCCATCCTTTGACGACTCCTGCATGAATCCATCATAGTATTACCATGGTGAGGCTATTTTCTTCACCAAGCATACGCCATTCCTGGTTGTTGGTCATACATTACAAATCAAGTCTCAGTAGCTTACGCAGAAAATAAAATTATTAAGAGATATTAGGGACCCTCAGATGTGTCACAGAGGCCAGAGACCCACGCTTTGAGACGGTGCCCTCAGGGGCAACACCCACAGGACACAGCAGGTTGCTCCAGTGAGAGGAGCACTCACCACGGGGCTCAGCCCTGCAGATGACACGGGGGCTGCTGGGTCTGGGGGCTGCGGCTGGTCTTGGTGGAGGGGGTCTCTGCCTTCGCCGTCACCACAGTGACTCTGCAAGGTAGCTATTCCTCAGATTCTCTGGTTTCTGGAGAGAAGCCTCTTTCATGCCCATGCAAGTATGCTGACCGGTGGAGCCAAGGTCACTCGCTTGCACCTAAGCTGCAAGGGAGGCTGGGCAGTGCGATCTGGCGTCCTCCTTGTGCGGGCAGGGCTGGTGAGATGAGGAACTCACCAACTGCTGGAAAGGAATGTTTGGAAGACTTTAAAAAATGACAATTTTTAACAGTAGGGTTTTTCTTTTCCTTTCTCCCTCCCTCCCTCCCTTCCTCCCTTCCTTCATTTTTTCTCTTTCTACTTTTTCTTTATTTTCTAAAATATTTTCCTTATTTTTTCTAATATTACTCTCCATTGTATTAAAAAAGCTTCTTTATTCTCCTTTTAATTAATGTTGTCAATGATTTAATAAATATCATTCATTCTAAATTTTTTTCAGCAATATCTGCAATTATTTAGGCCTTTTATTCTCCTTCCACAATAGGACAAGGAGTATGGTATTCTTTAGCTAGCAACTAAACTAAAGAATCCCTCAGCCTGCTTATGTTGTCTAGAATTTTAACCTCAATCCTTTAATACATAAAAATAAAATTTAGACTTAAATATCTTAACACATATGTTACTAAGGTCTTTACTGAGCATAGTTTCTTTAATCCCATGCCATGCTTTTAGGTGCATTTTCCCTTTTTTAATAATATGCAGTTCCTCCTTTAAATGTAGAATGTTGATAAACTCAAATTTTTAAGATTGAAAATGTCTTTATTGCATCATAAATTTGAATAGACATGGATCAGCATATATGAGGTCTGTCAGGAAAGTGTGCAGCCATGTAATATGAAAAATGGAGACATTTGTTGAAGAAGATACAAGACACAACAAACATTGTACTTAGGAAAATGATGCCTCAGTCCCCTTCAAAGTAGGCACCTTGGAACCCCACACAGTTCTCCCAGTGTCTCTTCCACTGTTCAGAACACTCTGCAAAATCCTTTGTTGGAGTCGCCATCAACTGCCTCATAGTATTTCCCTGAATTTCATTAATGGTCTGAAATCTCTTCCCTTTCAAAGGTGATTTTAGTTTTGGAAAAAGCCAGAAGTTGCAGGGTGCCAAATTTGGGCTGCAGGGGGCTGAGTCACCAGGGTGATTTGATGTTTTACCAAAAAATCCTGCATGAGACGTGATACATGGGCGGGCGCGTTGTCCTGATGAAGCTGCCAGTCACCAGTTGCCCATAGCTGCGGTCGGTTTTGTGGAGCTGAGTCTGTCAGCTGACCAGGAGCACAGAGGCAGTCCTCCTCACTAACTGCTTGGCCTGGAGGAGAGTACTCATGATGGACAACACCCTCCCTCCTGACAAAAAAAACACAGTTAACATGGTCGTGGTCTTGCTGCGACTTTGTGGGGCCTTCTTCAGGCGTGGAGAACCAGGCGACTTCCACCGGGACAACTGGGCCTCCGTTTTCAGATCATAGCCGTAGCCCTCGAGTCATCTCTGGTTATGACCTTCTTAAGGAAATCCGCTTCATTGGAAGCGGTTTGAATCAAGTCAGTAGCCAATGCAGCACGATGTTACTTCCGCTCTGGTAGCAGAAGCCACGGAACCACTTTGCCGGGACACATGCCAAGATCCTGGGTGAAAATCTCGGACACAGTAGTTTTTGGAATCCCCAGATCAGCTTCCAGTTCTGGCACCGTCAGTCGCTGACCTTTTTCGACTGCAGCCCTACACAGTCGGCGCTCTCAGGTGCTCTGCGTGCTGTAGGCCTTCCAGAACGTGGGTCACCTTCAACACATCCTCAGCCGACTTTGAAGCGTTCATGCCACACTTTGATTTGCGCTGCACTCATTGCATTGTCCCCGAAAGCCTTCTGAATCATCCCGATAGTTTCCACAGAGGAATGTTCAAGCTTAATGCAAAATTTGATGCAGATTCCTTGCTCTGCTCAGTCATTCAGAATGCAATGGCCACACAGTGCACATGCTCACTCAACAGCGCCCAGTGCCCCGCTGACGAGCACAGCGAGGGCGTCATTGTTCACGCGTGTGCATCCCAGTCCACTCGCCTTGGCTGCCAGGGTACACGATGTCTCGCCAACCCTTCTCATTATGTTGGCAATGGCTGGGTACTTTCCTGACAGCCCTAGTAATTCTATGCAGATTTTGTTCCTCCTCAGCACTGTGAAGATGTTATTTGTATTTTTCGATTTCTTCATCAATTCTGCCAATGATAAGTCTGTTATTCTAGCAGATATGTCTTTTTAATTTTTGACAATCTTTACTTTTTCTTCTTTGCCTTGGTGTTCTCAATTTTACTATGTTATGTCCCAGTGCGGGTTTTTTAAAACTCCCTCTAAACTCAGATTGAGTTTACTAGAGAAGATGTACAATTTTTAAGTTGGAAATTAATCATCAGCTGTTAGGCCATCACTTCTCTGTCAGTCTCTTTCTCATCTTCTTCTAGAAGTGTCACCGAGAGTTCCTTGGAGTCTCTCGGTCTGTCTTCAGCATCTCTTAATTTTCCTTCATTTTTTAAAAGTCCCTTCTTAGTGTAGTCGTCAGTGCTATCTTACTATCTGGCAATTGTTTGGGAAGCTCAACTGTGTCTGGTTCTCCACGCCCATCTCCAGGTAGACTGCCCTAATGTTTTACACAGCACAGATGTTAAGAGAGGCTCACTTACTAGCGGGTTCATACGTCCATGCATTTATGCAGGCTTTCAGCAGGAATTCAGTGAGTACCTGTTGGCACTGTGCTTTGTGCTACGGGTGGCTATTCCAAATTTTTATTAGATTAGAAAATGGACCAATTTTTCTTTACATAAATATTTTTATTATCTTAGCTCAAGGTAAAGAAAATGTGATCATTAACAATGTAAATCTCAAGTTATTTTGCTTAAAAGGTGCTCAATTCAAAATCCAGAAGTTGGCCACTGATTGAAAACAAAGCCGTTTTTCCCTCTGACATTTTACTCTCTGTGGATTGGTATATGATACTTTATTCTTTGTGGGTCCATGTGATAGTACAAGTCCTGTACATTTTCACACAACAGAAAAATTCAGGCCACATTCAGTTGTCTTTTTATTTTCCAGTGTTATACACTAGAAGTCATGAATATTCTCTTCAGGTAGATGGCTGTAGTTAGGTCATACAAAGAATGACAAAGTCTGCTTTTTCCCTTTCTTCTTCCTCCTTCCTCTGCTTTTCCTTTTCCTCTTTTTCCCTCCGTTCATCAAACGTGTATTTCCTGTGGTGTGCTAGGTGCTGGTGATTCTCATGGCAAAATACACAGTCCTTATCTTTCAAGACTTCAGATCCTCTGGACTATCAGTCCAGGGACAGAGTGTAGCCGTAGCAAGCTCTGTGCTGCCCCAGGCAGCTGTGGGACTGGAAAGGGTAAATCCAAGAAACTCCCGGGGAGGTGATGATTGAATTGAAGCCTTAACACATTAACTGCCATGTGAGTTGTATTTAACTCACACTAGTTTTGAGCCCAGGGCCTCATGAAGCATGTGTAACTCACACGTCTCTTCACCTTGGGAGCCCCAAGAACTAGTTTTCAAGTTGCATATAACTCATGAACAAAAAACAATTAAAAAATAATTTTTTTTATTAAATTAGAAAGGATCATTTTGTCTTCCAAGTTTTTATCCTATTTTTGTAATAAGGCACAGTGGCCATGAGGAATAAAAACATTTTTCCTAGCGTGGCAGTCACTGTGATAAGAAAGGCAAATGGGATTACATAGGAGACAGGGGCTGAATCTCAGCGAAAGCAGCAGTCAGAGGAACCTGAGTTCAAACCCCTGTCTTGCCCTTGACTGGCTATGAATTTGACAAGTCTCTTAACATCAGAAGATCCGGTTTCCTCGTTTGTAACATGGGTTCATGACAACATCGGCCTCACAGGCTCATCGGGAAGAGTGCACCAGACGATATGCGCACAGAGCTCTTGGCGTTGGGCCTGGTTAGGGAAGCCCTCCCCAGGCGTGGCAGGCACTGCTGCCAGGTGTTCAGGGACGGCAGGTGCAGGTGCTGGTGCCTCTTGCCTTCATGTCAAACCGCTAGCACATGACTGCCTGCGGGAACTTTGCTGAGGTTCTGGGACTCCCTGGAATAATGGCGCCTGCTGCTTCCACCCATCAAGTGCCCTGTTATGACCACTGACCGCTTCCTCCCTGGGCAGCTGTGCACGCATTTGCCAGCAGCCATCGTCAGCCTCCAGAGACCAGGTGCTTCTGCGAGGCTCCCTACTGGGGCCAATGAAGCAATGGACCGAAGGTAGGGATGACCAGTCAGATGCTCCTGCCCAGGGGGAGAAGCACTTGCCCTGGGGGCCTGATCTGCCATGTCCAGGGCCAGAGCTCCCTGTGGGGAGGGAGTGCAGAGCCCAAAGTCAACCGTCCTCTGGTGGCTTTGCCCTGCCCTGTCAAGGGCTTTGCACAGACCCTCGTCAGATAAAAGCTGCTGAGGCTGAACGTGTGCCCACGGACTTAAAGTGGCCTGGAAATGTCCTGGCCGCTCCTCCACCTCCCACCAGTTATCCCAATGGCAGGAAACAACTTTAAGATCTTTAAGTGATTAACATGCAATCAATCAATCAATGAATCAAATAGGATTTGCTTTGGCACTGCATTTGGAAAGAAAACAAGATTGGCAACTTTGTTGAGTGACTTAGATCAAATATAAATCAAGTCCTTTGTTAAAATCTGAACACACTTTGTTACAATTCCAATTACTTAAATTTTGAAGTTAGAAAAGATTCACATTATTTTATTGAACTCTTATTTAGTGTGAGATCAGAGAGCCCTGCTTCATATAGGGTCCCTTTATTCTTTGCTCTGAGAGTATGCAAGAAAAGCTTGACCTAGATAGAAAATCCCTGAAGTGAGAAGGTGACAAACCATGTACATGAAATCCCTGGGAAAGAGATCACATTTGAGTGGGGGTGGCCCTCAGGAATCCCCCTCCACCAAGCCCCTAAAAAGCCCAGACTCCTGGCCCAGATCTGAACTATTAAAGTTTTAGGGTCGCTCGGTCAGCCTTTTTCTTTCCTTTAGAAAATATTAACCTGGGGACCATATTTGTTAAAAGACACATCTCCATCTTTCTCCTAATAATTGTTAATGGTTGTTGAGCACGTGCTTGTTGGGCCAGCGTCTGGCCCCAGCAGTGGGGGTGCAGGGCCTGATCGTCATCCGCTGTGGCGTCCAAAAGGACCACTGGGAACGTGTGGATGCAAAGTGCAGACAGAGGTTAGACTTGGGTGAGGAATAAAGAAAATTTGAATATAAACAGTAAAAAATTAATAATAAAAGTATATTTCTAGCCCAAGTTCCCCTTTCCAAATGTGGCAAAGGTTCAGACATGCTAGGAAGCTTGTGCCTTTAGCTGGAGAAGCCCAGAGGTCTCCTATGTGGCAGCCACTGTGTGTGGGCGCGGGCTGGATGCAGCTTTGCCCACTCGGTACACCAGTCCAGACATACGTCTGCAACTTACTACAAATTCTCATTTTTTCCCATGTCTGTCTGAATTCGGTTCAACAGGCTCTCGTTAGGGGATTGTCTACTGGTAGTCCAGGGACTAGGATGCATTCTGCGTGGCATAACAAAGAGAACAGGGAGAGCATTTTCATTTAGTGCCCACTTGGCCAAGCCTGAGCTGTGCATTCTATTAATGCGTATTAATATGGCACGGGGTCTCACAGAGCATGCACTGCAAATGGTGCTACTATGTTTCAGATAAATACAACAGGAAGCAAAGCACTGCATGTGCTCTCTTTAAGGGTTTGGGTAAAGAGTTAATTAATAAAGTGACAGTGACATGCAAAGAAGGAGGGACATCGGGTGAGAGTCATGAAGGGCCTTGGCAGGCAGCAGGATGTGGACACATTTCTTTCTGGTCAGCCAACAGAAGGTGAGGGGGTAGACGAAGGGGAGGATGTTCTCAGGTGAGTTGGGGTAAAGTTTGAGCAGAGATTAAGAAACACAGGAGGTGAAAGGGAGGAATATGTCTGCTTACATTATCAAGGGTCTTTCACACCAATCTAAGAAACATTTATTTTATTAGTTCAGCAGTAGGTGGGGGGCATTATTAAGTTCTAGAATGCTGTCGTGGTGCACTGAATTTAAAGTAGCTAGGACAGGACGGTGACCATGTGCCAGCAGGCACAGCCAGGTGCTGGTGCTCTGCGCCAGGTCAGGGCTTGCCCAGGTGCTGGTCACTGGCTGAATGTGGTCACTGAGCACTTGAAATTGGGCTAGTCTGCATCAAAATGTGCCATAAGTAAAAACACACTGGATTTCAAAGACTTAGTACAAAACAAGAACTGAACTATGTCAGTTATTTTTTCATATTGGTTACATTTTAAAGTGGTAATATTTTTGATAAGTTGGGCTAAACAAAATATATGATTAAAAGAAGATTCAACTGTTTCTTTTTGACTCTTAATGAGGCTACTAAAATAATTTTAAATTGTCTATGTCTCTACTGGGCAATGCTGCACTCGGCAATGGGAGCCTGGGGGGCGGTGGGCACAGGAGGGCCTGGGTGGGTCCATCACCTGAGATGTGGGGCATTAGGGGTAAGGCTCCTGGGAACAGGAGGAAGGACATCCTGTTGGAGGGACATCCTTTTGGGGTTGAAAAGCATGAAGAACGTGTTTGCTGTAGGTTGTTTTTAAAACACTGAGGAGTTTAAGCAGTTGGTCCAAAGTCACATATCAGTGTGGGTCAGAGTTGGGACTTACAAGCCATATCTGCCTAAGGGAGGCCACCTGCCAGGGTCACTCATCCAGCAGAACTTGGGGAACCCAAGATAGTACAATCTACCTGACTGGCAAGAGAAGTAAGATGTACGAGCCAGTCATCTGTGATTTCCTTCCAGAACCTGCAATGTGTGCTCCCCGGTCAAAGTTCTCCAGCTGGACAGGAAAAGGGGTCCGAATGGCGCTCTGCCACCCACCAAACTTTGCCAGTAGCTGGCCCCGCACTGTGCAGCTGACGTCTAGGACCTCCGCTCGCCAATCCAGGAGTGGCGCCCTTGACTTCCCTCTTCCACCAACCTGTAGGTTCCTTTCAGCTCCTGCAGGAAAAATCCCTTTATTTGACAAGTAGGTGGCCCCACGACTTCCCTAGCCTTCTTCATTTTAACTAGGTTGAATAAAGAGGGAATCCGATGATGGCTTTTTATATTCTACAGCCTCACCTATTTTCTAAGCCTACAGTACAGATTTGTGTAATTTTTCCACATAGGTAAGCTGAATTCCTGGAAAGTATTGATCGGCTTTAGCAATATTTTCAGCTATCAGCCATGTCCAAATTGCATGCTTAAGCTTGGTCTGAGGAATATGAATGTTTCCTATCATTTGGCATTTAAAAAGTTTTCTTGCAATTTGATGAATATAAAACTATCCCTCTGGAGGCATACGGACAATTGAGGCTTGAAAACATTTCTGTAATGAATTCAGTAGAATGAGATTGTTTTGTAATTGGATTAAGATTTAATAGTCTTGGGGGAAATCATTTAACCTCATGGAACTTGGATAGTTCCTTGGCTGTTGAGGGAGGTTCACCTACAAAGGGCTTATGAGAAAACTTAGGAAAAGTGCTTTCCCGAACAACGACAGGTTTGAGTGTGGTGGGGATTGTTCTTCACAGAATCGCCCCCAGGCGGGGCAGAAAAGGGACGGGGCCAGGGGCAAGTCCAGGCTCCCTCACGCTCCATTCACAGAGGAGTATCAGATTCAGGCACCTGACAAAGGAAACCAGTCCAATGGTAGCCTCTTTGCAATGTTTTGTAAAGTCTGTGAATCAATTCCCCTTGTGTTCTCAGGCCTCTGAGATTTTCAGACACAAACTAAGGGAATTGAAAAGGTAGCTTTTCAGAAAAAAAAAAAGAGTGGATTTCAAAGAAATAAACATAATTACACCAAAGATGTGTATGTATCTCGGTTAGTAGTTCTCAGCTCTTCTCCATAACTGAAATGCAAACAAATTACCTTCCATCAGTAGAGTTTTCATGCAAAAATTATAGCAAAATAACCTATGTATGCTTTAGCCAGAACTGAGAAAAAATTATTCAAGTTTGGGCAGTATTTTTGTTAATTCATAATAGTTTTTTTTTTTTTTTTTAACTGAAAGGGGGAGTGGGAGCTGACAGTGACTGCAGGAGCAAGGTAGACAATCCCACAGACTGAGGGCGATTTGTGTCCGAAACATCTCAAGTAGCAGGTGCGCAGCGGGACCCGACGGGCCCTTGATACCTGACCCTTGCCTTGGCCTGGTTAGGTAGATGGATAAAGAATTAATGGATAAATAATTTCATAACATAATCCCTTGCACATACCTATGATTGTTACCTGAAAGTGTGAAAGTTCATTTAAATTTTAGCAACACCACGGCTGTTCTGTGACCCTCGTTCTTTTCCTTATTTTGTTAGAGACGCAGAGTCTGAGCAGAGGATCACTGAATTAAGTTCAGGAAGTGACAGAAAAGCTAATAAGATAACAAAACTGTTCCTCTGAAGGACTCAAGTTGCTCTTCTTCCCGTTGGCATGGAGCCAGCTACAGATGAGCTGCGGAGAACGTGACTAGACACTGAGGAGTGACATGGAAAGATGCTGTTTGAAAATAAATAGTTTTTCTTTTTTTTTAATTTCAAAATATTAATAGGGTACAAGTGTTTTTGTTACATGAAGCAATTGTAATACGACACTGAAGTCAGGGCTTTTAGTGTGCCCGTCACCAGAGTAGTGTACCTTGTACCCAATAGGCAAGTTTTAGTATTTTAGTAGGTTCTAGAATGGATATCAAGCACATTTTGAATTCCCAGGTAAACTTCACCAGTTATTTGAACTATCTAACATTTAAAATGTTTCTCTTTTTTATGCTTTTTAATTGTATGTATTTAAGATGTACAGCATGATGTTTTGATACACTTATCTTGATGTACACACATGGAGTGAAGTGATTGCTACAGTCAAGCAAATTAACACGCCCATCATCTTATGCAGTTTCCTCTCCCTCCCTCCCTCTCTCCCTTCCTTCCTTCCTTCTTTCCTTCTTTCTTTTTTCTCTTTCTCTTTTTGTAGTAAGAGTCCCCAAAATCTACACTCTCGGCAAATTTACCAGTATGCATTAGAATGTTTCCTTTAAAGTTAACACACAGACACATAGATATCTGTCTGTATCTATATCTATATCTATGTCATCTATTTATATCCATCAAAGATATACGTGTTTGTGTGTAAGGTAATTGTCACTCCAAACGTGCAGCAGGATTACAAATCCAAGCTGGGCTGATGAATTCAGAGCCGTTTTCTTTAGATCGATGCTATTTCTGGGACACAGCCTGGCAGGATCCCAAGTAAGGGTGAAGGGACTTCAGTTGTCCCCTAGAGCTACAGTGCCAGAGATAAGCAGGAGGCCCCCTGCTGTCTCAGCTGTCTTGGATTATAGGAATCCCAGGGTGACAGACAAATTTAGCATGCATCTGCAAACTGCAGTTCAATGTAAAAACCTTTCCCAGGGGCATCTCCCCACTGAAGCCTGGGAATTTAAATGACATCCTTTTTCATATTAGTCACTTTTCCCAAGAGTGTTCGAAGTTCAAGCTCAGAACCCCGCTTTATCCACTTTTCCATCCACGAGGTGGAATTCTGTAATAATTCCACAGACATTGATTGTCTAAACTGCTGTTTGTCGCTTGGCCACACTCTGAGTCAGATTCCTGTGAGGACAACTCAGAGATTGGCCACACACTGGATGTAAAGTACCCAGAGCTTTTAAAGGAGGTGAGAAAATTAATTTCACATTTTTATTTGAAACAATTCCATCTATATATTCGTTATTAATATCAAGTGCATGACCCTTACTCTGTCACGGGTTCCGTCACCCAGAGAGCTGATGTTTGCTTTAACCAGGAGCAGAGCAGATGCCTTTCTGTGTCAGAGCCTGGGCCACGAAGCCCACAGAGCCGCTGCCAGCTAGAATTCCCAGGGACACGCTGTGAAATGGCCTATTTATTCGGCCTGACATTGACCTCAGAAGTTCACTATGGAAATGTTTTTTATTATTTCAATCAAACCATTTTTACTTTTTTGCATGTAAATCTTGGAATGATGAGCTCCATAGTTCTGCTGCCCACTCTGCAAAGTAATGCTTCCTCTCGTTTATTCTAAATGGGCCTGGCTCAAGTTCAAAATGTCTTTGTTATAAAATTATAATTTTTCTCTTTCTGTCCTCCTATATATTTCTTTTTGATAACTCATTTATTTTCAAAAATAATTTGAATAACAATTGCCTGGCTTTCAGCACAGTCACCAAATCCATTCCTATTTTGGTCATTAGGCCTCTTCATTACAACACAGTTCAGAGAAAAGTTCACATGTTCTTTTTTGAGACTATTAGCATATTTACCACTTAGATTTTTCTGCTACTGTAGGCATGATTGTGTGTTATCACATCCTTTGCAATGTCTATTGACATCAAACTCAAACATTTTTGTGACTGTAATTTAACCAAAAATTTGGCTGAGGCTCACAGAACTATAAAAATTAATATTTTGGTTCTCACAAACAAATACATATATGTATGGCTTTGACTGGGCAAAGCTTCAACACTCTGGAGATGCCCACTGAGCACCCACCCCTGTTCCCAGCATGTCCTCCCATGGGTCCTCCTGGCTCTGAGCTCCCTTTCCCCACACTGAGAAGCAGGAACAGTGAGGGAGCAATGCCCCAGCTCCTCCCCTAGCTCCACCTCCACTGTCTCTTCCTGGACCCCTGGCCCTAGGTGACCTGCCCAATGTCCCGCGGAAGTGGCCTTCTCCAGCAAGGCCTGTGACCTCAGCTTCCCACCTATACCAGGGCTCTTTCCCACATTGAAAGTTTCTCTTCTCCATAAATTATCACCATCTGTGCGAAAGTATGCTGTTATTCCTCCCATCTTTGACTCCTCTGCCTGGAATCACCCTGTGCCCCCTTTGCAATAAAACTGTCAAGAGTTTCCTACACTCATGGCTCCATTTCCTCCCCTCCTTTCTCCACTAAACCCGCTGCCCCCGGCTCTTGTCCCCTACGCTCCACCAAGACAGTGTTGGTTCACATCACCGAGGGTCTCCAAGATGCTAAGCCCAGTGGGATCAGCCACATTTTGCCCAACTGACCCCTTCTTCTCTCTTTTAAAAAAAAAATTTTATGAGATGGGGTCTTGCAATGTTGCCCAGGCTGGTGTCAAACCCCTGACCTCAAACGATCCTCCCAAAGTATGGGGGTTCCAGTGTGAGCCTCTGGGCCCAGCCCCTTCTCCCCTCTTGATCTGTGTCTTCTCTTAGATTCCACAAAGTCACACTCCTGTGCTTTTTCACATAACAAATTTTTCTTTCTTTCCTCTCCAATCTCTTATTTTCTATGGCCCAGAGTTCAGCTGCTCTGTCCTCTCTGCGTACACGCATTCCTCTTGTGACCTTGTACACTACCACGTGACGCTGCTGCTCGGCCTGTAGTTCCACCCACAGCCTCCTGTCCTGGACGGCATGTCCAGCTCTCTTCGGCACCTGCACTTGGACATCTCGCTGATGCCTGGCACTCCCCATGGCCAACACTGAGCCCACGCCTGGCCCTCCCTTCTCAGCTAACAGCCACTCTGCCCTACCAATCGCCTTGCCTCCAAAGCCTGGCGTCGTTCTTAGCACTTATCTTTCTTAGACATTCCATACCCTTAGGACCTCTTGGTTTTAGTTTAAAAACCTGTCCATAAATCTAACAATTCCTTACTGTCTTCAGAACGATCACCTTGTTCTGAGAGACCAAGATCTCAGGGCCGTGCCATCATTATGGCTCCGAGTCGGTGTCCTTGTTCCTTACCCTTGACACCACCCCGACACCCTGCAGAGTCTGTTCTAAATACAGAAGCAGAGCAGCTCATTATGCATGTCAGCATCCCTGATTCCTTCATCACTTTCCTTCCCTTTCCTTCTTCTGAAGCAGCCTCTTCACCCTGCGTGGCCTCACCCTGTGTCATTTGTCATCATCACGTGATCTCCCAGCTCCCTCCACTGCAGCAGTTCCAGCCTCCCTGCTGCTCCCAGTTCCACCAGGCATCCTCCAGTCCCAGGGCCTTTGCACGGGATGCTCTTTCTGCTTGGAAAGCCCTTGCCTGGTATTTCCATATGGTTAATTCTCTCAATTCTTTAACAGTTTCCAAAATGTCCTTCTTAACCAGGCCTACCCTGGCCACCACATTTAACATCCTAACTGGCTGCCCCAGAAGCTACTATTCTTTTTCTCTTGCTTTATTTTGTCTTATTACTTGTCATTTATTGCATTTATTATCTGTGTTCTCATGCTAGAACATCAGCTGCAGGAGGACGGGGGGTTCTCTCTTTTGCTCACTGCTGGCTCCGGCCTTGGAGAGGACCCAGCATGTATTAGGTAACTGAATACATGATCATTATATTAACTTCTTTAATCCTCCCAACTATCCTTTATGAATGCATGCTCTTGGCCCTATTTTATTCATAAGGAAACAGAGGCCGAGTGGGGACATTAGCTCACTTGTCCTGGTCACACAGCCAGGAAGCTGCCAAGCCGGGACCTGCGCCTGGGCAGCGAGACGCCCGGGGGCGCTGGCACGACGCCTGAGCTTCTCTGAGAACCGAGCAGCCAGGAAGCCGTAGTCTGTCTGCGCCGCTATAAAGGCATACCTCAGGCCGGGTGATTTCAAAGGCAAAGAGGTTTATTTGGGTCGTGGTTCTGCAGCCTGTACAAGAAGCAGCCTGGCGCCGGCATCTGTGGCTTCTGGTGACGGCTCTTGTTCTGCTTCAGAACGTGGCAGAGAAGGTCAGAGGGGAAGCGGCACTTGCAGAGAGGGACCAGGCTCGAAGGGCCCCCTGCCTTTGTAACAACCCAGTCTTGTGGGAACTACTCCACCCCCTAAGAACCAATCCTGTCTTGCAGAACTCACTTGACGCTGCTAGAACAGCACCAAGCCACTCAGGAGGGATCTGCCCCACGACCGGACACCTCCCGCCAGACCCCACCGCCAACACTGCCACGCTGGAAGTCACTTTGCAACATGAGGTCTGATGGGGACAAACAAACCAGAGCACAGGGGAACTCGGTAGACGAACCTGTGCCCTCACCGATGGAGCAGTCCAGTGAGTGAGGAAAACGTTAAACTCGTAATCAAACAAACGTCTTATGTTGTCAGCCCTGTGATAGCCTTGACTCAAACGCTCTCCAGCGTAAGCACCCTGTCTCCCAGCTGGTCCACCTCCCCACCCAGAGAGATCTCCACGTGGGTTTCCATCCGTCCCTTTGAGCTGAGTCGGCTGGGGTGGCAGCCAGGGTCAGTGCAGCAATTAGGAAAAAAGATCATAGCAGCAACATTTTGTGGGGGAAAAAATTTAAAAACGGGAAAGTGAGCTATAGTGCATTACTTTTCCACTGCTGCCATAACAAGTTATAACAAATCCAGTGACTTAAAGCAACACGAATTTATTACCATGCAGGTCTGTAGGTTGGACGTGGGTCTCGCTGGGCTAAGAGCAAGGTGTCAGCATTCCTTTTCCAGCATCTAGGACAGTGCTGTCCCCATCCTGTTCCGGCTTCTAGAAGTGGTCCAGGGCCTACAGCTCACTGCCCTTCCTCTGTCCCCACAGGCAGCAGTGTAGCATGTCCCCAACCCGGCTTCCAGCAACACGTGTGTCCTCTGACCCTACTTGACAATGCCCCCTGCTCTCCACGATTCAAGTGATTAGATTAGTCTCACTTGAATATTTCAAGATAATGTCCTCATCTCTAAGTCCTTAACTTTAATCACATCTTCAAAGTCTCTTTTGTCATATGAGGTAACATAATCACAAGTTCTGGGAATTAGGATGTGCACATAGTTGGGGACCACTGTTCTGCCTACAGCGTGTGACTGCAGATTGGAGTCATTGCCTGCCAAGAAATTAAAACTGTCCAAGAGGCTTCAGACTAAAGAACTTGCTGCATCGTGAGCAGTGCAGCTGATGATCTGAGGTTGGGAATTTGATCAGATGTGACGGCTCAGGAAGGAAAGCTTCGCTCTGATTATTTTAGGATGACGACCTCCTACCTACTCAGAGAAACCCCGAACGCAGGGGGGCTGTTTTGGCACAAATGTTACAAACAATAAGAAGCAGAGAAGCAATGTGGATGCTGTTTGAAGACTTCTGTTTTTGTTATTTTAAGAGTTTTTTTTACTTTTTAGTGTTTTTGTTTTAACTTTTGTTTTCTCTGATGTATTGAAGCTATCGTCTGATTTCCCACTCACTAGCCTATACTGTTAGATTTCCCCTAAAACCAGCAGGGAAAAAGAAAACCTGTACTGCCCACACTTCCTTCAGATATCCCAGAATTATGAAAGAATTTTTAAAACCGGTAGTGTGCTGTGCAAGCTGGCTCTCTAGGCCTGGGGTCGGGGTAGGGAATAGAAAACGGATTTCTCCGTGGCCGAAGGGACTGAGGCTAAGAGCTCACGTGGGAACCCCTCACAAGATGGGTAAATTCTTTGGTTCTTAGAAGAAATACTTAGTCAAAGTTGGAAAAACAAGAAAGCAGAGGGAAAATGTGTGATATAGACACCAGGGGTGAGAGTGTTATTGCTCTAGATTCCAAAAAAGATCCACTTTTGTAGATTTATGACATAATCCACCAGGATTCAATTTTAGTTTCTGAACAGAGTTTAAAGAAGGTGGACATAGTTGTTATATAGATTGGCTTATAATTTTATTTTATTTTCACAAGTATAAAAATTCACATAAGGGAGTCACAAAAAACCTGTTAAAAGAATTTATGATGACAATGGCAAAGTGTAGTAATTGTTCTTCCCAAAACAGCTAAATAGGAGCTCTAAAAATCGTTATTTACCTCTCCAAATATATAATTTTATAGAAAATTATTTTTTTCACTTCCCAATTGTGATTAATCCTGTATTTTATTTTCTAAACCAGAAATAAATTTTAGAGATCAAATTGAGTTTGAATGCATCGCATCACACTATGCTGTGATTCATCTATTAGCTAATTGCATTTTGTTGGTCTTAGCTAAAGCATGGATGGTATGGAGAAGAATGAGGCTAAAAATACTTATTATGGACAAATTCTTATCATTTTTTTTACAAGATAATGAGAAATCAGGACTTCATCCTAAACAAGAGACAGAAACGGTTTCTTAAGCAGGAGTCTGATATAAATTGAGTTGCACTTTTTGAAGATAATTCTGAAGGCGGAGAGCAGGGTTGGGTGGAAGGTTGAACAGCTGAAGGTGAGGTGGCTGCATCACAGGACCTGTGACAGCTCCATGGCAGTGGCAGAGAAGGAGGAGAGCTGGATAGGTTTAGAGGTAGAATCAAAAGGACTTTATTACCTAAAAAAAAATGCTGTAATAAGGAATCACAGTGTCTTTTATTCTATCATAGCTATTTTATTATTTTTATTTTAGCATATTATGGGGGTACAAATGTTTAGGTTACATATATTGCTGTTGCCCCACCCGAGTCAGAGTTTCAGGCATGTCCATCCCCCAGATGGTGCACAGCACTCATTAGTGTGATGGGTGTGAAGATACCCATCCCCTCCTCCCCCCTCCCACCTGCCCGACACCTGATGAATGTTACTACTATATGTGGACATGAGTGTTGATCGATTAATACCAATTTGATGGTGAGTACATGTGGTGCTTGTTTTTCCATTCTTGTAATACTTCACTTAGTAGAATGGGCTCCAGCTCCATCCAGGATAATACAAGAGGTGCTAGATCACCATTGTTTTTTGTAGTTGAGTAGAACTCCATGGTACACACATACCACATTTTATTAATCCACTCATGTATTGACGGGCACTTGGGTTGCTTCCCACATCTTTGCAATTGTGAATTGTGCTGCTATAAACTTATTCTAGTGCAGATGTCTTTCTTATAGAATGTTTTTTTCCCCTTGGGTAGATGCCCAGTAATGGGATTGCTGGTTCAAATGGCAGTTCTGCTTGTAGCTCTTTAAGGTATCTCCATATGACTTTCCACAGAGGTTGCACTAGTTTGCAGTCCCACCAGCAGTGTAGGAGTGTTCTTATCTCTCTGCATCCACGCCAACATTTGTTGTGTTGGGCTTTCTTAACTCCAGTGAGAATGGCTTTTATCATAGCTATTTTAGACAATTTAATTAGCACTTCTCATTAGATACTATTGTTCATGGTTCACTAGGACTAATTTTATATCTTGCCAATAAGAAAACACAGGGTTTTACTTATTTTTTCTATTATTCCTATGAAATTATTGATATTTGATCAGAATTTCAAAAATAGATAAAGATGAAATTCCCCGTAAACTACCAGGGCTGCAGGGCAGCACTGTTAACTCCGATCCTTCCTGCTGCACAAACTGAGCATCACCAGAGTCTCCTCCCACCCCCAGCTCCAACCCCACCACCCCACGCCGCTGTGTACGTCAAGGGCTAGGTAACTCAGCGTAAGCAAAGCAGAACCAGTGTCTCGGTATAAACTCTACCCTTAGTAATCTGTAAATGCAATATCTTGTTAGTTAATCTGATTACTAGTGGCTGTGTGATTACATGAGATGATTCTACAACACAAGGTTCAGTTTTTTAGTGAATATGAAGTGTCTTTTATATTTTTAATAATACTGGAATGAAGAAACTTGAGCTATAATTAATTTCAGATTAGCTGATTAAATAGCCAGGCAATCTGAATGAGTCAGCTAAAAACCGGAATGATAAATTTATTAAAGTAGCTAATTAAAGGTAAATATTAAAAAATGGCCTTGTGTTTACCGTGATTATCTTAAAACATAATAAAGTATATATTAAATAATTTTGTGAACTTAAAAAGTTAACCATTTGAAATCAATATGGCAAAGTATGGGGAAAGCTCTAAAAATATCCAAAGACTTTTGAGTTATTAAAAAAATCTCTTGAGAATTTAGAAAACAGATCTATTCCCCTAGAGGTGATGAACCAAGCATCGTCAGCGCCATACCAAGGACAGCAAACAGTCTTCAATACTCTACACAGCTAGTGTTAGAGGAAAGAGATAAATACGTTGATGAATTTATGTATAATATTCATATCACATCTCTTTCTATAGAATATTTGACACTACTTGTCTTCTACTATAACAAAATAAACATCAGTGAAAATGATAAAATATGTATACAAGCATGAAATTAAAAAACACCAAAAAAGGTATGCATAATTCATCACCACAGGAGTTAACTTAACTTCTGTGAGTGAGTTTTAAACAAGTCTTAGGTGCCTAATGACGTTGTAGCTAGGGAGGGAAACAAAATTATGCCCAGAATTCTAAATATGAGAAAGAAGGAAACATATCAAGTTCTAGGTGATGCAGAGTTTTCTTAATCTTAAATTCTAAAAGAAATTTCTTTTATAGAAGATTTACATAGAGGACGTGAACCAGTATAATAATTGAGGTCTCAAGAAACATTTTTATAGCACAATTTCATTAAAATGCAATAATAGATTTTATAGCTTCTTCCCATATGCTATCCATCAATAAAAACTGAGCGATTGCGTCCAACTTCCAGTCTGAGCAATGGAAGATGTAATTTAGATACATATTGACTGATTGTCTGCCTTGGTCCATACTTAGCATGCAGAATCTCTAAATGTTGGCTGGACTTCATGTTCCTCGTGTAATTAAATCTCATAAATCTAACTTCTGTAGACCAGGCTCTTCAAGCTACATTCTCTGGGATAGTCTTGGTGCCACTGTTCTTTATTTCTGAATGATAACAGACCTGCACATTTCAGAAAAGATGGCTCAGCGAATACATAATTTTATGGATGGAGATAATAGAATATTTATTCAGGTATTTAAATTATGATTATGAAAGTCCATAGAAAACGTGGTGTCTGCACTAATATAACAGTAGTTAAGCGTTGTGGTAGACAGACGTCTGCGACGGCACAGACGTGTGTTTCCTGCAATGTCACATCAGACAAAATGGCCCGCTCTAGAGAAGGGAGGTGCCCCAGTGGGCATGTCACAGGCCATGCCACCCACATGAAGACTTACCACCCAGGCAGGGATAATTGTTCTGGCTGTCAGAAGGAGGGTGCGTGGCCACCTCTCAATGGAGCCAGGGAGAACACGCGTGACACCTGGTATCCATGTGGGCATATATTAGGACTTTCCTCTCCAATTTGGATGGTGAATGGATACCTGCATGGTAAAGAGAGACGCAGACCCTAGGGACAGGAGCTGGGACACGGCCCAGGCAAACCAGCAGAGGTGCTTGCCAAGGATGAGGGAGCCTGGTGTGGACAGCAGAGGAGTTGAGAGGATTGTTGGTGGATTTGAGAGTAGCTATAGCGGCCGAGGCTGTAGGTTATCACCCTCACTTTTCACTGCTAAGTTTCCCCGGGAGAAGCAGCTACCAAAAGCCCGGGTGAGCTGCTCCCAGGACTCGCATGTAGTAGCCTCTCTGATTGCCAAGGCGGTGGACTCTCACGGATGCCAAGCTGCACCTCCCTGATCCCCTTTCCAGAGCAGAAGGATGCCACTTCCTCTGCTGCTGAAACGCTGGTGGCTGCTAGGAATTGCCTGGGCTGAGAGAGGCCCCCAGCCCAAGGTCCTGCTGCCTTCTCGGGCAGCCCTCCAACAATGACTGGTTAACGTGGTAGATAGAACAAAGGAGGTAGGAAAAACTAAACTCCGTCCATTGCATAAGCCACGACTCTATTTACTGAATAGATCACAGGGTACAGATCACAGGGCACCGGCTGGGATGCTCTTCAGGGTCAGTTCAGTGTGGCTGATCACCGACTCTCCTCTGCAAAGATGCCGGTGGTGACTTTCTGGTTCTAGCCTGTGTCCTGTTTAGTCAGTTCATTTCCTAGGTCAAAGAAATCAGAGCAGGAAAGGCAGATGCAAGACTGCTTGTTACAGGGAAATACTTGAAAGATACATGAGAAACCGAACCTGCGGGGGCCGGGGGGCTTGATAGGAATTAGGTGGGCCGGGGAGGAGAGGGAGAGGTTTGAACCATGTGACTTTATTACATATTTAGCAGTGAACAGAAACGACACTGGTAACAAGACGCCATGCTGCCGTAATCCTGCGTCTGCCTGCATCACGCTCACTCTGCCCCGTCGGCGCTGTCTCTCCTTGCTCACACTTGCGTTAAACTGAATAATGGAGTTCAAAACTCATTCTCATTCCTCTTGAATTGAATGTTTTCTTTTGGGGAAACACAAAAGTGCTGTGATACTGAATGAACGATTTACGTTCTGCTGAAAATATATCGCAATTATCATTCTCATCTTACACGCATGCTGTAACTCAAAGGTTATCCCAAATTGACTTCTTTCTGGGGTTTATAAAAAGCAAACAGTATTATCTTCAGTTCCCCCTCAACCTCTCCACCAGTCAGCCTTTCCAAAATCTTCTCTAATCCTTTGTTAGGATGATTTTCCAGTTCCTGCAGGATAAAGCCCTGACTTTTTAGGCAAGGATTTAGGAGTCTTCAAATCTGGTCTCAGATGATCAAGCCCAATGTGTGGGATCGCTTTGCCCGAAGGTGGCATGTTTCCTGCCTGACCTACACCACAGACTTGCTCCGCCGAGGAGCTCCATGCCCTGCCTGGGCCCACAGACCCCCTGCACAAGCTCAGCACCGTCCCAGGTGAAGTCGAGCACCGTTGACTGCAGGTGCAGCTCAAACCATAGGCTCAGCACTAATAGCTGAGTTTCTGTCATGTTTTTTTTTTTTTTTTTTTTTTTTTTGAGACAGAGTCTCACTCTGTTGCCCAGGCTAGAGTGAGTGCCATGGCGTCAGCCTAGCTCACAGCAACCTCAAACTCCTGGGCTCAAGCAATCCTCCTGCCTCAGCCTCCCGAGTAGCTAGGACTACAGGCATGCACCACCATGCCCAGCTAATTTTTTCTATATATATTTTAGTTGGCCAGATAATTTCTTTCTATTTTTAGTAGAGACGGGGTCTCACTCTTGCTCAGGCTGGTCTCGAACTGCTGACCTTGAGTGATCCACCCGCCTTGGCCTCCCAGAGTGCTAGGATTACAGGCGTGAGCCACTGCGCCCGGCCTCTGTCATGTTTTTGTCACCAATGAAACCAGGAGTCAGTTACAGTGTCAGCTGTCCGAGCATCCGAAAGTCACCAAGGTGGTTTGGGATCCAAAATCAGTTCCTGTAAAGCAGAAGGGAAGAGCCCTGGCTGACAGGTCTGTGTGGGCACGGAGGGCAACGGAGTGGGGTGGGACTGCATCCTCCATGGGCTCTGGGAGCCTGAGCAGGAGTCGCTGGGGCTGGGTTGACACACCCAGAGCACCCACGGGGAGGGAACAGGCACCTTTCGCTGATGTGCGTCTGGCCCCATTGGCGGGTGCGACATTCGTTCTGGATGCCTCATTTGGAGCCTGTTAAGCAAACAAAGCATGGTCAGAAAGCCACGGCCAGGACCCGCGGCCAGAGAGTGCCGGGGAGAGGGCAGGTGGAGGCAGTGGCAGCCCTTTCGCTGCTTAGAGGGACAGGGAAGAAGGGTCTCGGCTGCAGCTGTTGCTGCCCCTTTGGAATCTGACTTGGCTTAAAGTCCTCCCCGCTCAGAACACTCAGGCATCAGTGTTTTTCTTTCTTAGGAGCCTCAATTAGAAAAAATGCATCTAAGGAGACCCCCCTGAGGCCTGACACAAACTCTCCTTTCAGCCAGAAGACACTGACGTCCAATTCATGGCTTCTTTAGGAAGCCCCGTGATGACATTTTTTGGCAGCCCGGGGTTGTCTAAGAGCTTGGTTCCAGTCTGCTAGCAGCGAGCTGTCCCCGCGTCCGCCAGCGCCACACGGTGTGAACGTCCATGAATCATCTCTGGTCTCTCGGCCTGCGCCACTGTCCTCGGGTCCCTTCCAGCTCCCAGTCAGGAGGCTGTGCTACGTCCAAAATGCTGTCCCGAACCTTTTCAAAATCCCATAAAACACGGACATGGCATTTTTGGGAAACAGGACGCCAAATTACATGCAGTTAAAAGGGTAGAAACAGTCACTCTTAAACCTTCATACATCTGAGCAGCAGGATCGTGTTTAATGTGAAAAGATAAACAGGGATTCGGGTTGGGATTAGCATAGAGACTTAAATACGATACGTGGCACAAAGGAAAAAGGCAACTGAAATTTTCCAGGAAAAAAAATATACAAGGAGAAACCATTAGTTTTCATTTTACAGATTAAAAATCCTCATATTAAAAAAAACACATGCTCAGGTATGGAAAAAATTTAGCATATTAGCCAAGGATTTGCACAGATTAGTGATATTTGCTTCAGAGGATGTCCTGAAGCTCACTGAGAAGCCAACATGTGTCTGTTTTCTGTTCGGCAATTATGCCAATTAGAGCAGATTAGTGCTTAAAATTTTATACTAAAAATGTTTCTAACCAAATTAAGCTCTCACTTTTCATAGTCCTAAGTAAATTGGATTATGAAATTTCTAATAGTCCTATTGGAAATTGCCACACTTAAGGTAATTTATATTTTAGTTGATATTTTGAATTCAAGATTCTTTAAAATTTTATTTCCTAACTGGTTGCAAATGGTAAATAAAGAAACATTGACATTTGTAAATTGATTTTGCACAGATTCACCTCACTGGAGGTTTTCATTGATTCTAATGGTTTTCAGTTATTTTGTTTATTGTTCCAAGTACACAATTACATTATCAGCAATTGGTATTGCTGATTGATTTTAGTTTCACATCATGATTTTCAGTTTTATGACTTTTTATTATTTTTCTAGTGATGTTGCTTTATGCATTCTGATGCTTTGTTATTTAGCACCTAAATTTCCACAGGTTTCATAAAAAAAATAAATAAAACAAGAGCAGCAACTTGTAAAATCTTTGAAAAAATCTTATAAGGTATTTACTACTGAAAGAAGTAATTTTTCAGTAATACTGATAAAAGAATATCACAATATTATTCCTGTAGACTGAATGTTTTCATTCTCACCAAAATTCCTATGTTGAGTTTGGGATGGGAAGCCATTTGGGGATGGGAAGCAACCCTCGCCAGACACCAGATATGTTGGGGCTTTGATCTTGGACTTCCCAGCCATCAGAACTATGAAGAATAAATTTCTGTTATTTATAAGTCACCCAGGTTATGGTATTCTGTTATAGCAGCTGAACAGACTATGATTGGAAGGAACCTATGGCTAAATAAAACTTTTCGTCTCTCATTTCTGCTACATAGAATGCAATGGAGTTGTAGGAGGGTGTTTCAGAGGTAGAAGAAATTAAAGCAATTAATTAGAAATTTCAAGTAAAAGACAAATTATAGCATCTTAACATTTTGGATGAAAATTCATATATACATATGTACATGTATATATATACATACCCACACACATACATATACACATGCTATATCTGAAAATATTGGGGTTTTTGAAATAAGGAATAGTTTTTAAAAAATCATATACTGTTTATCATATTCACTTTAGCCAATTCCGTTTATTTCCAGTCTGTCAAAACTAAAATTATTTTATTTATTTTGTTTTTAGCACTTTTTTTCAGACAATGAAACCCATAAGTTTAGACAGTGCACCCCATGCAGCGAGAATGGGCTGTGTGTGCCGCTGTCAGCTTAGCACATGGGTCCCTCAGTGGCCCTGGACGTCCAAGGAGGATGCAGGGGACGTTTTTACCCTGAGCAAGTCAATAGGAGTCAGAGGGAGTGATTTATGTATTATTAATACTTTCCTGTTGCTGTCATAATAAATTGCCATAAACTCGGTGGCCTGACAAACCCAGAATTTATTCTCTCAGTCTTCTGAGGGCCACAAGTCTGGAATAAGTCTCACTGGAAGACGATCAAGGCATCAGCAGGGCCGAGCTCCCTCCGGAGGCTCAGGGGAGGATCCACTCCCGGCCTCTCCCAGCTTCCGGGCTGCTGCATTCCCTGGCTTGGCCACATCACTCCACAATCACATCACCTCCTCCGCTCCTGTATGTGTGTCATCTCCCTCCTGCAAGGACACTGTGGCAGCACTTAGGGCATTCCGGATAACCCCGGGATAGTCTCCCCACCTCGAAATTCTCAACTTCATCACTTCACATCTGCAAAGACCCCCCTTTTTTGCCATATAAGCTAATATGTCTAATCCCAGGGATCAGCAGAGCTTGCAGGCTGGGGTGCACTCAGTCTGCACTGCGCTGTGCCAGCCTGAGGAGGAATGGTGCCCACAAAGTGAAACTACCCTGTTCACATTTCCAACGCCTCCTTCATTGTTTTGGTGCACACTGGAGTGTTGTAACCCCTCACGGGGATTCCACATCACTCACAAAGTATGTTTGCCCGTGGTTGGTTATTAAATTGGTTTGTCTGGGGGCGTACAAGATCTGGAACCTTCTATTTTACCATCTTGATGACATCACTCACTCAGGGAAGTCTTTTCAAGGGATGGTGCAGACACAATTGGATACCTATGTGGCAATCACAGGAACCTTGATCCTCAGCTCACACCACGTAAATGTTTTACTTGAAATGAATCATCAACTCAAACATAGAGTACTATAGTATTCTAGACACAGAATAAGAGAATATATTTTCAATTTTAGGTTAGGAAAATATTTTTTTTTTGGAGAAGAGAAAGAAGAAACCACCAAACATATATGAAATTTAATGGATTAACTGAAATTTATCACAATTAAAATGTTCTAGTCATGAAAGGCATTAATGAGAAAAGTATGGAAAAATAAATGCAAAGCACAATTTGGAAGGAAATTTTCACAATATATGATATACACTTATATCCGAAACATATATATAGATCAATGATACCAATTCAGAAAGTCAATAAAGCAAAAAATTGGAGCAAATTAATCAGACAAAGAATATCAAAAGGCAGAGATTGGGTAAATGAAAAACCATGACAGAACCTCATGCTCTGTATGAGGGACAGACTTTACATGCAAAGACACAGATAGGTTGAGAGTTAAAGGACAGATATGTATCATGCAAACACACCAAAGCTAGCTGGGTTGGTTTTATTAATATTAGGCAAAATACTTTAAGAGAAATTTATTACTAGAGACAAAAATGGAAAATTCGAAATGATGAAAGAGTCAACCCATTGGGAAGTTATAACAACATAACAATTGTAAAACTACAATCTTAGGATGCAAATTACAATAGTACCTGAAGCAAAAAGTTTAGAGAATTAAAAAATAGACACTTTAACAATAGTTGAATACTTTAATAATCTGTATCAATAATGGATGGAGAGACTCAAAAAAATCAATAAGGTAATAGAAGACTTGAACAGAACTATAAATTGACAACACCCAACAGACATTTTTAGAAAATTTTCCCAAGCACAGAACACAAATTCCTTTCAGGCACCCATGAACATTCTCCAGGACAGGCCATTTGCTAGGTCACAAAATAGCCTCAATAAATCTAAAATGATTAAAATTATACAACATATACTATCTGACTACAATGAAATAAAATTCAACTCAATAACAGGAATTTCAAAAATTCACAAATATGTTGAAGTTGCCAACTCACTCCTAAAAAATTTATGATCCAAAGAAGCATCAGAAGATGTTTAGAAAGTACTTTGAGATGAATCAACAGAAGACAAACCACAGCTTCTGGATCCAAACATTCCCGAATCGTCAAGCTCCTGGAGGTGCGGGTAAGTGTTGCTCTCTGAGATGTCTCACCTCACCTCAGGTCCTGACTTCTCACTTGTCCACATCTTCCCCCCAAAGGGAAAACCTCAACTTGATCAATTTCTCACTTGAAAACTGTTCATGTATAGATTGATCAGCTAGTTTTCTGGCTAAGATTGTTGATTTTTCACTACTATTCATACTTACACATAGAATATCTAGCACATATGTTACTTATATATTATGGAAAATAATATTGCTGAATGATTTCTTTGTAGGAAGTTATTAGAAATATAGGTATATAACTCAAGAAAATTCCAATAGAGAGGTCACTCTCCTTGAGTGCTTGTAAGTAGACAATACAATCCCACACATTACCTTTCTTCCACTTGCTCAGGAAAAGTGATGATTTACTCCAGGAAAATGTGATAGAATCAGTCAGGAGCTCTACTAAGCACTTTTAAAATTAGAGATGATATCCCTTATTTTTTTCCGGATGAGGCCTCATTTTGATTCTTTTAAATAAATTGTAGGAAAAAGTTTAAACATGCCAAAGTATCAGAGACCAACTTAAAGGTTTTTATAACATCACTTTGCTGTCAAGTCAAACAAAGTCAAACAATATTCAGGTATTGTCACACTAGTGTCATGCTTCTGGTGTGGATATTCTTTCTTTTTATATGTACAATATATGTCATGTGTGTATCTATATTCATCCATCTCTCTCTCTCTCTCTCTTTCTCAGTGTCTATCTGTATACACACACACCCCTCCCACAGTATACATCTTATTAGTTCTGTTTCTCTGGAGCGTGCTAATACAATAAACAAATTTTGGTATATTGATTCAATGGAATACTACCCAGAAATAAAAAAGAACATACCACTAATAATCACAGCTACTTGAATAGAGCTCAGAAAACTGTGGTGCATGAGAGAAGCCAGAGACAGAAGAGTTCACACTGTAGGATTCTATTTATATGATGTTAAAGAACAGGCCGTACTAATCTCTGGTGATGGAAACCTGAACAGTGGCTGGCCATGGGGCGCGGTGAGCAGCACAAAGGAGATATTGGAAATGTTCTGGATCTTAAAACTGGGTGTTGGCTGCAAGGAGGTATACATTTAAAACTCAAGGAATTACACACTTAAGATCTGGGTGTTTCACTATGTGTACACTGTTATCTCAATTAAAAGAAAAAGACGCCTATGGCTTGGATCACAGTGACAGCCTTGGGGGTTGTGAGAAGGCTCCAGATTCTGGATGTATTTTGATGCTAGAGCCACCAGAAATTGCTGTCACATATCACATGGAGGACTGTGTGCATATGTATCTTTATATGCCTATATAAATATATTTGTACTATGCAAAAGGAAATTTAACCATTTTGATATTTCTGCTTTCCCTTGAAATATTGACAGGTTAAAGACCTCAAAGATAATGCATTGGAAATGAATTATGTTTGTGTTTCAATATTTGAAGAAACCAAGGATCGTTCATCAGGTGCGTATGTTCCATAGCGTGTGGGCTTTTTCCACATAACACCAAGAAAGGAGTCAGGAGTCACCTCTTTTTGTCTTGGTGAAATGGGAGAATGGATCATTTTTCTGTGAATGTATTATTTACAGAAATGGGGAAGAATGAGAAAGGAGCAGATTTAGGGGCATATAAAGGACTAAATTTGGGTGTCCTTAAGTTCTGAGATGTTTGAATACATCTAATGGTGAGTAGCGACTTGCACATAGGAATCTAAAATTCAGGGAGGAGTGCCAGGCTGGGGATTAAAACGTGGGCTGATCTGTATATAAGTGAGGTCTAAAGCAGGAGACTTGATGAGCTTATCCACAGAGCAACTGCAGATAGAGAAAGAAGAGATCCCAGGCATGAGCTGTAGGGCTGGCGAGATGAGCCGAGGAAGGAGGAGTGGAGACAGGAAGGAAATGATGCAGAAGGAAAGCCTGTGTATGAGCTAGGACATTTCTCATGGCGTCAGTGAGAGTTGTATAGACTGACCCAAATTCTGGGTCATCCATAAACTTTGAATCTTTTTAGTGAACTAGCATTGCTAAGGAACTAGTTGATTACAGAGGTGCTATTATATATGGTGAAAGCTAGTTACTGAAGTAAAGCTGGTTGGTGGGTCTAGCTACCATTTGAGCATTCCAAGACTTATGCTTTGGATAAATTATACCCTAAACTGTGATGGTTCATGCACTACGACTTTTTAAAGGTAAGCTATGGTTTCAGCTGTCCCAAAAATCTCCTTAGGTCTACCAGGGAAATTGAGTAAGGCATTTCTTAGATCAAACCTTGTTTCACACATCAACACCAGTCCCTACCTCAATGGGCCCTGCACTATTGCAGGATATCAAACCTGCTGAAAGACAACATTAAGACTTTGAGATGCTATCCAATACAGGTGTGAACTTACAGGTTTATACAGTAACCCCACTTGGATGCTGACCTCTGATTATGCATAACTATATCTCTATACATAGATATATATTCATATATGGATATATTCATACTGTGCAAAAGAAAGTTTAACCATTTTGATATTTATGCTTTCTTTTGAAACAGTGACAGGTAAAAAAAAAACATCAAAAATGCATTGAAAGTAAATTATGTTAGTATTTCAATATCTGAAGTAACAAAGGATCTTTCATCAGAGGCATATGTTCGATAGCATGTGGGGAGAGAGATGTCTGGGGTGGATGAGATAAAAGCCGTCATTTCGCTCTAGAGTATAAAGAGCAGAAATATGAGAAGGTGTGATGTGAGCTTGCAGTCAAAAATGAATGTGGCCGGGCGTGGTGGCTCACGCCTGTAATCCTAGCACTTGGGAGGCCGAGGCGGGTGGATCCTTTGAGCTCAGGAGTTCGAGACCAGCCCGAGCAAGAGCGAGACCCCGTCTCTAAAAAAAAAAAAAAAAAAAAAAAAATGAATGAACTTCAAAATTAAAATTAAATTTTGCTTTCTATATAAAATATTAAATATAGCAATATGCTGTAGGAAATGAAGCATCTACGTATTATTCAATTTGTATGTCACTCAGATAACTGATTTGCTGTTAAATTATGTGTTGATTATAGTCTCATGATTCCTTAGCAAAAACAGCAGCACCAGTATATTTGAAATTAAGAAAGTGGTTTATGAGCACGCAGTGAAAGCTAACATAAGCGATATCCCAACACCATGCTGTCTGGGGTATTTACGAGATGTCCCTCACTTCTCTTTTAGAATTTAAATTTGCCCTTGTGCTTTGGTGTGTTTCTGGAAAGTTCTGCCATCTATAGGTAAACGGGTCTCAGATCCCTAGCACTCTGTAACTCCAGAGGCCGGCAGACGAGACTGCATGTGAGGGTTTCTGGGTTGGTTGGCAGCCTGGCATTAGATGATTTCTAAATTCCCACTAGTCTTTTTTCTTTTTATTTCAAACTATTACGGGGGCACAAATGTTTTTGGTTACATGGATCACTTTTGTAATGCTTGAGTCACAGCTGTAAGTGTGCCCATCACCCAGACAGTGTTCATTGTACCCATTAAGTAGGTTTTCACCCATCCATTCCTCCCCCTCCCCACGGCTTGATTTCCACTGAGTTTTACTTCCCTCTGTGCGGATGTGTGCTCATTGGTTAGTTCCAATTTAATAGGGAGTACATGTGGTGTTTGCTTTTCCATTCTTTAGATACTTCACTTAGGATAATGGTCTCCAGTTCCATTCAGATTGTTGCAAAGACATTAAAAAAATTCATCCCTTTTTATGGCTAAGTAGTCTTTCATGGTATAAATATACCACATTTTATTAATCCACTCATGAATTGATGGGCACTTGGGTTGATTCCACATCTTTGCAATTGTGAATTGTGCTGCAATAAACATTCAAGTACAGGTGTCTTTTTGATGAAATGATTTCTCCTTTGTGTAAATCTCTAGTAGTGGGATTGCTGGATGTAATGGTAGGTCTACTTTTAGTTCTTTGAGGAATCTCCATCCTGTTTTCAGTCCCACTAACAGTGTATAAGCATTCTTTTCTCCTTGCATCCACATCAGCATCTATTGTTTTGGGACTTTTTAATAAAAGTCATTGTGACTGGGGTAAGATGATATCCCATTGTGGTTTTAATTTGCATTTCCTTCATGAGTGACCTTGAGCATTTATTCATATGTTTATTGACCATTAATCTATCTTCTTTTGAAAAGCTTTCATTTATGCCTTTGGCCCACTTTTTAATGGAGTTGTTTAATGTTTTCTTGCTGATTTGCTTGAGTTCTTTGTAGATTCTGGTTATTAGCCCTTTATCAGATGTATAGGATGCAAATATTGTCTCCCATTCTGTAGGTTGCCTATTCACTCTGTTGATTGTTTCCTTGGCTGTGTAGAAGCTTTTTAATTTAATCAAGTCCCATTTATTTATTTTTATTGTTGCTGTGATTGCCATTGAGGTCTTCTTCTTAAATTCTTTGCCTAGGCCAATATCTAGAAGAGTTTTTCTAATTCTTTCTTCTAGAATTCTTATGGATGGTTTCATGTCTTAGGGTTTAAGTCTGTAATCCATCTTGAATTAATTTTAGTGAGTGGTGAGAGATATGGATCCTGTTTCAATCTTTCACATGTGGCTATCCAATTTTCCCAGTGTCATTTACTGAATAAGGCTTCTTTTCCCCAGTGTATAGTGCTATCTACTTCGTCAAAGATCAGATGGTAATATGAGGATGATTTTATATCTGGGTTTTCTGTTCTGTTCCATTGGTCTGTGTCTCTATTTTTATGCCAGTACCATTCTGTTTTGGTTACTATAGCCTCATAGTATAGCTTAAAGTCTGGTAGAGTGATGCCTCCAGGTTTGTTCCTTTTGTTTAGGGTTGCTTTGGCTATTCAAGTTCTTTTCTGGTTCCAAACTAAGCAGAGTATTATTTTTTCTAGATCTGAGAAAAATGCCATTGATATTTTGATGGGGATTGCATTGAATCTGTAGATCACTTTGGGTATTATGGACATTTTAAAAATGTTGATTCTGCTGACCCATGAGCATAGTATGGTTTTCCATCTGTTTATGTCCTTTGCTATTTCCTTCCTCAGTGTTTCATAGTTCTCCCTGTACATGTCTTTTAGCTCCTTAGTTAAATATATTCTTAGGTATTTTACTTTCTTTGTTGCTCTTGTGAAGGGTATTGTGTCTTTGATTTGGTTCTCAGCTTGACTGTTGTTAGCACATAGGAATGCTAATGATTTGTGTACATTGATTTTGTAACCTGAATATTTGCTGAATTTGTTTATCAATTCCAGTAGTATCTTGGCAGATTCTTTGGGGTTTTGTAGATATAAGATCATATCATCAGCAAAGAGCTATAATTTGACCTCTTCAGCCCCCCATTTGGATCCCCTTGATTTCCTTCTCTTGCCTGATACCTCTGGCTAGGACTTCTAGCACTATGCTGAACAGAAGTGCTCAGAGTGGGCAAACATATTTGGTTCTAAGTGGGAATGATTTTAATTTTTCCTTGTTCACTATGATGTGGGCTGTGCGTTTGTTGTATATGGTTTTTATAGTCTTAATACCACCTTTCAAATTACAACTGCAGCTACACTAAAACCTCAAAACCGCTGCAATGCCCACTATAGATCACCAACATCTACAGCAAGTTCTTGTTAACTTGTGTTTTACTTTTTTAGTGCAGCTCATTTATTGTACTCTGTTTATTGTAGCTGATTTTGAATTCATACGGTTGCAGCTGTTTTTTGAGAGGATGGTATTAGGACTCACACACATATGATTGTGCAGTAAGGCAAGACACTTGGCACTGTAGTGAAGGTACTGCTGGTGCTGTGATGGCTCAATCGTGTAGGTGTTTATTTCTTGCTTCCTTATGTAAAATCCAAAAAATGTTCCTGGTGGGTGGGGTCACTTCTCCAAGCAGTGACTTGAGGTCACATGCTCCTCCCACCTTGTAACAGCTCAGGACTGTCAAGGTGGCATGATTGTCTACATTAAGTCAGCAGATGAAGAAAGAACTTGAGGAATCTTGGGAGGGGATTGTGTTCACATCTGCAGGCTTCAACTCAGTCAATTAAGTGGCCACATCTAATTGCCAGGGACCTTGTAAAATGCCATGTCACTGTGTGCTCAGAAAGAAAATGACAGGATCAAGTAAATAGCTCACCAGTCTGCCATATCTGGTTCTATGATAACTTGAACCTCATCCTAACAAACGGCACACTCTTGTGCAAAACCCACATTCTGCTTTTGTTCTGGATTCTTCAGTTATATATTCAGAAACATGGGTTTCCATGAGACATAGGGTCTCGTTCAACCATGAGGCTATTGCTAAATCAATGGAGATCAATAAATGTCTACTGTGAGAGACTGTTGGGTGGTAGTCCCTGAATACAGAAATAGCCACCACCAATTTACATAACTTATTCTTGATAATTCAATTCTTTAATTAAAGGAGAGCAAAGAAAAGTGAATTTAAATTTTGCTGCAGACTTTCATAGAAAGCCCGGTATTTGCTTTGGCAAAGGTGAGTAGACGTCTGAAGACCTAATGAAGTTTTGAAAGTATTCTACTGAGAAAAAAATTTAAAGGGCATCCAAGCCCTTATTTCTCTTGAATGTAATCTGTAAACAATTCTCGGTTTCTGTGAGAACTGCCTTGGTTTTCTGGGGCCTTTGCAAACAACACATATTTTCCAGTAGAGAATCTGTCTTTGATCTGCAATGGGCCACACTGAATCATCAGCCGCCTTCTCACCTGGAACCAGCTGCGGGGGTGTGTGAAGGTGGTGTGCTCGGCTGGCAGGAAACGGCGTGTCCCGTTGGTGTGTCTAGAAAGTGGAGAGGAGGCGGGTAAAGATCTGCACCATCTGCACAACTCACGAGGATCGTTTCTAGACAGCATTAATGAGTCAGGCATTATGAGACATTTCCCGACCCCAGGCCAGGTTGTAGGGAAATTTCATCCTGATGTAACAGTTTGCGCTGTGGGTTCTCAGACTAAACAGTGCGCTCAACAACAAAGCAAACAGACACTTACAGAATAGATTTGTTAAATACTGTAAATACCAGCACATAGTCATCAATTTATATAAAAAGCACAACAAAATAAAGCACTAGGATGACTTCAAAGGAATGATTCATAAAGCAGAACCATATTAGCATGTACTATAAATTACTAAATGCCTCTCAAGAGCCATCGGTTGTCCTGAATCTTTGTGCAACCCATGCTATGTGCCTGTGGGTCAAAGAGAGACACGGATACTCAGAAAAGTGCCTCCAACCTGCGGCAGCTGGTAAGTCCAGCGCCGGCCGCTCGGGAATCAACGCACCTGCCTTTATTCAGGTGTTACGAGATTGGGGCAAACATTTCAGTGTGCTACAGAATACGTAGTCGTGAGGGCACATGAAGTGGGCAGATCCACTCGTGTAGGTGACAAACCCAATTCACTCTCAAACTGGAAAGAAGCTGCTGTCGCCTTTCTATCACAGTGGAATTTTCTGGTTTCTTGGAAGCACACTGTTGCGGTGGCTACATATAATAAAATTGAGTCACATGTCCTTATATTTATCTGATTCAGGGCGAAAAGGCCACTGTTAAGATATTAATGCAGAAAAAATGATGGATCAACTTATCCTCAACATCTTTACAGAAGTAATTTAATAAGCTAACAAAAATATTGTAACCATAACAAGGTAAATAGCACTTAAAATTGATGAATGAAGAAAAATCTAGACCAAAAATGAGGAAGAAACGAGTACATGAAACAATCCCTACTCCCATCATCCCTTGTATGAGATTTTCCTTCCCTCCCTCCCTCTCTTTCTTTCTTTCTTTCCTTTTTTTTTAAGATACAGGGTCTCACTCTGTTACCCAGGCTGGAATTCAGTGGTGTGATCACAGCTCACTGCAGCCTTGGACTCCTGGGCTCATGTTGATCAAGTGATCAAATTCCTGGGCTGAAGCCACCATACCTCACTAATTTTTTAAATTTTTTATAGAGACTGGGTCTTGGTATGTTGCTCAGGCTGGTCTTGAACTCCTTATCTCAAGCAATTCTCCTGCCTCAGCCTCCCAAAGTGCTGGGATTACAGGCTGGACATAGTTGTCCAGCCACATCTTTTACTTTGGGAAAAAAAGGCTTAAACTTCCACAGAGTGGAAACCAATTCTCCTGCCAGTTGCCCCCAGGATTTCCAAAAATTCATCTTTCTCTTGATTTCTTTTCCTTAAACTAATTTTTTTGCATCTGTTGCATTTTCCATCTCTGTGCTGGGGTCCCCAAGACCATCGTCAGTTTCAATCGTTCATTGGAAGGACTCACGGGACTCAGAAAAGCTATTATACTCAGAGCTATAGTTTATTAAAGTAAAAGCTTTGAAATTAAAAACAGCAAAAGGGAAACAAACATGTAGGATAAACCAGGAGCAAGCTTCCAGATACCCTCTTCCAACAGTGTCCTATGAAAGTGCTTAATTCTCCCAACAGCAGTGTTTGACCACATATGTGAGGTGCTGTCGACCAGGGAAGCTCACCTGAGCCTTGGTGTGTGGGGTCCTTATCCACGGTCAGTCATGTAGACCTGAAGCATTTGTATGATGGACTTCAGATACTCAGACTCCAGTCCCCTGGAGCAAAATTAGGCATTCAGCATAAGTCACACTGTTAGCATAAACTACTCCAACCAGGACTATGGGTCCAAGGCTTCAGGCATACAAAAATACTCTTACCAGGAAGAACCTGGCTCAGAGTTTACTTCCTAAGAGCTAACGGCCAGTCCTGAAAACAGTCATTTCCTAGAAATGTGCCGGGTTCGAGAGTTCAGGCCTGTTGCGTTAGTCCGTTCCTTCTCAGTCCCCCTCCTGTATTTCTCATTCTCCTAGTTTCTCCTCCACTCCTCAGACAGACCGCAAAACAAAGGCCACCTCATTGTCCCCAATGCTCTCAGACAGTCAAGATATAAGAGTTTTGTGGGTAGGACAGTGTTGGGAGCAGCAGAAATGTTCAACATTTTAGGACAATACTGGAAACTTCCTAAGAATGGCCATCAAACATCCTTGAATTCAAAAACCTGCTGTTCCCATACCTGGTGACTTCCGTGGGACATTTACCCCTTCTCGTTGACTTGCCATGCCTGTTTGCCTTGTTTCACCCCCTCATTCCAAGCTCTGCAGAGCCCGTGCAGTTGGCCATTTCTCCATTTTCCTGCCCGCCCCTCCCGTTCTGACTTCCTCCCCAAATCCTTCCTGCATTGTCCCGTGTTGCCAAGCACTTTGGCTGCATCTTGACTTGCCTCCTTGTTCAACCATACACTGAAAGGCCTCCTCTCTTACACGTAAACCCACTTGGATTATTCTGACCCTTGGCCAAGTACCATCATTAGCTTTAAAATAACAGACGTTTATTGTTTTTATTTTCATCATCATCATAACAAGTGCGTGTTGTGGAACCTTCCTTCCCTGATCTCTTTCGGTGCCAAGCAATCCTGTGACATCCCACAGCCTAAGCTGCCACTTGCCACAGGGAAGCATAGTTCTTGGGCTAACTTTCAGGCACTGGTGTTTCCAGACTCCAGAAAGACCTGTTTTTATCTCTTGAATTTTGCTGCTGTGGTTAGATTTTACAGCCACAGAAACTTTTCCTCATTCTTTTGAGTGAAAATAATCTTTCCAGCTTCTTTCTATCAGGGAAGTAGTTAAATCACAATAACTCGCAGTAATGAGAGGCTTTATTTCTTTATACTTACTGTTGTACACCAGTATTCCTGTGCTTACAGTTTGGCTCTATGACTCTCGTACCTCTCATTTGTGACTCAGATGCCAAGTAGGGGACCAACCCCCAGAGCACTGAGACCACGAGAGGGGGTGCCGTGAGGCAGAGGTGACGCGTCTTCTCCCGAGGGGAAGGGGCAGCTTCACCACCGTGCAACCACTGCAAAGCACAACGTGACTGTGCATGAGCTACTTTCTGCTCCAAAGAGTCACGACAAGACCATGTTGAGGCTCTCGGTTCCTTCAATTTGCAGAATCGCTGTTCCCGGCTTGTCTTTGACCTGCTGTGTTGCTCTCGCCTTTCCATTCGGAAGAGCTTTAGTCTGGAGAGTGGATCATGTCCCAGCTTCTGACCCAGAGGTGCAGGGTGGGCTTAGGGGAGGGGGATCCCGCACTGGTTTTCTGAACAGCTCACGTGGCTTTGCACTTTCTCCTGCTCAACCCGAATTGTTCACACGGGAACTTCCTAAAAAAGTATGCCGTCTATTTCACCTCTGTGGTTACAATTCTTCTACCATCCTTACCTTCATCAACTCGGTAGGAAGACACTTAATAGGGCGAACGTTTTCCATCACTAATATGTGGCCCAGCAATCAGGCTATAGGTCATGGTAGGGATTTTACTACTGAATACATTTTGGCCCCTGCAGGGAGAGCCCCAGAGCTGGAGCTGGACACCAGGGTGGGAGGTCGTGGCCACCACGAGAGACCTTAGTGACGGCGAGGTCTAGCATGTGCTGTCGTGCCGGGTATTAGCGTTTCCCACAGAAACAGAGCCGGTGGGATGGAGGTATATATATGGATACGTATGTGAGATGTTATATATGATTATAGAGGTTGAGATGCACCAGGGTCTGTAGCCGGGAAGCTGTTGACCCACGAGAGACAATGGTGTAAGGTCTGGTCCAGGTCTGAGTCCAAAGGCAGGAGCTGTCCCAGCCCAGACAGGCAGGGAGAGTGAATTCTTCCTTATGTAGCCCTTGTTCTATTCAGTCCCTTGTGGATTAGATGAGGCCCCTCCACACGGAGGGCAACCTGCTTTCCTCCGCCTGCTGCTGCAAACATTAATCTCACCCAGAAACACCCTCAGACACGCCAGTAATCAGGCTTAGCCCCACGGCACAATGAAGTTGTCCCATAGAGTTCACCACCATGTTCTGCCTTCTCACAGCCCCACAATCATCTGTTTTGGGGGTTTCCAGAAAGACTGATTATAGTTTGGGCTGCAAAAGGAATGATGGGTGACTTAAGATAATCTCTCTGGGTTTGGGAGATTCTATTAATAAGAGGCATTTAAAAGTCTTTAAAAGAAACTGAAGCAGATTAAGTCTACACTGTAGATCTCTGTCTTTCATTGGGTGGGTTCCAGTAATGTGCTGAGAAAGGGAAATGCTATTTATAGCATATAATCAAGAAGATGGGAAGATTACTTTTTTTCATAGTCTTCCTGAGCTAGTAAGATAGGACAGATATTTCAGATGGAAAAGAACAAACAAAAGTAATAGCTTCAGTGCTGTTCACAGAATCACATAATGCTTTTGTTTTTAAAGCTCATTGTGTTATATATACATCGTTTTTCTCATATAGCTTTATAATGTCTTAGGGAAATAAAAACAAATATAATTATGTCTATATAATGGATGAGAAAACTAGAACATAGAATGATTAATTTAACAGTCCCTGGTCAGCTGGGGAAACTAAAACAAAGGCCATCATTATTATTTCCTAGATCCCAAGAGCTATTCCTTAATAATAAAACAGTTCGATATCCCCTAATTACCAAATGTTGCACTAGACGTAGGGGTGAAGAATGAATTCGATTCAGCTCAGCAAAAGATCTAGGCAGGAAAGTGGGTGTGAAAAACAATAAGGCGGTAAGTGCTGCAATATTACTAGATATACCAACATTCATTCATTCATTCCACAGAAATATATTTAGCACCTACAGTGTGCTAGATGTACTACCGAGTGTGGAAGATGGAGTGGGGAACATGAGATGCGGGCTCCTTCCTGGAGCTTGTGTTCTGCTGGAAAAGGCGTTAGAACACATGCGTGCAATCACAGCTACAAATGTGGTGCAGGAGAAGGCAGGACCCGCTGGAGAGTTTGTAGAGGATCAAAGAGCTGGGGGAGCCCAGGGGGGTTTGTTAGTGTGGACAGAATCGCAGTGTTCATGTTACTGTTACTTTATTCCAGCCGCCCCATACCCTTCTCTGACGGAGGCTGGAGAACAGGGCGCTGAACTGGCACAAGAACATGGGGACCTGGGTACGCGTCACCATCCGCTTGTAACCAGGTCATTTCTGACAGCACCATGACGATGGGCTGTGTGTCCTGGGGTCTGCTCCAGCATTCAACTTTCCATTCACTCTCTGCTCGCCTATTTCTTGAACATGCAAGCATTTGGAAGGGAGTGTATGGATGCACTGGAGCAATCTTTAGCATCATATTATGGACTATTCCTAACAAACTCTTGATGGCAGGAGGAGGATTGTGTCCTGAAGCCTGTGTAGACAAACTCTCCAGCACAGAGAGCACCTGTCCCTACGAAGCAGTGTGGACCGAAAGTAGCCACGTGTGCTTTGGTATGTATTTTAAATGCCTATTAAAATTGCTATTTTTTCAATAGAGCATTTTTGGCTTTATTTGTGATGTTACCATAGCAAACCACTTCATGGGTCCTCTTTCTGGTTGCAACGTGCTGCTCTGGACTTGTTCATCCCAAACATTTGAACTGTAGTGTTAGCTACAGCCAGTTACTAACCCATGGTCTGTAAATGAGGGATAAGTAAAAGAAATCGCTTCATTAGAAGATTGGGAGACCCTGATTACAGTGCAGATAACCAAAAAAGTCTTGAATAGCCAATGTGGAATCAATAAAAAACACTTTGTTTGATGAGCAGGTTCTGAATGATAAGGCAGAGAACTAGAAAGACATCTGAAGCTCTCTGTGACGGAGGACCCCCCTCAAGACCACGAACGGCTGACCTCATTGTCACCCTCCAGTGCTGTGCTCAGTCCTTTGCCAGCCAGAACTATGATATGCAAGACATTACTTCCTGACCTTGAAGGAATATTGAAACTGTTGGACTTATTCTTTATCATTGTTATACGTAAAAATCAGATGCTACCATTGCTGTTTTTCTTACAGTGTTTCACACACGTGTCCTGCATTTATCTTTAATTAAGCTTTTTCCTGCAAAACCATACAATTCACTCAGTGGAATGACCTCCATTGGTGGCTTTTAAACTTTAGCATCGAGTAGAATCACCTGCAGGGCACCTTAAGACCGGACTGAAGAGCCTCATCTCCAGCATGCCTGACCCAGCGGTCCTGGGGCATGTTCTAGTCTCCGGGTGACGAGGATGCCACTGGCCTGGACGCCACACACTGAGAACCACCGATCCAAACCACCCTCCCAGGTGACGTGGACGGCAGCAGCAGTGAGGCCTGGGGGGACTGTCCACTCCTGTGCCCACCATGCTGTCAGGACACAGTGCCACATGGACTATCTCCTGTCAGACTTTCCTCGTAGCCCAAACAAAAACTGGAGAATAGGTGTTGGGGAGACCAAGGCATTTAGGGGGAAAAAAAGGGAGGGGCAATTCCTTTTTCTGTAATTAAATTTTAAATTTTGGAGCAAAATAAAATAAATACCTTGGGTTTAGTTTTATTGGGGTTCAACTAAATTACAATGATATTATGGGAGCAAAATTAATATTAACTTATAGGCACTAAGGCTTCTCTTAACCAAATTAGTCTTTCACTAGTATTGCTGACTTTAAATTGACTTATATCGCTGTTTTAAATTACTGGTACATATCCCAAATTCAATATTTCTCTGAACGAGTCTCTTTTTAAATTTTAAATAAAAGAAAAACTCATATTACTTGACTTGAATAGCCTTAATAAATCAACCACACACCCTATTAAAAAATGTGTGGACTCAGGAGCTCGGAGTTTGCATTACAGTCTAGTGAAGTCATCTTAAAAACAGATCATCTCCACCCATTTCCCTCCTCTTAGCTTCCGCCTCAGCTTACAGGTGCTTGCCAGAGGAACAGAACCAATTACCAAAAGATATTCCAAATAAGTCAGGATCTTGGACAAATAACTGGCATGGGAAACTCTCCCAGCTCAGGGCCCGCTGAGAGATGCGCGTCCACATGCAAGAGGAACAGGCACATGGTATTTTTCTTGTGTATTCTGACACTTTTACAACATTACAGGAAAACTTTCACATAACTGATTATTTATATTTAAATTAATAATGATCATTGTAATTAATATTTAAATTACTTGGTTATTTTTACACGGTTTAATATAATCCATGAGAATGAATAGAACCTTTAATACTCACAAATTTTGCATTTAATTTCTGATAAATCCTTTCATAAATTCACATTTTGAAGATGTAAGTGATACGCTCAGCATCTCTGTGTTCCACGTTCTGTTTCTACAAACTACTGGCAGCTCTTTCCGTTTAATGCTTCAGTACTTATTACTTGATTTTTTTCCTCCAGACAATTGAAGTGAGGAAGACAACTCCCTAAACTTCTTTCGACTTTCCAATTTCTGAGAAATGCTCCACTTTATTTTCAGACATCGGATGGAGCCGCTCGGTGTACACGCAGCCAGCGCAGAAGGAAAGGGTGGGCTCGAACTCGGGGCTCATAACGTAAAGAGAAGACAGAGAGGGCGATGGTCTTGGCGACTATCTTGTTTCCATCATCTCCCACTGGCAGAAAGGAAGAGGTCAGATGTTCCGGAAGGTTCAGCGCTTCGGGCCCACCAGTCACGACTCAGGCCCGAGAGTATTTGCAGACATGGAAGAGGAGATGTTTTTCCATGAGAAGATATCGAATTGTGGAGGAGGAGCCGGATGAGTGGAAGAGGCTAATATTTTTCCAATTTCAAAGCTGGCAAAAGGATGAATTCCAGAGCTGCTGGGCCGATCAGCTCAGCATTGATCACTGACAGTTCAGAGGGAATTACTACCAGGCAGACAGCAAAGGAAAGGAGCGGTGATCTCGAGCTCCAGTGCAATTAGTTTCACGAAAAGCAACATGTTTTCCTTCTGTGTTCAGTAAATTCTCCGTGCCGGGCACTGGTCCCACACAGATTAGTGAGCAGGGATGCTTGGATTTAAGGACCTCGCTCCATCAGTGCGTCAGATGTCTCGGGCTTTGGGTTTCCCGCCCGCCTGGCAGGTAGCCGTCCCTTTGACACTCCTGTGTGCTTGACGGAGCCACAGTTCAATGGATCAGAGCTGCCCTAACTCTGCTCAGGGACTGCGCCTAATTAATTTGGGCCAATGAAGGGGAAAAACTCTAACTGCTTGTGGCTGCGTCCTGTTCCTATCATGTGTTAACCAATACTCAGTGGTTTGGACGAAGGCACAAAACATGCTCATGAGGTTTGCACATGCCACAAACTGGGGAGACAGTGGATACAGTAGATGACAGAACGGAGCTTTAGTATAACTCTCAAAGAAGACAACTGCAGCCACATAAACAGGGTGGAATTGAACCGGGCAGGGTGAAGTTAGGGGATTCTAGGAGCTTATGGGTAATTGTTCACTCAGTTGCCAGCAGAGTTCCCCTGAGTGTGCATTTGTGGAAGCATTAGTGTGTTGATCCCAAGAGGCTATGGGGACAGTGTCTGTCGGTACCAGGCAGGGCTGGCCACGCACGTCCAGAGCAACGTGGCTTCTGTCTCCTACACGCCAACACAGGACACGCCCAGTGGAGCACATGAGGATGAAGTGGAGGCGACGCCTAAACAGAGCCCTGATACAGGTGACCTTAGTGGGTAGAATTTGAATGTGGGGGAGGAATGGACAAGACTATGACAAACACAAGTAGATTCACTTCGGTGGGAATCAGACCACGGCTCTGCTACGAGGACAGTGTGTCTACAGATCACCTTCCGAGCTGTCGAGCCACTTGCCATGAGCTGGATTCAAGCTGAGGCCGGAGGGCCCTATGTAGGATCCTGCAGAGTGAGCCGTTCACAGGGTGGGTGAGGACTGCACCATGGTCCTCCAGGCCTTTCCAGCTTTCAGTTTTCCTCCTCCCATGATGTGCACTGGCCGAGTGCTCGAGGTTCTGGCCAGCGTGTGCAGCGTGTGCGCGCGCGCACACACACACACACCATTCTGCTCAGAAGACAGCCTGACACTGACTTGGAGGAGACAGGGGGTGTCCGAGTCTAGTGCCCAGCCTGTCACCGTGGGTCTGCGCTCCACAGCTAACCTTCCCGGAGACCCTCCAGCAGCACAGCTTTTTGTCTGGGTGTTTCCATTCACGTTTGCCATCAAAGCTGGTGGGGACGACGAGCTGGGCGTCATGCCCTAGTGAGGAGGCCTTTCCCCCTCTGCCTCCACTGCTTGACAGCAGTGCTGTGGCTGCTGAAGTCATCCTTGTCCCACGTCCAGCTTCTGAATTAGGATCGCACGGGTTCTGAAAACCTGATGGAAATGTCTACGGACAATTAACAAATGAACCTTATATTATAATTGGTGATTTTTTTAATTGCTTCCACAAGAAAGGGACGCCGATTTTTCTTTTCGGATAAAACAAAATATATAATAGAGGAAAATGTAGTAGGTGGAAGTTTGAAGACTAATTGAAGAAGACGCAGAACTCATTCCCTCTCTTTCTTTACAAAGTGAGAGAACAGTTGTGAAACATTTTGAGAAGAATGAAGTGATAACATTCTATCATATCAAATATGCCATAATACAGTCATCGGAGATAATCACACAGTCACCATCCATGTTTTACCTCTGAGGAATAAACTTGCACCCGCATCAGAATTCTCACCCTTTTCCAGAAGAGAAAATGATGAGACAGGACAAAGAGCTGTGTGATTTGTCGGTGTTCTCATCTACTTAGAATTCCGAGCCGTGGCCTGCTCCCAAACTTCTGCAGTTCCATGGCTGTGTCACTCATTCATTCATCCCTGCCTTGACTCATTAATTAATTCATTCATTGGTCCTCACTGTGCTAGGCTGCGCTTATGATGTGTGTTTCTGGTTTGCTTTTCTGGTTTCGATGCTGCGGATGACAGTCCGCACATGTGGGGGCAATTGGTCTTTAAGCCTCACAGGGAGTGTTCAAAACAGTGAGCACCTTTTGTTCAGATGAACAATAACAAAATGGTGACCCCCAACCACTGCAGCTGAGGACCCAGGGTGGGCACCTGAGGCTGTGGTGAGGATGAGGAGTGCCCGTGTGAGGACTGCCAGCCTGCACACCCAGACCCCCGCTTTAAACATTCCAGCCTCTGCTTCCGGAGCTGAAGGCAGAAGTAAACTGGGCCCTTGTTCTGGGAGGAGAACGTGCTTTGGTACATTTGATAGCATGTGCACTATTTGCTATGAAAACCATACACTCTTAAAATATCAAGGAAACATCCTAAAGAAGGTTCCAATTAGTACTGGGGGAGCGTAGCTGAATCCTGAACCAACCACAGTTGCACAGAATGGGTCTAAGCCAAGGAAGTGTAAGGGGATGGAAACATTTTATCCCTAATATCAGAAATGTACTCTTTATTCAAACCTTATTTGAGCTAATGTTTAGAATAATAGGAAGAAATGGAGTTGAGTACATTTTAGTCGACCCATTTGTTCTAATGATACAACTGGAATTACTGGGAATCTGAGCATAGAAATAAGAGACTTGGTAAAGAAAGTAACTGTCTTGTCAATGTAATATTCATTAATTCAGGAGCACCCACGACTTACAGCACAAAGCAGGGCAAGTTATTAAACATTCTCTTGCACTTCTTAACCTTACAGGTTTTGTTATGTGCAGTTCTTTCTTTTCTTTTAGAATTTTTGACTACACCTTTGCTTAATTTCAAGTGGGCAACGTAAGCAATTAAAATGGGCAATTCTGAGGTTCTGCAGAATGTGGTTTTGAGGCTAACCTCATGTCAGTAAACTCCAGAACATATATTAATAAAATGGAATTGAAATTCATTACCACTAAAGAAGATGCATATTTGCAAATGTGTGTCAGTCCTGGGATGTGCAACCGGAGAAATCATTTTTGGGGTCAACATTTATGGAGCAACGACCAGGTGTTAGGTGTCACACACATGAAATTGCCTCTCAATCCTCAAAACAAGCTTTTGAGGTACATGCGGTTATAGGTGTAGGTACAAGTGCAGGTGTGGGCATAAGCATGGACAGACACAGGCAGAGTCATGCGTCTAGACATAGGGACAGGCACAGGTCTAGGTGTGGCTGCAGGTGTGGGCACAGGTGTAGGTTTAAGTATAGGTAGAAAACCCATCTGAAATATTCCAGAGAGTTGAAATACTTTTATATCCTGCCTGGATTCATGGTTCTCAAAGTAGAACAGCTACAAGCATTGCACTCAAGTGTGACCTATTTGCTTTATGCTAGTGACATTATCTCCAAATTAGGAGGTCTATTTTGATGAAGAACCGAGGACGAATGAGAAACTGTCATTAGTACTGGCCAGAGCAAAGCACATTTTCCCGTGTAAATGGTCCAAGCTCACCAGGGAAACACAGTTTCCCTTATTAGCATAAAAGGCACACTTACACATTAGTTCCTGCAAGTAACCAATTACGGAAAATTAATTACCAGTCTCTATGGTAGTTGCTGCTTACTGGGATATTTTCCTGATATCACCTGACTTTGTTCCTGAGCATTTGTTGTTTTTTTTTTTTTAATTTGTTAACAATTTATGAAAACTATGGGTTAAAGAAACACTCTTGAAATTATCTTAAAGTGGAGTCATGAAGTTTAGATGGCTTCTAGAATGAAAGGCTTAAGTAGAAGCTATTTCTTTTTGACTTATAACTCTTGATATAAATACTAGTGTTTGACAAACTCCTTGTAAATTATGTAGTGAAAAATAAATTGGCTAAAAGATTTTATCCCATTTTGAAGCCAACCTTGTCTGAAGACTTGTGGCTAACCTTGTGTATAGCATGAAGAGTTACTATTTTACTAGGCTACATGGGTGGCCAAAACTAAAAATTCTAAAATATCCAGCTTAAAGCTTCTCATGGAATAGTAAATGCTGTTTTTAATAGAATTGGGTAGAATGTCATAAGTTTTGACCATTTAATTTTAATTTTTTAAAATAATTCTTAATAATATTAATTTTCAGTAACTTAAAGCATTCTTTATAGCCATACAGGGCACCCCTCCTGAGGAACTGAAGGACAGGTACATATGGCCTGTATATATTCTAAGGCACATGCTGACATGTCATGTTTCTAAAACTAGAGAACCCAAGTTATGCTCAACCCCTACATTTCATAATTCTCATTTTTCCTGAAGAACTATTAACACTGAGTATTATGATCAAATGATCCATGGAATGCTTTTTGTCTTGTGAGTAGATTTTTTTTTTTTTTTTTAATGACAAGTTCTTGCTCTGTAGCCAAGGCTGGAGTGCAGTGGCCCAATCACAGCTCTCTGCGGTCTCGAATTCCTGGGCTCTAGTGACTCTCCCACCTCAGCCTCCTGAGCAGCTGGGACTATCCGTGTGCAGCACCATGCCTGGCTAATTTTTGGGGTCTTGTTACGTTTTCCAGGCTGGTCTCCAATTCCTGGCCTCAAGCGATCCTCCCACTTTAACCTCCCAGAATGCTGGGATCACTGGTGCGAGCACCACACCTGGCTTTGTGGGTACAGTTTATCAGATCTGGCTTTAATTGGAACCATTTTAGGAAGATTTCTTTACATTTAATTAGAGTAGTAAGTATCATGAGAAAACACTATAGTTCTGTGTCATAAAGTGTCATAATACATCAAGAGTTTTGGGTTTTCCTTTTCTTTCTTTTTTGGTATTGCTCAAAAACTGATGTAAGATTTTTGATAGAAGCTGGTAATGAAATGAAGAAATACTGCTAGACATTTGTCCAGGGAAAATAACAAAAGAAATCCAGAACTTTTCTAAGTATTAATATTTATCCCCAATGTAAAATATAGTATACTCAAAACTTCTACAAAAAATTCAGTAACATCAATTACCATCATTTGGAAGATAATTCCATATGAATTATGGGTATTTTTCACCAATATTTCCACAATGGCATATGGTCCGTTCCCGGTTAACTGTATTAGGAGACAAGAGACGCAAAGAAAGGGTTTCTGCTTTTTTGGCTAACACATTCCACTAGCCATCTGTTAAAAACTCCAAGATATGTGTCTGAAGAACTAGCCTCGGGGTCCCTGGGGATGACTAAGGAGCCCTCCTCAGAAGGGGGCTTGAGGGACAGGCAGTGGCAGAGGAGGGAGGAGCCGGTCCACTTGTCTTCAGGAGGACACGCAGGCAAGGTGGGGGCTGGGGGGGGGGGAATCTGAGTGGGAAAGTTGCTCCATTGAGTAACGAGCAATTTTCCCATTTTCACCACTATCCTACAAGGCATTATTCAATTTTATAATAAAATTTTAATAAGGTTACAGTTAAAATTTTAAAATATTACTGAGTTAGTAGAAATTGCACATCTACTGAACTCCCTTCCTTGACCTGTACTTGGAGAGGATCAAAGGCCTTTCACTGCAGGCTGCAGTGTGGTGACACAGCGCAGGGTGGACCACAGAAAGCAGAGCTCACTCGCGCTAATGACGGCCTTGTACCTGGGTGGGGCTCCTCTTTCTCCCCTGCCCCGTTGCAGCTCTGAGGCCTTGTCAAACCTTGGTTAAGAAGAAAAAGAGGAGGAAGGAGGAGGAGGAGGAAGAAAGAGAAGCTTAATTTCAGATTTTATACATAACGTAATGCCTTCCCGTGTAATGGACAGAAGCTCTGATAATTTATAGCATAAGTCAAAGAGTACATTTTGTCCAAGGTGCATTTGTCACAAAAGTTTCCATTGCAGCATTTAGCTATCCTGCCTAGTTTGACGTCCTTGATATCTTCCTAGCAATTCTTATGTCGTAACAAATATTGAAGATACGTCATAACAGATGATGAAGAGATGCAACAATGTACCTTTAGCTACTCATTCTGCCTTGAATGCCTCACATTATTTTCTTCTTTGAGTCTCTAGCATCTGTGATATTTAGTCAAGCCCCCTTCATGTTCTTTGCTGTGTAACTTTGCTATGCCTTCTCTCTGTAGAAGGCATGGACTTCTATGCCTCTTGGGTTCTTCTACATGATTTACTTTGGACTTTAGAATGTGGTGGCAGTGGCCTTGGTTCCATCTCGGTCTTAGGCTTCAAAAGCATCTCCACGTTTCTGCCTGTTCTTTGTGCCTCAACAGTGACCACTGGAAATAAGTCTAGGCTGGCCTGTCACTACAGGATGAGGAATAGAGCTACACGGGGTGCATCCACGCCCAGCCAAGCCTGGCGTAGATTAGCCAATGCCCGGATCACCTCTAGACATATGAAGAAGCCATCAAATACCAGTAGAACCATCCACCCAAGCTCAGCCCAGATCAGCCAACAACGTATAAACTTGTGAGCTAAATCAGTGTTTATTGTTGTATTCTGCTTAAATTTTTGTAAATTTTTGTTATGCAGCATTATTTTGGTGATTGATGACTATGTATGTAACATATTAGAACGCTTATCCTTAACCCATGCACATGAAAAAATGACTAGATTGCCCACACTTTATGTAATACCTTTACCCTAGGAGTGTTTGGCTCTGTACCCTTAGCAAGTGTTATATAATTAGAAGAAAAACGTGTTAACTTTCTGCTGCTGCATCAAAAATTACCAGAAAATTAGCAGCTTAAACCAACACCCATTTATCAGCTCACAGTTGTCTGGGTCTGAAGTTCGCATGTAATGTGGCTGGATTCTCTACTCAGGATTTTATGAGACTGAAGTCAATACATCTGCTGCACTGTGTTCCTTTTCTAGAATCTCTTGGGAAGAATTTACTTCCAAGCTGATTCATATTGTTGGCAGAATTTAGTTCAATGTGGTTGTAGGACTGAGGTTTCTGTTTCCTTGTTGGCTGTTAACTGAGGGCCATACTCAGCTCCTAGCAGCTGTTCACACTCCTTGCCATGTGGTTCCTTTGCCTTCAAAATAAGGAATGAAGGATTTCTCTTTCACCAAATCCCTCTCACACTTGGAAAACTCTTCTGCACGGAGGAGCCCATTCCTTACAAGGGTTCACCGGATTATGTCCATCCTGCCAAAGGCCATCTTTTCTTAAGTCGACTGATTTGGGACCTTAAATACATGTGAAAAAATCCCTTTACAGCATGCTTAGGTTAGCGTTTTACTGAATAACTGGAAGAAAATGTGTAAACACTGGGGAGCAAGAATTGTGGGAGCATCTTAGAATTCTACCTACCACGAAAAGCAAATGACTGCATAATTTATATACCCCTCAATTCCTTCATTAACATTCATTAACTGATTACTTTCCACAAATTGACACATACTGACCATGACCTATGAGTTCATGGTATTTCAGGAACAAGGGAAACATAAACAAATAATATAAACAAATAATGAGTAGACAGCATAATAAGTGCTATACAGTATTAAGTGTACACTATACACTAAGTATTAAGTTAACAGAAGCAAAAATGTTTCTTAATGAAACATTGAGAAAGATAAACCAAAAGGATTAGGCAGTTACTAATAAAAACAAAAAAGTAGAAGGGATCTATGGTTTTTGGCAATTAACTAGGAGCCAGTATCTAAAATTAAGCTGGCAACAAGGAATGTGAATACAGGATAAAGGGTAGATTTGGGGGAAAATAATTAACCCACAATTTAACTTACTGAGTTTGAAATACTAAGGGGATATTCGGAAAGAAGATTTTCTGCAGTAGTCCTAACCCTTAAGAGGGATTCGGGCTGTGAAATGTTGGTGCCATTATGCAGAAGTGTGGGAGAAGATGAACCAACCCAGCTGGAGAGAATACGTAGAAAAATGACAGAAGACAGTCAGGGATGAAATTTCAGACAATACCAGTATTTTTCTTGAAACTTTAATATTCAGGGCTGTTAGTTTTATCCATGAATTTGAAATGTCATGAAGCTCATGTTATCATGATATAGCTTTATTTTCCTTCTCCGACTTGCCACAGGTCACACCAAGCTCATGGCAGTGATGGGACCACAGTAGCTACTCAGCGAGGCTTGTTGATGCGTTAATGGTAGACTTGTAAATCAGAGCTCCCCGGACGGTTCCTTATGCCTAACAGCAGTGCCAGATCCTTAGGCCAGATGAGACAATGCATTTGAAAGCATTGTGAACTCAAAAGGGCTCTAATCACACAAGTTATTACACATAGTGGAAGCAAATGGAACTAATTGGGACAAAAACAGTAAAAGAAGGGAGGCTCCAGGGCTCCCAAGGATTTTGATGGCTGTGGCCCCAGTTGCAAATCCGTGCAATCTTGGGGAATATTTGCCAACTGAAGAGTGGGACAGGGGGTATTACAGACAGAAGTGGCAGAAATTTGTAAAAATCTTAACCCCATAAAGCGAGACTCTCTGGGTACACCTCCATTCTCTCCTCTCAGCAAGACCTTGCGGGCATCCTGGCAGCTAGAGTTGAAGATGAATTTTTCAAACAGAATTAGAATCCTCATGGGATCCTAGAATTACTCTGTCTATTAGGAATTCCCCAGTATGGGCAATAACTAAAAACCAAATCTAAAAGAAGAATCACCTTGGAGTGATCGTCCAAGTGTCACAGGCATAAAGTTTTGTCCTTCTGTGAAAAGTCCCGCTTTTCCTGAAGCAGTCGTCACCTTCGTGTTCAGCTCCGTGCAAGGAAGTGCGTGTCACAGTTCCTGCGGGCATTGCTGCTTCCCACCAGCTACTCTCCGATCAGCCTGCCGTCCTCCAGGCTTTCCACACTTCCTGGGGCGCTTTTCTTACCTCTTCCAGATGAGACCACCTTGGCTCCGTAAACCTTGCATTGACTTTTAGAGACCAGAGAATTCAGTCAACTGAATACTTAACATTTTCCTTGCATATTTGTTTCATGTCTAATCTTATCACAATTTTATGGAGTGCTCAAGGCTTTAAAATATTTCAAAAGGCAATTCCGACTTTGAGCTAGGGGTCATCCCGGAATCTGAGGGTTGGCTTCAAGAGGTGTTCACTGAGAGGAGAGGAGTGAATTGCAGGCGAGGATCTTACCAAGTCAGACAAGATATGAATCACAGTCAATGTACACTGGCTTGAAGCTTGGTGGGGAATATTTTGGATGGTCTATACATTTGTAAATTAATTTAACACAGTGATTACTCTTATGTATTTATATTAAGGCTTTCATGTGTGGCTCTAAGTTAGTGCATGTTTTAAGTTCTCATGAATACTTTGATTTAAATGGGAAAATCTGAACACCCAACTCGCACTCAATGGCTAATCACACTGCCTATCAAAATGTATGTCTTCCACTCTTTTCTCTGCTTTTTCCTGTTCACAAGACAAGGAAAACGCTGTTTTCCTTTAACTTCACTGTTGAACCTCTCACCAACTACTGTTGATCCTTCCACTCCAATTTCTTCCAGAGTTGTCTCTGTTGTTGTTGCCATAACCTGAGGTCAGGCACTTATGACCTTCTGTCTGGTTGTCCCTGAAATAAGGACAGAACTGACCCACAGGGAAGAGGAGAATATAATCATAGTAAAAAATAATGACAAAGAGTGGTTATAAGATCTAATTTACTCCCTTTCTCTGTCTTCCCTCTTCCCCATCCTCCCTCCCCCTCAGCAGACATATGTTGGGAAGACACCATTATGTTCCAGTCACTGAGTTCACAGAGATAAACGGTGACATCCTTCTCCCCACAAGGGTTATTATAAAACACTGTCACAGATGTCATGGCAGAGAAAAAGGGAACCGTCCACTTGGAATAGGTGCTGCGGCTTTACCGAAGTCCTCCTGGAGAAGGATTTGCATCTGGGCTGAGTGTTGACCATGACCAGCTGGTGCACAATGAAGGAGGAGGACTCTACTCCAGGTCCTGGGAGGGACAAAAACATGGACCATTTCCAAGGAGAATACAGAGGTTTAGAGGAGCATGTGCCCTTCAGAATGACTTGAGGGTTGGGTTAAAGAGGAGGAGATGAAACAGGGGCTGCAAGGAAGGCAGGAGTGAGATCTTGACGGAACTTCCATGTCATGCCAAGGAGTTTAGACCTCTTTATAAGTAAAATGACAAATGTTTGGAAGACTTAAAACAAGGAGAGACATGAGTGGATTCCTCCTTTCTTTCTTGTTCATTCCTCTAGAATGTAGATTTCTAAGATGAAGGACTTCAGTTTGCACCTAGGATCAAGGAGAATGCTCAGTACATAGTAGGGACATAAGAAATACATGTTGAATAAATGGATGGATATACATCTTAAAAAGCCTCAGGTGGAAAGAACTTCTACAGTCAAACCCTTTTATAGGCCCTGAGGAGCAATGCTAGTAATGAGATGTGTAGGGCCGCAATAAGACTCTTTCACAATTAGGTAGGAACTAACTGAACTTGGTATTGCACTTGAGTTGTGGGATATATAACATGAATGTGATCTTCTTCAGTCACTAGTGACACCTTCCTGTGACATTTTGGATAGCTCCTAGAATACATCCCCACCACTGGGGGACCTCGCTAGTGAGGCTGAAGTCCCCAACTCCACAGAGATAAAAGGTAAAGTATGGAAAATGGAGAATGGCTGTGAAATTGGTGCAACATGGTAGCTCTTTGACTCCCTCAAGCTGAGTTACATGCAATGGAAAAAGGAGAGTTAAGCTCTCAGGCTCGGGTGTCACCACACCAGTGCACTGTAATAGTCCCCAAAGACGTCTTACTGGTTCTCATCTTCGCTCCCACACTTCTGGTCCAACCGACCTGCACTCTGTCAGACTAATGTTCCCCAAGTGCCCATTTCATCATGACACTGCCTGGGTCAAACAGTTACAACCTAGACAGCATTCATCTAACAAATATTTATGATTTGGCAGTCTTGGCGGCTGGGATGCAGCAAAGCAAATCTGAATCAGCTGTTTGCACTGTCCTCATGATGCTCAGAGCCTGGCTGAATGCGGGGTGCAGGGGAGTACCATGGTTTGGTGCCCGGGCTCCTGCTCTGGGCAGGACCGAGCTGTTGTCCCCACTGGATGCATGAACTTGGACAGGTGGTTTCATCTTGTGGTGCTCTAACTTTTTCATCTGCAGAGTGGAAATCACAAGTGCTTCTCATGGTGGACTTGTGAGGATTTCATGCAAAAGGTCATGCAAAGAACAAACTACCAGGAATTCACTAGGTATTGACTCTATGTCATATCTACATGATGACAGTCCTGATTCTGTCCTCCAGATGATATATACTTTCATGTAGGATACTCTTTGGTCTGGCTCTTGATTATGCTGCAAACTTTTTTGTGACTATTCCAACAAAATATATCCCCACTGCAGGCAGCTACTCCCACCTATCTACCTCCTTTCTTTCAAATTTCAACCAGGGGAGGGAGCTGTGCATCTGCTTAGAGTAAGAGAAAACGTTTCAAGAGGGACAATGAATTGGTTTATTTTTGTCTCATGACAACAGTCTTCTTCTCTCAAGTGCTGGTTCTAAGTACTGCTGTGAGATCAACCTATGACTTAGACTCATCCAGAATAAAACTGGATTCCACTCTACCAAGCATGTTACTGCCATGGCTGAATACTCCAGTATATGTTTAACTCTTATATCATCCTACATATTGTGAGTCATCACACCAAATTTTTGGGTAAGGCAATTGAAACTCATGGAAATGAAATGAATATTCACTTAATTAGCAAATGCTAAAGTCACATTTTCCATCTTTACTCCAAAATACAAATTTTCTCTTTTGTGCTGTCCTGACTCTTAGAAGAGCATAAGAGCTTTTTATGACCGATTCATTGGATCAGTATAGAAAATTGGTTTATTCAAAACTGGCAAAACTGGGATTTGTGTGATGAGACAAACCTTCTCTGGAGCTGCTCTTTGGCAGCCTAGGAGGATGGTCTACTCATGCTGCAGACCCTGACAAGCGGGGAAACAGGTAATTCCCACAAAGTCATTTCACTCAGAACCAGTCTGCTAGTTATTAAGTGTCTGGAACCTATTTCCCAGTTTTTAAGTAGCCAGGATTTGCCGCTAATATAGTCAGAGTCAGCATTACACCCACTGCTCGTAAATGACTTATTTAGAAAGAGTCAAGACATGTTGTGACTTGGCTGTCTTCTATTCTTTGGAGATAAGGTAAAAGTTCCTAGTAACAAAACATGAAAACAAACATATTACAATTATTTAACATATGTTACAAGTAAATAATTGGAGAACACACATTTGCCTTCTTTTCCCTGCCTTTTATTATTTCCTTTGAACTAACACACTTCCCAGCTGCCAAACATATGTGTTTTGGGTGATGGAGTCACTGGGAGGGTGCCATGTCCAGTGCTAAGTAGAAGAGATTACGTGTAGACACTGCCCGCGTGTATCAAACTCCCCCCAAGCTCTAGTAATTGATCCAGTTCAAAAAATTCTGGTTTGTTAGTTGACACAGCTCAAAACCTAAATGTGCCCTTTCCAGACTGGCCCACATATAGTCACCTAGTGACAGATCACTTGCTTCCCTCAAGGTCAGAATATTGTCATTTTGGGGTCAGGCTGCCCAAAGAAGGCAGAATTGCATGGTGGTTGTAAGCTTGCTTTCTAGAACTGGACAGTTAATGATGAATCCTGGCTCCATCTCTCCCTAATCCCAGTACCTGAAAAGTGACCCAGCCTCTCTGTGTCTCAGTTACCTCCTGGGATAGTCCTCACAGGCGGTTTGAAGGGATAAATGGGATTAGTTTGGAAAATCCCTGAAAACAGTGCCTGACCCACATCAGCATATAGACATCTTTGCTACAACAGTGATGAGGATGACCACAGCGAAGATTCTGATAGTGATGACGGTGACGGCTGGATTATTTAGAAAACCCTTCAGAAACAGAATCATTAGACGGGGCATTAATTACAACACTAGCTGACCTACCACAAGGGGATAAAGATGATTGTGAAGTCACTTACATTATTTATTTATTATTTATTTTCTTTAATAAGTAAATGGGATGAGCATATCTAAATGGTTGGGATAAATCTAGCAAGAGATTATAAAATATCATCTTTCTACCTGTTACCTCATTTTGGAAGCAAAATGTTGTATAAATTATACTTATTTTGCCTTATATGTTGAAAATTGTGTACTACAACTCAGTTGTGTGATGATGTTTTCTTTTCTCTCTCTTTTTAAAGATAATCAACCCCAAATTTTCCAACTTTCTGACTATCTTTCTACTCAGAGGATTAATATTCAAAGTAGCACTGTTTTGTGTCTCTTTAAAACCTCTCTTCCATGTTAGCTCAGTCTCTTCCAGGTAAGCAGCGGTCCTTCAGCAGTGTCCTCTCCATTTAAAAAATGCATGTTTTAGATTTACAGAAGAACTGGGAAGGTAGTTCACAGAGCTCCATAGCCTGTCTCCTCTAATGTTAGCATCTTGCCACAGAGTGAAACTTTTGTTAAAACTGATGAGGCAACATCGATACATTGTTAAGTCCAGTGCATACTTTATTCAGAATGCATTTTTTCTTTTACTTCATTCCCTTTTTACAGTCCAGGATTTCATCCTGGATACATTACTTGATTACATAATAATCAACTCTCCTTAGTCTCCTCTTAGCTGTGACAACTTCATAGGCTTAGCTTGTTTTTGATAACTTGACTAGTTTTGGAGAGTTCTGGTCAGGTACTTTGTTGACTTTTAATCAGAAGTGGGATTTGTCTGATGTTTCTCTCATAATTGGAATGAGGTTATGGGACTCGGGAGAGAAAGCCAAGGAGATACAGTGCCATTTTGTCACATCACATGGAGGGCACATTCTGTCAACAAGACTGGTCACTGGTGATGTGGGCTTTGATCTCCTGGATGAGGACATGTTTGTCAGGTTTCTCCACTGCAAAGCTGTTTTTCCCTTCTTTATACTGTATTCTTTGGGAGGAAGTCACTGTGGAAAGTCCACACTTGCAGAGCGGAATGTTATACCTTAGCGATGGGGCATGTGCATAGATTATTTGGAATTCTTCTGCATGGGAGACTTGTCTCCTTTGCCCCATTTAATTATTCAACCATTTCTTTATGTAAATATGGCTTCATGAATACTTATTTTATACTTTAGATTACAATCTAGTACTACTGTATTTTGTTGCTTACGTTGTTTCAGCTTTGGCCATAGAGAGCTCTTTCAGCTGGCTTTGACATCTCTTTGACAGAGCCCTATCATGGTGACTTTTGTTGATTTGTTTGCTTGTTCACTTGCTTTTGAGAAATTTCTTGTTTTCTGGCAGTACAAGATGCTCTAAACTCATCTTGTATATCTCCAGTCCCAGGCACAGACTCAGCCATTTCTCCAAAGATCCCTGGTTCCTTTATCAGAGATTTAATTTAGAAACCAAAATTTGGGGTGTTGTTGCTTTTTGACCCTCTCTACTGACATAGCAAAAAAAACATAATGTATTTAACCCCCATAGAAAACATTGTTATGTACAGAAATATCTACAAATATTTCTATCAAATATATGTAACCATCTATTTCTATAGTATGCTAAATATGCATTTACACTGATACCTTTGACTCTAATCTGTTACCTGATTCTTATCTGTAATTTCTCACCTCAATAGTGAGGGGCCTGACTCCCACCATCTGCCATTCAGTCACCTGCTTATTCAGGTGAGGTGTACACATGTGGTGATTACAGATTCATTACCACGTGACCTCAGGTGAAGTAATGTCATCACTACAGTACACTGCTATTTCCAATTTCGTTTGCCTTTTCTTTTTACTAACTGTACTAATATACAAAGTTGTTCAGGACAGAATTTTTTCCCTCATCCTTTTCACTGAGATTGTTTCACACATTTGTAATACAGTTAAACTGTCCTGACACAGTATGCATTCCCTCCAAGTGTCCCTTCACCTCCTCAATTACTTTTTTTTAAAGAATTTTCAAGCATTGAGCTTCCCTGCTTGGGCTGTGAAGTTCTACAGGTTTTGACAGTTTCATGTGGCATGTACCCACCACCACAGTATCGTACAGAGTAGATTTACACCTTAAAAAGTTCCCTGTGCATCACTACTCACCTGTTCTCTCCTCCCTCCAAGCACCTGGCATGCATTGATCTCTGTCCTGTTTCGTAGTTTGGCTTTGACAGGGTGCCAGGTGGTTGACTCATACAGTGCGTTTCCTGGGCAGACTGGCCTCTTTCACTTAGCGACATGGACTGAAGACCCATCTATGTCTTTTCGTTCTTTATTGATGAATAATACTTTGCTGCGTGGAGGACGGCAGTTCATTTGTCTGTTCATCTACTGAAGGCTTGCTGGGATTTTGATTGTAATTATGTTGAATCTTTAGAACAAATTGAAAAGAACTGATAACCTGATAATATTGAGTCTTCAAATTATGAACATTAGGCTATTGCCCCATTTCTTTGATTTCTTTCACCAGAGTTTTTGATTTACAAATACAGATCCTATATTTATGTCTTTTATTTTTTGAAAATATTGTTTTTTAAAAAATGAAATTTCAATTGTTTTTGTAGGTGTATAGGTAATCAAGTGAGTTTTATATTTTAACTTTGTATCATGAAATCTTGCTATATATTCACTTATTAGCGCCAGAACTTTTTTTTTTTTTTTTTTTTGGCCAATTCTTTGAGATTTTCCACATAGAAAATTATTTAGTCTGCAAATAAAGGCAGTTTTATATTTTTCTGTCCAATGTTATACATTCTACTTTCTTTTCTTGTTTTATTGTATTAGTTAGGATGTTGAATAGGAGTAACGAGAGATCACATCTTTGCCTTGTTCACAATCTTACGGGAAAAGCAACCATTTTCTCACTAAGTATGGTGTTAGCTGTAGGTTGTTTACAAATTCTTTATTAAGTTAATCAAGTTATGCTCTATTCCTACTTTACTGAGAGTATTTACCGTGAATGAGTATTGGATTTTGTCCAATGACATTTCTTTATAACTGATATAATTTCATGGATTTTTGTTTTAGTTTGTTGATGTGGCAGACTAACTTGATTAGTATTTTAATGGTTAACCAGCCTTGCTTGCATAACTAGAATAAATCCCACTTTGTTGTAACTATAATTTTTTTAAATGCAATGTTGAATTTGCTTTGCTAGTGTTCATTGAGAATTTTTATGTCTATATTCAAGAGAGATATGTCTATAGTTCTCCTTTCTTGTAATGTTTGTTTGGTTTGTTATTGGGATAATGCTAGCCTCAGAGAAAGATGTAGAAAGCATTCCATCTGCCTCAATTTTCTAGAAGAGATTATAGAAAAGTAGCATCATTTCTTCTTTAATGTTTTTTCATAGAATTTATTCATGAAACCATCTGGGATTCTTTTTTTTTTTTTTTTTTTTTTGAGACAGAGTCTCGCTTTGTTGCCCAGGCTAGAGTGAGTGCCATGGCATCAGCCTAGCTCACAGCAACCTCAAACTCCTGGGCTTAAGCAATCCTACTGCCTCAGCCTCCCGAGTAGCTGGGACTACAGGCATGCGCCACCATGCCCGGCTAATTTTTTGTATATATGTATTTTAGTTGGCCAGATAATTTCTTTCTATTTTTAGTAGAGACGGGGTCTCACCTCTTGCTCAGGCTGGTCTCAAACTCCTGACCTCGAGCAATCCACCCGCCTCGGCCTCCCAGAGTGCTAGGATTACAGGCGTGAGCCACCGCGCCCGGCCTGGGATTCTTTCTTTTTCTTTCTTTCTCTCTATTTCTCTTTCTTTCTCTCTCACTCTCTTTTTAAATATCACTAATTATTGACTCAACTTATAAAGGATATGGTTCTATTCATATTATTTGTTTCTATTCCTATAAGTTTTGAGATTTTTGTCTTTCCAAGTTATTGGTCCATTTAATCTCGGTTATCAAATATGTGGGCATAGAATTGTTCATAGTAAACTGTGATTACCCTGTTAATGTCCATAAGATCATAGAGATGATGCCTCCTTCATTATTAATGTTGATAATGTTTGTCTTCTCTCCTTATTTCTTTTTTGGCCTCTCTAAAGTTTATAAGTTTTATTGATATTTTTAAAGAATCAAACTTTATTTTATTGATTTTTCTCTATTCTCCTAATTCATTTTTATTAATTTCTGCTTTAATTTTTATTATTTCTTTCTTTTGCTGCATTAGACTTAAAGTAATATTTCTTGCCTCTAGTTTTCCTAAGGTGAAAGCTCATGTTGCAAATTTTATGTCTTATTTATTTTCCAGTGTATATATTTGATGCTATAAATTACTTTCTAAGCGCTGATTTTGCTACATCTACAAATTTGATTAAGTTCCATTGTTATTTTAATGTAGTTTAAAATAGTTTTAATTTCTCTTGGGATTTCATCTTTGACACGTGTCTTATTTAGAAATGTGTTTTTAAATGTCGAAATACTAGAGAAATTTCCAGCTATCTTTCTATTATCAATTTCTAGTTTAACACCATTGTTGTCTGAGAACATATTATACTTTGCAGGGTTTCAATTTTTTGCATTAAGTTATGCTTTATGGCCCCGGGTGTGCTCTATCTTGGTGAGTATGTAACGTGAGCCTAAGAAGAATGCTTTCTGCTGTTGCTGGATGGAGCAGTCTCTGTCTGCTAGATCAAGGTGACTGACAGTGCTGTCCAGGCCAACTGTCTCCATAAGCCTGCTTGAGCTCTCAGTTACTGATGGAGGGCTGTTCACATTTCAAACCATGATGTTTATTTGTCTATTTCTTCTGCCTCTATCATCAGTTTCTGTGTCACATATTTTTGTTCTCTGATGTTAGGTGCATCCCCAGTTGGGACTGTCACATTAGTGTCAGCTTTGAGAAGGAGAGCACTGGGTATGGTAGGGGGAAGTCTAAAGGTTTCTCTGCAAGATTTCCTGCCCTGGTTATTTGGGCAAACACTAATCTAGGTATACTGAGAAGGGCCTTTGCAGATGTAATTCATTCATGTTACATTCTTTAAAATAGAAAGATTATCCTCGATTTCCCAGTGTGCCCAGTCTATATGAGTCCTAAAAGGCAGAGAACTTCCATGGCGAGAGGCAGAAGGGAAATGAGGCAGACGTGGACGGCAGAGAGACTCTAAGCACTAGAAGGGACGGACGTACCCGTGTGGGCTCTGGTATAACGGCTGCTCTGCGCAGGGCTGGGCTGCTCTACAAGCCAAGAGCAACACCCCATGGACAGCAAGGAAATGGGGCCCACAACCACACAGAGCCGTCAAAGACCCTCTCCTCTGACCAAAACTCGAGTCTGGATCACGAGTCCTCGCTGACCAGGTTCAACTTTGGGCTTCCCTCTTTGTCCTTGTAGAATCCTTCGAGCCAGTTTAGCAAACACATCCCATCCTTAGTATCTGACCACCACACTGCCTCCAACAATAATCCTACCAAGGCAGTTTTGCCAAAAGCCCCTTATCCTCAATGTTTTATTTTAGTAATTTTCCATCCACTAACCCCAACCTGCTCCTTGGCTATAAATCTCCAATTGTCCTTGCTCGAGTCCCTCCCCATGGCAAGATGTCACTGCAGTGGTGTCTACACTGTCACCAGGTCTCCCCTTGAATAAAGTCTGCCTTACCCACTTTGACATGGGTCAAGAAGGTTTTTTCTTTGACAGAGCTGAATTCCTCCAACAACCTGAATCAGCTTGGATGCGAATTCTCTCCAGAGCATCCAGAGAGAACACAGTCTGCTCAACACCACGACCTCGTTCTCTTGGGACCCAGAGCAGAAGGACCAGCTCCCCACCTGCCTTGCAAACAGGGAGCTAAATCATTGCAGCTGTGACTGTCACTGCGAAGGAAACCGTGACAGTGTGCAGTGTGCAGTGGAATAGGACGGCAGGGCCTGAACATGAGTGGTCAAGAGGCCCCTCTGGATCCCGAGGGGCAAGGAGGAGCCTCTGTCCAAGAAGTGGCAGTGAGGATGTCCAGACCTGTGAGGAAGGAGGGAAGGAGGGATTCCAGCGTGTTCCTGGAGCCAGAAGAAGGCCAAGCGTGGCAGGAACAGGAGAGCAGGACGGACAGAGCCAGGTCGGGAAGGCAGGTGTGTGGGCAGACTGCCGGCACTGGAGACTTCTCTATGCCTAACTTTCCCCTCTTAGTCTGCGTCTGACGGTGACTGAAGAACAAGAGGACACAGGGTCTCAAGGAGGAACGCTGCCCACGTCAACTGTGCTTGCTCCTTGCTTAGGAAGCGGTTTGGTGGGAGCACAGAGCTGCTCTGCTTCCAAGGACACGGGCTTCATCCCAGGGCCTGAGCCCGAGAGTCTGGCTCCCAGGAGAAGCAGCAGGCTCTGCAGGCTGGTATTTCTGCAGGGGCCCTGCCTGTGTCTTTCTTTTCTTTGCTGAGCTGGCTGTCAAGTGCGTGAGAAGAACTCAGCGTCAGCATGGGCGTGGGACATGACAGGGACTACCTCCGCAGGAGGCAGCAGGCGGCCCGTCGGAATGAAGAGTGGAAAGGAAGCTGCACCCGTTCCGCGGCACAGGCTGCCGGGTGCTGGGTCAGGAGGCGCTGGTAGGAGTTTGATCCCAGGATCACTTGCTTGTCACCAGTTGGTTAGGGGAGAATGTTGGACGACACTTCCCTTTGGCTTGTCTCCAGTTTGGCAGGGCACTGGGTTTGACACTGCTGCACCCTGTTCTCATGTTCCGGGGTCGGAGGCTGCAGGGTGAGCTCGGAGCCCCTGGGGGCTGCTTGTGATCATGTCCAGGAGATCGGTCTCTGGGATGTGACCTGTCACATGACGACTGCCTCCTGCTTCAGCCACTTTCATCACAAAGTGCAGACAGATTGAATGGATTGGAGCTAATATACATGAAATAATCCAACTCGGACATCGGGCTGGGCCTAAGACTTCAGACAGGGCGATGCATTTATGGAGACCAGAGTGAGAATGAAAATGCTAATTGCATAAATGTGGATAGCTTTAAAATGGATTTTTGAGACAAAAGTTGAAATAACATCATCTTTCCATCTTTCAGGTCTGAGTAATGCTTTATACCAACACTTGCCTTTGCCAGGGAGTCATTTGTTGTTTAAGAATTGAGCTGTTGCTGATGTGCAGTGGGCCCTCCCGTGGGGCTAATGGGTGGTTCCTTCTCTGGGATGCAGGCCCAGGAGGAACCCACAAAATTCCTCAAATTTCCTGCATTCTTATGTCTGAGCTGTTGGATTGAACTTGGTCACATGTGTGAGCAGGACAGGCCGCTGGCCCTCTGGACTCACATTCCTCACTGCATCCGTGGTGCGGCAGCGACGGCCACGTCTCCTTCAAGCTGCCTTGCCTGGACGTCCTCCGGACCAGCCAGTGTGGGAAGTGCCGGCCAACCTGGCATCACCATCCTCTGTCACCTTCTTTTTCATCAGGATTACAGGCAATGGAGTAGTATGCAACGCCTTGATGACTCTATAGGAAGGTTGAAATATCAGCTTTTTAATCTCCCTGCCTTGGAGAAGGGAGTCTGGACCCGAGGCCAAAATGCACCTTCTTCTTCCTTCCATTCTGAGCCAGCTTTGCCAGCAGGTGCAGGCCCAGCCAGGGTGCCATGCTGCTCTCCCAGGAAGAGCTCCTGGTGCAGGAGAAAGCCCTGCTCTGCCCGATGACCCCCGGGAGGAGGAGGCAGAGAGAAGAGGACTCCCTTGAAGACAGGCAGAGCCAAGAGAGGGCCCATCAAAGCCAAGGGGTCCAAGTTCAGCTTCATCATGGTGCCTTTCACCCCACACTCAAGAGTCAGCTGACTCTCCCTTGGGAAAGAGCCAGCAGGTGAGGAGGGGGTGGGGATAGAAACATCATTCTGGGACTGGGGTGTGTAGATAAAGGTTCTCCACTAGAGGAGATGGGGGACAGGTGGCAACTGTCCCTTGGGGGGTGCCAACATCCCATTTTTCTTCTGCCTGCCCTGTCCATCTCTCCGCTCCAGCTAAGGATTCAACATTAGGATTCAACAGCTCTACAGGACCCCTGCTGGCGGATCTTCAGTGGCCTGACCTACGGTCCTCCCCACACGCCTGCTGTGGAAGCAGCTTCACTCCGACCATTTTGGCTACTGAGCCTCTCCCCACTCCAGCGCCAGGGCAGGTGCGTGTTGCTGCGAGGCTGCTCACATCCACGCCCTTGAGCCGCACATCTTCTGGATCTGGTCTGGTACGTCCTCGAAACAGATCATTGGCTTCTTCAGCACGTGTCCCTTAGCAGTGCCCTCTCCATTCATCTAAGGTCATTCTCGATAGCTGCTCGTCCTTGAGCCCCTGCTGGCACTCAGAGGTGACCCGTCCTGCTCCACGGAGAATGCAGAGGTGCTGGGGGGAGCCCTTGGGGTGCTGGTCTCTGCCTGTGACTCATGTTCCTTTGAACCTTCCCCGCTGCCTTCCCCGCGCTCCCTCTCCGAGGCTGTCCTCCGGGTCCCTGCCGTCCCACCCAACAGGCATAAGCTTCCCTCTCTCCTTCCTTCAGACGTTCCTTCTCCATCGCCTTCTTCCCTGTAGGAACACACTCGCCTCCACGTTAAAAACATCTAGCTTGAGAGAACACCCCAAACCTCCTGTTGGGTTATAGTTCTTTTTCAGAGACCATTTGAAAGTTCTCCTCCTTCTTGTGGTTGCATTTCCAGAAGTCCAGGTCCGTGTTAGCTGTTTGTGCTTCTTCACCTTTGGTTCAACACGCCCGTAGCTGAGGTGGCTCCCCTCGCACCTGCACGGTACCCAACTCCCTCAGAAAGGGCCCCAGTGGTCACCAGCGAGCCAGCCAGCTGTGCCCATCCCTCTTTTCTGGTATCATCATCAGTTTGACACTGTTGACCTTGAAACATTCTTCTGCCTTAGTTGCTAGAGTGCGTGCATGTGTGTGTGTGTGTGTGAGTGTGCACATGCACATGTGTGTGTGTTTCTTCCTATAGGGCCTGGCTGATTCTCTGCTGTCTCCCTCTCAATCCTCTTCCCATATTCCCTGTGCCTACCCCTGCTCCCAAACGCCGGTGGTCGTGCCGTCCCTGCCCTTGACTCTCTTCTCCTGTCCCCCCTCTCCTGGGACAAGTTAATCCATGTGGCTTAATCCACCACCGCTAGTCTGATCTATCTTAACTCTGCTTTCTTTGTCTTTATCTGGACTCAGACACTCTTCTAATCTCTAAACTTATGTACCTCACTGGCCACCAGACATCTGTCCCAGGATGTCTTCTGGCTGGACACTGTTTGATGATGCTTTTCCATGCCATCGTCGGCCCTCTGTGGACAGGGCCCTGCCGTCCGTCCGCAGGTCCCCTTCCTGGAGGAAAGGCTGCATGTGCCAGCCCCAGCAGAGGGGCAGCCCTGGCCACCGCCTCACTCTGCAGCTCTTCACGGAGTCCACTCTGCCTGGGGTCGTGGGGCAATGTCCCTGGAGCTGCACAGTTGCCGCAGTTGCCCCCTTCGAAGGTATCCTCACTACAGAGTTCACAGTGCAGATTCTCCCCACCTGCACCAGGTCTTGGAGGTGCCTGGTGTGTGTGACTCCAAGACAGGTACGTCCCCTATTACAGGTAGCCTGCCTGCTGCCCGACCTTCCTGAAAACCTGACCGTATGCAGGTGACAACTCCTTATTGCATTTCAAGCCCAGCTCTTGACATTTACCGAAGAGTTCTGCTTCCTAGTTTTGACGGTGGGAAATGGAGGAGGCAGGGCCCGCAGCGAGCTCTGGACGAGCCGGCAAGGCCTCAGTTCGCGGGAGCAGGTGCTGCTGTGCTGGACTCTCCCACCAGGGCTGTCTGCAGTGCCCTGAGTCCTGTTCTTTGTTCGTCGTGGTTGTGCTTTTGTTTTCTCATTTTTAAACTTTTTGACGTAGCTCTTTCCTTCATGCAGTTTTGAATAATCTCCCAAGTGTGAGCTGATGGTCTCGCCCGCGCCGGCCGAGCACCACCCTGCGTGGCTGCCCTGCAGGCTGCTTCCCCTGACTCTGGTCCCCGACCTCCCTCTCCTCTGAGCATTTTCTTCAGAAAGTCTTTCTCTCCACCTTTGAGCTACATGTGCATCTTTTAAAAGTTCTCCTGGCAGTTTTACAACCCAGGAATGTCCTTCTCGAGGACCTGGGACCCACGTCTTTGACGTGCAATTGTCTAGAACGGTGGCACGCCTTCTCCCGGTGTCTGCGCGAGGGCAGGAGCGCAACCTCGGTGGGGGACAATTCGCAGACGCAGACGGCCCAGCCAGAGAGAAAAGCAGGCAAAGTCAGGAACAACTCAACGTGCCGGACACGCCCCAGCCGTCCACCTTTGCCCGACTTCCTCCAGCACTTTCCACTTGCCCTCAAGGGCCCACCACTCTTTGCTGCAGCAGAGACGAGTTCAGACTGAGTCGTCACCCCTTCCCCTTACGGTGACAGCCTTGAAAAAAGTCTCCCTTGCCTGTTTAAGCTTGTCTGGTGCATTCTTTGCTTTGACCGGTATTCACACTGGGAGGAATTCCTCTGCTTTTCTAGCTGCACCAGGTCAGTAATGTCACCACAGAGTGACAGGAGAAGGTCTGTTCAACAGAAAACGATGGAGTCCACTCACGCTCAACCGTGGGGTACGCAGGCTCCATGGCAACGCCGATGCTACGTGGCAGGACACAAAACCCATTTCAGCCGTGGGGTTTTCTTCTTTTCTCAGCTGAGGAAGAGGACGTGGGCTTCACCCACTGCTGTGTGCAGACGCCCGTGTGTCTCAGGGCACTGCAGTGCACACGGAATTTCTGAACCTCTCACTTCCATGGCAGCGTTCTTTTCCTTGGGGAAGATGCCCCTCTGTGCCCTGGGCAACTATAAAAACCATCTTTATTCTGCCCCCAGTGAGACATCTTTCTCTGTCTCCTTTGGGAACCCACGTTCCTGTGGTCACTGCTGGCACTTCTGGCCACCCGCGTGTTTGATGGACACTGTCACTCCCCTCCTCTGCCTCCCGAAGCTCTCTCCTTCCACGTTCTCCCCAGGAGCTACTTAGGAGCTTTTCTTGGGCACCTTCTTCCAGCTGCCTCCCAAAGGACCTTGTCTCTTTAATGCCTTTTCTACACAGCTAGATTCCATCTGTGTTTCGGGATCTGCTGTAGAGAAAATTATGGCCTCAAATGTCCTGTATGTTTAGTAAATATAACTGGCACCCTTGGAAATTGTAACTTAGCTATACTAATTCCATTATTTCTACTACGAGCTTATGCTAAATCACATATGGTGCACTTGCATGACACAGCATGGTAGGGCAGCCAGGAAGAGTTTTGAAAAGTGCTCTGAAACCTTTAAAGCATCTTTCTGCATCTGGACTTTCACTTTGGATCATCTGGCTGCACTTTATCAGATTAGGTAATGCCGAAGAAGAAAACCATCCCCACCTCTAAAAGCATACCTCAAGGGCTTTGTTTGTGGTAAGAGAAGCATTTGTTAAATCAAATACACTTGTGATTTTTGACCAGAAACTGCATTAAAGTTTGGTAATTAGAGGAATCAGCGTGAAAAATTGTGCATCATGCAATCCAATTTCCCTGGTGAGTCCAAGCAATTGGAATCACATCAAGCAACTTGATTAATCGAATAAAATGGATCCATCAGGGCTATTAGTGTTATCAGTGATTTATGCTTAAAGTAGCAAAATGGTGCAGATGACTTTGGGGATCAGTTTGAGAGACTGAAACCAAGAGCAGCCATGTGGCCGGGCGGCAGGTTGCTGGGGAAGCCGGCCCCTCTCCCCCGCCCGTGGTAATGCATGTGCTCACGTGAGTCCCGGCCATCTCCCCTCCTTGTTTCTTCTCCTAGATTTTATTAAAACCTAATAAAAGTCTGTTAGATTTTAAGAGAAAAATACATTTCCAAAATATCTTAAATTCTGGTTGCTGATCTCCTTTGCTTTTCATTTAAGAGTTATCTTCTAGGGTTGTACCGGCCACACTCTCTGTGGCCTACTTGGTACATGCTGTTCTTTAAGCCTCGATCAAAGAAGGCATTTTAAGAACAGTGCAATTTTCGGTTGAAAATGACATCTGAAATTGAGTAGTAGTTGTATGGGTTGTGCAGATTTCTTTCCAATGCAGAACCAAACGGATCTTTACTTTGCAGTCGTGTACCTGGGCACATTCCTCTTTGCACACGAAGACACTGGAAGACTCAAGATGCGTCACTGAAGAATGGAGAGAGATAATTCAGAATCCTGTTCGGAAGCACCGACCTGTGGCTAACTTCACTAACTCCATTACCCAAAACAGGCCTCTGGGTGGCACAGACAGAATCATTGAATTTCCTCCCTCAACACAATATACATGTATTGGCAAAAACTTAAATTCAACACACACACACACACACACACACACACACATACACACACCGGCAACTAAACAAAAGCCTTAGAAGAGTTTCTTGTCCGTATGTTTGATCTGTCTTAAGCACCTGTGTGTTGGGAAAGGTGTTGGTCTGCATAGGTTCTGAGAACACAGGACGTAGATGATGCCTGTGACTTAGCTGACATCAGAGAATAAGTGCTCACAAGAATGCCTTTCCAGTTACCGTGTTGCAATCAGGTAGGTAAAGCACGAGTATTAGGAACGTATTTGTTTTGTCACTCCATTAGTTGTAATGATATAGGTGAACAAAACAATGTGAAAACAAACTGTTACTTTAGTTTAATTAAAAAATTACAAACCCCTCTAAGTAAATAATAAAAATATTTATATATGTGCATATTCAATACTATGGTAGAATACAACAAAATAGAAGAGTTTTCCAGAAATTCTCATGAATACTGCATTGAGTCTTCTAGCTTTGTTGTCTGAACTTTGAGATGTGAAAATTAATTTGCAATAACACTATTGGTATATAAACTACTTTAACTGGAAGTTCTTTTAATCGGTACTAACACTCCTATCTTCAGTCACAGCAATGTGACATTCAGAGTTCTCTCTCGGCTCTGTATCTATCTACTGGATCAGGCAATTTTCAAATTGCCAAATGTTTCCACCTAATTAAGCCCAATGGTCATTACTACCATTGTCTTGGGATGCTCTTCCCCCAAGATTCAGACATGGAATCCAATGTTTATGTTTTTCTTTCTTTTTAAGCCAATGCTTACCTTTCCCAACACATTTTTTTTTAACTAAACCAAAAGAGTCCCTTTTTCCATCCTCTGTTTACCACTTGAGGAAGCAGTGTTTTAAATCCTTCCTTCTAAGTGAATTTTGACATGTAGACTGATGTCCTAGACTTCTGTCATTGATATTGAAGTCCATGGCCAGGAAGAGTTCACCTGCAGCCTCTGATTATAATTAATGTACCAATGTATGGTCCAGAGAAAGTTTGGAAAACGTTGGATGCTGTATCCCCTTGGAGATGCACAGAGGGTATTAGCGTATTAATGGGTTCTAGAAACTCTAACTTGAAAATAAAAGGGAGAGAGACGTTTTTTAACTCACTGTTTCCCAAAATTTTCTGACAAAAGAATACATGCAAAAATGCTTACTCTTTTTTTCACACTTGTTAACTTCAAGTAAAATTATGTTACCTTTGGGCAACATTTTAGAAAGTGATGCATTTTGCACTAAATTTAATAATTTTATGAATCAATTAGTGGAGGTTAAATGGTCTCTCTTCACCAGGGTGGTTGTGAGTGAAAGATGAAAATATGAAGGGAAACTGTCAACTTAAATAACAAGCCTTTGAAGCCCAAAGGTATCTTTAATGGTTCTTAAACACAAAATGCAAAGTCATGTCTGCATTCTAATTAAAGCAGGAATTAAAAAATTTTATAAATACCTATAACCATCAATTTTAGCCACTGCGTTAGTTAGAAGGCATTCACCCCTAGTTAATGTTTTTGATTTGCATGAGACCACTAGCTATTTGAAAGAAGTGCTTTATTTTTTAAAAGCTGTTCAGATTATACCCCAAATGCAGCAAAACAGCAGCAAGAATTCTGGGGTCATTTCATCTCGTTAGCTCAGGGTGACAAAGGTCGTTTAGGAGTTCTTGAACTCTTTCTGATTTATAAATTTTTTCATTTCACTAGACACTGGAAAGCTTAGACCAATTTTTACAGTAAAAATCAAACTTGACAACTGTTGTTTCTCAGAGAGTCAATTCCTTTTGCATTTACTATTTGTAAAACACATCATCAACTGGAAAATGACGGTGATCTCATTTCTGTCATCGTTGATTTATTTCTTTAGCACTTCTGGAGGTGTTATGCATAACATTTCTTAACATCCAAATGAATAAAAACAAAGTAATTCCAGCTACAAATAGTTTATTTTTCTATTTTGTACACTCGGGAAAAACTGGGCACTAGAAGAAATACTATGAATAAGTATCTTAGTCTACCATAGACCGTGTGGCTTAGATAACAGGAATTTGCTCCTCACGGTCCTGGAAGCTGGAAGTTCAAGGTCAGAGTGTGGCATGGTCAGGTTCCGGGAAGAGAGCTCTCTTCCTGTCTTACACACAGCCTCCTGTTGCTGTGTCCCTGCTGGAAGCAGGGCTTCAAAATATGAATTTTGCAGAAACACATTCAGTCCATAACCATAAACTATATAGAAAATATCTTTCAATCTAGAAAGGCCATTTCACATCATCCAACACTTTCACTTCTTCAGGCTCCGCTTCCTCAGCTGTTCCAACAATGGCTCACCCGTAATGGGTTCCAGACCCTTTGTGATGTTAGTCCCTATAGATACCCCCTTCTGTTCAAGTCCCTTCATACACAGTGGCCCCCAGAACCAAGCAGATTCTAAGCATGTGGCTGCAAAGAAGAATATCACTGATATCTTGATTTTGACAGGAAAGCACTAGGAATGCACTAAAAATCCTTTAAAAATCATTTTTACTGATATAAAATTGTGGTCATTTGATGGATTTACCAAAGTATTAAATGCAGTGAAAGAATTGATTAAAATAAACTATATTATGAAAATGGTGACATCAACGAAATATTTTTTTAAACCACAAATTTAACCTTCAATGAGAAGAAACAGGCTTTATCACCTGACAAGGGTCTCTGCTGTGACAGCCCAGGCTCCGGCTCTTGGAGGACAGCTTGTCACAGGCCATGCTCTGGGCTTTGGCTACAGAGGCAGGGGGACGTGTCCACTTTAGCTTTAAGAAGTCGCTGAGCCTCATGCCAATGTCAGGAATAAAAATCATGCCAGTTCTTTTCTAAGCTTAAAGCTCCAGAAAAATAAAACAAAACCACCAGCTACCAGAGTCCTCAGCCTTTGTTAGGGACTGAATTGTGTCCTTTCAAATTCATACTCTGTAACCTCCAATGTGACTGTGTGTGAAGACAGGGCATTTAAGCAGGTCATTAAGGTTAAGTGAGGTGGTAAAGGTGGGATCCTAATCCAACAAAACTTGTGTCCTTATCAGAAGAAAGAGGGCACTAGGGCTGTGTGGGATGTGCGGGCACAGAGGGAACAGCACAGCCAGAGGCTGCCGTTCGGGAAAGCAAGCCTCCATCTCAGATCTCTAGCCTCCAGAACTGTCAGGAATAAATGTCTGTGGTCTAAGCTGCCTAGTCCATGATATTCTGTGATGGCTGCCCTGGTGGGCTGATGCACCTCTTCTCTGTTAAACATTTGTGATGATACCTGGGTGGTGACATTTCCATCTCTTCCACTTGGGCTTGGAGCTGCATCATACTTTCTTACAGAAGATACCCCAGCAGGGTTAGTCATGCATCTGATGAAGAACCTAGTCTCTCACTTACTCAGCCACACACTAGTACTGGCCTGCTAGTCAGCTACAGGATGTGTGCAAAGATGTCCAAGATCCCAGGGACGTGGATCAACCATCGCCAGTTGCTTGCACGGTAAGCCTGGTCCACAGAGAAAAACACAGTGGAGTTGCCTCCGAGGAGCTTTCAGTCAAATCTAACAGTAGAGACTGATGACCTGATTTGAAATAAGTTGGTCTACATTAATGTTTCAGGATCTTTGAATCTCTTTCTAGACTTTTGTTTCTAGAACAACAACAAAAACACGTACGAATTCTTAGCCTGGGGCCACTGGGAGAGCCGTCCTTCACCCAGCTTGCAGCTTGGTCTCTGTCCCAAGCTCCGACATTCCCCGCCCCTGTGGTCCTTGCCGTGGGTCTGGCACAACTGGGTTAGAGTTGGCCTGCCTGTGCTCCTACAGCAGGAAGAAATAGTGAAGATAGGTCATTCCTATTGTTAACAAAATGGCCATGAGGTCTACGGAGGAAGGAAGAAGGAGAAAACGTTATTTTCAGAGTAACAATCTGCCAACTGGGGAATGTGGGGTCTGGAGAGCATCAGCACTGTCTGCAGAAGGGAGGCAACAGCAGCGTTCGGGCCTTCCCGCGTCGGCCTCACACGTATTTGCGTCAGGTTTGGAGGATGTTGGTGTGTATTTACAGGGAAAGTCAAGTGGCACGCACAGCGATTTAACATATATAACACACACATTCCATGCTCACTTTGGGGTGGAATTCAGCTCTTTGTTTCAAAAGGCAAACTGTAGCACATGTAGACATTTTGTCTCTGTAAGCCACGTAGAACTCGCTTAGGGTTTGTAGCTGCTTATCAGCAAAGAATGTTCATAAGGCCATTCCCCTGCCCACCTGGTGCTGCTGAGGGACCCTCAAGGCGGGAGTGTCCACTGGGGTCAGCTGGGCAATGTGCTCTAGAACAGGTTTCTGTCTACTTGCAGGAAGAAAATGTCATAGCAGTTAACAAACCTTATGGTAGTTGACAGTGCAGGGACATATGACCAAACCCTTTTCCCTGCTGCGGCCATGTAATTTTCTCTCGAGGGTCTGATCTCGTGTGTTATCCAGGCTACAATGCTGACACTGTCAAGCGTCAGAAATGCATTTGCAAAGTGCTGCTTCTGTGACCGTGGTCTCCCGGCTGCACACGTGAAACTTCCAGCCTCCCTTCCGGGCTGCCGCCTCAAGTCTGCCACGCGCCAGTTCCTGCAGGTGCTGACCGATTCCATTGTGCGCCTTCCCTGTGGTGGGAAACCAGCCTCACAGGTGGTTCTGCCCTGTGAGGTGTGAGCTTTTCGTATTTAGCTACCACAGGGCTTCACATTGTTCTCCGGTAAACAATACGCTCAGCTTCTCCCCTAAGACGTGCACCAGGCCAGGGCAAGAGGGCGTGGCTCACTCTGCACGGGCCAGGCCTCATCAGAATATGATGTCCAGTCTTCGGGAAGTTGTCATTCTCTGAAAGACAGGCTGTGTGTTCCCAGCACGAGGACCTTGCCCTGCTAACTCTCACAACCCGTACTCCAGTGGGCTCAGACACATTCGAAAAGCTTCCTCCTTCCCTATATTTTTCATGTTACAAAACATGATTTCACTTTGTGTCTTGTTTAATAAACTAAAATTTTCTGAGCTATGTAATCCAAACTGCTAGATTTTTAACCAAGTATTAGTCCCTTTATTTCTAAAAGGAAGACAATGTAAATCCTGCATTACATAGTATGGCAATTGAATGAAAAAGTATGGTGAGGACCTTTGTAAATCGCAAGTTCCATAAGACATCGCTCAAGACTTCTCTGTTGTGCATCTCAGTGATTTTCTGTCCAGAATTCCCGTTCTAGAAAGTGCCCTGGGACCTTCCCAGTTTTCGCCTGATCTGCCCCACCTTGCCACTGTGGCTTGGTGCAGGCCCGAGTAAGTGGGCCCACCGAGATCTGTGCAATGCCCTGCTCCTGCACCCCTCCCTCCACCCCTGGCTCATTTCATTCATCCAGGTTTGACTTCCAGACACGCAGGGCCGAGGAAGAGCTCTCCCCAGGATGCTGGACATAGGGGAAAATGCACATGAGGTCACTATCACTAGGTGGCTAAAGGCTGGTGCACACTCTGGGCATGTAAAGCGAACAGGCAAAAGGAACCAAGAGAACTTTCCAACTTCGAGCCTCAGACTGCCCTGAAAGCTCAGTTATTTCTCCGCCCTCTCAGGGTCTGGGAGTACAATGGCCAGGGGTTCTGAGAACCAAGGTCCCTTTTACAAAAAGTGGTTTGAGTTAGACTGACATCATCTGCAACCCAACCTAACTAACACGGCAACAATTAATATTAAATCCCACAGCCCACCCTGCCTGAAAGAGCAGTTGCCAACCATACTATTTTTACTGTTTTATAAGAACCAAGAATTTGTAGTTGAGTTATAGACTACTGTGATATTATTGCTACTTCTTTTATACTAAGGCAATTTGACGATGACATCACCATCATTTCTGGACACTTAGACTCTATACGTGTGGCTGAGTATATTGCAATTCGGAGCCAATGGAAGCAATAATTGCAAGTATTGTTCGGGCTCTCGATGGCACAGTCACGACACAGTAACTCGTGGGGACAAGCCATGCCTATGGATTCTGTGTCAAGGGAGCCTTCATGGGGTTCATTCCTACACTGGGGATCTTCTCTTCCTGTCCTCTAATTTGGGCTGCACACCTGGGATTCTCACCCGCTAAGCAGACTCCAGAGGGGTATGCAAACCACGGTGATGATAAGGAGCCCACGGTTGACGTGTTCCAGAGAATCAAATAGCAGAGGGCTCTGAGTAATGAAGAAAAAGGCAGCTTAGCATTTTATCACAAGTCTGTGTTGAATTCGTGACGAGTGACTGAATTAAATCTTTGACTCACTCTTGGCAAATTAAAATGTTTTACAAAGCAGCACCTCTTTGTGCCAAATACATTATTCTTTGTGACCAAATGTTTTGTGTTTGCAACCACAGAAGAGCTCAGCGTCGCTGAGGGTGGATCCGAGTGCTGACGGTGCTGGAGGACTCCTGGTCATCTCAGCACGTTGGTGCTCGTGATGCTAAACACACTTGTCATTTCTTCATGACTAGATGAAAACTAGCAAAAAATGTGTTCTGGAATCGAGCATTATGACTCCTCTTTGGGGAACTCATTGAGATGAGTCTGCAGTTCTGGACCTGGGAAGGCGATATTAAAAGCACTAGTTTGGCTCTTGGCCTTTCAGAAGTCAGAGTACAAACAGGAAAATGGAGAGGACCAAATTGTTCCTCAGAAAAGAGGGGGAAAAGTATATTTTCAATCAGATTCTGGAGAGCCAGAATAAACAGATCACGTTGATAAGGAGAAAGCAACGGTTATTTGTGGTGGAAGTCGTGCTCCAGAATTGCAGGGTCTCAGCTGTTGCTGAGGGAGGGGTCACGGAGATTTATGCCACTTGGGGAATAGGGGAGCCAGCCTGGGTCCAGGGTCCCTTGGTCTGGTCACGAGGATGCCGTGTGCTGTGACTGAAGTCACGGTGGGGCAGCAGGCATGTCCTCTCAGCGTGGCAAAGCCGCGGCATTGGCTCGGCATATGTGGTCATGTCTGGGATTAGAAGGAAGATTAACCTCTCCAGTCGTCTACACACACAAAAAAGGATTCCTTGAAGAGGAAGAGATGCTTTTTGTTCTACAGATTGTATGAGATAAAGAGCTGCATTCTGGAAGGGGTCTGCCCCCACCGCACCCTGTTCCCTTCTGGGCCACCCTCCCCTCTGTCCCAGGCCTTAGCTGGGTGACTCTGAAGCCAGCAGGCAGCTAGGCCTCCGCCTGCCACAGAAAGTCCTGCCCTGGCGGTGGCTGCTGGGGTGGGGCCTGGCGGTGCAGAGAAGGGTGGGGCTCCATCTCTGCGGCTGGGGAAGGACAGTGGGGGCAGGGCGGGGAATCTGCAGAGAGTTTGGGAGGGAAGACAGCAAAGAGGGGAGGAACAAGACGGTGATCAAGGAGCTCGGCCACGTGCAGCAGTCCACGAAGGTCCAGGAGGCTCTGCAGGACAACCTCCCGGGCAGCTGCACAGTGAGGCCTCTTCCCATACGGGGAGAAGCCCAGAAAAAGCCACCTCTGGTCCCTGCAGGACTCCAGCCTGATGTGACATCCTGAAAAGGCGGGGAAGGGGGGCTCTCCTCTGCCTCCAGGTTGGGGCTGATACCTTAGCTACCCAGTGGGAGAAACACCAGCCTCCGCGCCCAGACCCTGGCCAGGGCCAGCCAGAGGCCTGCGACGATGTGGCCCGTGAGGTCTGAGCCTGGTCGTGGAACTCTCTAGGGGCAGCTAGACCCTGGCCAGTCAGCCCCTCAGCACCAACTAAAATGATTTGGTTTGCAAAAAGCAAACCAAAATCACTCAAATAAATATGCATAAAGGCTGATTTCATCTTTCTCGAGAGCATCCAAACATGTTCATGAAAAAGTGCATGTGTAACACCTTCTGCACCTACAACCTCTCAGGCTATGGGACTAGAGGGAAAGAAATCTGTGTTTGATTTCTATTCCCTTTGCATGATAATAATAGACTTATGACATTAGCCTGGTTATGAACTCTCTCAGCCAATTTCCTTCTCCATTGATTGAGAACAATGACGGTGCCTCACGCAGGTATTGCAGAGATTGTGTAAACTATGCAGCTAATGATCATGATTATGACACCACACATTGGAATCCCAAGTTCATTGCACATGCTGATGCATAGTGAACATTTACTATGCATCATGGATTTTGCTAAACTTTTAAAGGTATTTACTCACTTAACCCGCACTGAAAGCTCATGGAGTAGTTTTTTATCATTGTTTTCTGTTTTACAGAAGAGGAAACTTAGGCATGGAGAGGTTAAGTAACTTACCTGAAGTCACACAGTATGTGAAAGAGCTAAGATCTGCAACTCATGCATAAATAATGGAATCGCATCCATTTGATAAGAAATTTAGAAATATTGTCTGTAGGAGCAGAAACAGCTTGATCTCTCTGTTAAGTAATTTTTATAAGACAAGTCAATTAAGAACATCCTCACACATTTTGGTTCCTGAAAATCTCCCCGTGTATTGAGTGCTGCAGTGAGTCTGACCAGGAACTTGCACAGCACAAGTTAGTGAGCAGCATGTGGACCTGGGGGCAGGTGGCCCAACGCCAAACTCAGGCTCTACCCCACAAGACCCCCGTGGCCTTGGGCAAGTTTCCTGACTACTCAATGCTTCTACTCCCTCATGTATAAAACGGAGGTAATGCTAGCACCCACTACACTGTTTGTTGGGAGACGAAATGAGTTAACAAACAGCAAACACTTGGACCAGGGCCCACTAGCACAGAGAGCTCAGTAAATGTTCTGTGCCAAGCAGTGCACACTCATGGGTTGAACAATCAAAATTATAAAATGAACAGGCAGATATTTCTAGGAATAGCAGTTGGTAAGTGTTGCATTGTGTTGTGATAGGCAAATGGACACTCCTTAGAGGCCCACAAGTGTCTTGAGGTTAGCATGACTAGTTTTGACGCAGGTAAAGGTAGAGAGGATAAACTAGTGACTAACCAGTGCTGGGGAGAATTCTGGAAGAAATGAATTGTTTCAGAGGCCAGCATCATGCCATAAGCAAAACAAATGCCAATGGTTTCAAGATCTAAATACAAGAAAGCAAAAGTTTAAAAATGTTGTTCATACTTGTTAATTTGGGAACTAGAATGGCCTTTTTTGGGAAGAAAGAAACAAAGAAACACAAGAAGTCACCAAGAAGAGGCCTAAAATAAACGTTAAAAATTTTCAAGCAGTAGCCTTGACAAAACTGTTTGCCATGATATTCATCAAACAGAAAGACACCTTACCACCAAGAGGAAATCATCAGAGCCTGGTGGAAAAGCAGGCTAAAGGCTGAAAGAGCAAGTCACAGACAAATGAAGTGGAAACTCACAGATGCAAAGGTGCTCCTCCCCTGATACCCAAAGAGATGCAGAAAAACCAGTGAGCTGCCATTTTTCACATGTGAATTGTTGGAAGCAAGAATGTTTGAAAATGTTCAGAGACAGCGATTAGTGATGAAATTCTCATGTACGGTTGACGTGAGTGGAAATCATTACAACTTTGGGAGAGTTATTTATTATTAGCTATCAAAATGCACATATACTTTTGCTAGCAATTCACTTCAAGAAATATTCCTCAGAGACGCTCTCAGAGCGCATCCCTGGAGTGGGCCAAGCCCAGGCGAAAAGGTAGAGCTCTTCCTGGGAAGGGTCCCGGGAGGAGGAAGCAGGTGTGTGCTGGGCGGGAGGAAGGGAGGTGAAAGAGGCCGCCCAGGAATGCCAGAAGCTAAGTGAGGAGAAGGTGAAGGAGCTGTCAGCGTGGGGGTCCGGCATCCCCGTTTGGGAGCCGGCTCAGCCAGGGCTCTGCAGGGCGACAGGCCCCTCTCTGCACAGTGCGGGCGCCGGGATCTGCAGCTGAGTGCGGGAGCGGGAGTCTCTACCGGACTTTCACTCCCACCTGGTCCCCTGTCCCCTGAGCTGCAGCTCCGCCGTCAAAGGGGCTATGGTCAAGTTTGGGCTGTTTGTTCCCAAATAGCTCATGAGTTGTACTTGGTGTTACCCTTTGACAAAACTGTTAAAAATGTCAACCCAATATTGAAACGTGAGTGCCGGGTATCTTTGCTTTTAAGGACATTACAAAGCGCAGACTGATTTTTAAAGAGAAGTGAGAGAGTAGGTATTACTGCCACTGTGCCCAGACTGAATAAGACACTGGAGCATTTATTCCATCAGTAACATAACTCGGAGAATAACACTGGTGCTTATGACTCTGGCACAGTTGTCGGCCGTGAGGGGGCTGCCCGGCCTCCCTCCAGCTGTAGCGCCCGGGAACGCACAGGACCGGCCCCGCAGCTCAGCCATAAAATGAAGTCTGTAAATGGTTCTTAAATTGAGTTCAAACTGAGTGTGGAAATCAATTACTTTTCAAATACCCAGCGCAACAATTAACCCGGAACCTTATTGCCAAGCTCCACTCACTGTTCCCAGCTCTGTGTTCAGCTGGGAAGCTCAGGAAATCTTGGAAGGATACGGAATGAAATGGAGGCTGGAGTGAGTCTGGAGAGGACAGACTTACCTGTGCAAGAGTGGTCGTCACGCTGCGTGGAGAAGCAGCAAGGCCGTCGGGTGCAGAAAATGTGGGTTTTGAGTCAGCTCTTCTGTTCGTGAGGCCTGTCTCAGTTTCCCCATTTGCAAGAGGTGTATTTTGTGAAAGATACTGGAAAATTCTGCCCCAAATGGGGTTATGTCTCTCTCCTGTGATTTGCTTATAATAATATTCTTCCTTCCTCATATTACAACCCTATCCCTGACACTGAAGGAATGATGCACACAAAAAGGTGAGAAAATCCCGCTTAGTTCCAGGAAACCACGCACAGTACTGACGTGTCACACAGCCACGGTTCCACTCAAGGTCAAGCCTTTCAGTGGGACAACTAGTGTTTGAAGAGTTGCAAATGGTTGGACTCTTAAATCAATCAGTTCCCCGACTTTTTAACAAGTCCTTTGGGTCCATTGTCAGCTTTTAATTAATTGAAAGATTGTTTTATATTATAAACTCGTTAATTCTATTGTGACAAAATATTTAGGCAGATTTTGTCAATCAATACTGTACATGTAAATTAGAGTCAATGACATGAGACTTAGACTCACAAAGTAAGTTACCACGTGTTCAAGGAATCTAGTGGTTGTATTAATTACAATAATACAAAAATCTTTATAATTTGCATAATCACAGCCCACTTAGATGTGTTCTATAAACACCATGGTTTACCTAGGTGTCCGACCTCACCAACATGACTGAAGTAACATAGAAATTAATAATGCCCATACGTAAGAAACTTACAAACAAGAATTAATGTTTATGGTTAAGAGATTTTATTGCATAAAATTTTTAAGTATCAAAGAATGTGATTCACCTGCTACCTTACACTAATGAAAGACACCACCTCTGTTATCTCGGGCAGCACGCAGCCGCCCTCTGCTCTGGAGGGAGACTATTTCTCTGCCTTCTAAGGCTGTTTGCTATACGATGTCCTTGGACAGATAGATAGATAGTCAGTGCCCCTGCAGACAAGATGCGCAGAAACACAAGACACCCGCGGGGAGTCGTCTCTTCTCCCAAGCCTCCCTACAGCCACACAAATGCCTGTCAGACTCACTGGCACTAAGGAGTCATTTACTAAATAGTTCAGAATGTAGATATAAATGACTTAGAGTCCAGAGATGACAGAGATTCACGATAGCAGTCTGACAGGCCAACAGACCAGCTCGGAGTCTTCCCACCCCTTCTCACATTCCAGTTGCACGCTGAGAATGTATTTCAGAGGTCCATTTGTGACTCAGCTGTTTGGACATCTGGCTGCTGCCATGCACGGGGTGTTCACAAGTTTGGTGTGCAGCACTTGCAGAGTTCCGGGGCACACATGCCTGCAGTGCCTTTAGCCCCAGCTGCTGGCATCGCCTCGTGGTCCCCAGCTCCTGCCTCTGGGCAGCACCAGCTGTGGTGGTTCTGCTACATCAGGGCCTGCAAACTTTTAGGGCCTGAATTGTTTGATTTAATTTGCTTTTTCCAACAGTAAGAAATGTAGTTTAGACCCTCAAGACAAAGGAACAGTGTTGGGGTGTGTGATCTGGAAAAGGGAGAGAGAGCTTCAAGCATGTGCTGTCACAGCTGTGTTCCTTTGTCCTTGCTCTAAGTAGCCGTAGGTGAGAAGTAAGTGTTTCTCCATGACAATGTCTATGTTACACTCACAACAGTGATGATGTTCCTGAATGAGGGTCCTGAGACCTGTCAGGTCTGTATTGCTGTTGCCTTAGCAACTTGTCATGACACAGAGAACACCTTTGTCTCACATGACGCAGGTGAGGCCTCAGGGGACAAGGCCACTTTGTACATAGGTGACAGATGCCAGGCAGACTGTGCAATGTTTTAAATGACAAAGGCAACTTCTTCTCCATGCTTTTATGATTTGGGATGGTACCAATTACTTGGAACCCCTTTCTAGGAAGTGACTGGGACATACTTGAATATTTTAAGTTGAAGATTACTCTCAAAGTAGGTTCTTCAGAAATTCTCTTCTATTTTATTCTGAAATATCACCCTGAAATTTTTTTTTTTCAGAAAGTCAGGTGCTCAGATATAAGGGATTCGTTTGTTGGTTTCTACACTTGAATATAGTGTTCTGAAAGCAATTGCTTTGCTGACTTCTCTAGCATGTACATGAATGAGCAGACACGGTTGAACAAAATATGAGCAACCCAGTTAGATGGTTCTGTTTGGAATTTCAAAGACCGAACATCACAGAAAGCTTGTAACGTGATTGACGTAGAAATGGCATGTTTATGCTCACGAAAGAATCCAGTAAAGCTTTCTGCCACTTTTAAGCAGTTTTAACATATCCACCCTCTAGCATTGTAGAAAATGGCTCAGAATCATGATCCAGACAATTCTGGAAGACTGTGTGTGAGTGAATCTTGTGTTGGAAGAGTACATGCTGCACACACATGTGAAGGAATAGTGTGCCCCACATGGCGCTTTTTTCATTTACTCATTTACTCAGCCCGTCTTACCCTGCGCCCAGGGGTAGCTGCTGGGCTATAGTGGAGATGCTGGCAGACGGAGCTCTCAATCTTGTGTCCCAGGGCAGGGATTGATAAAGCTGATAGGTGACTGCAGCGCAGGGTAGTAAGTAAAACCCAGGGGGAGGAGTTCTGTCGGAGCAGACAGAACGCTCCCAACCTGGCTCTCATGGGTCAAGAAGGACAACTCTCTTCAAACTGAGAGTTGAAGAATGAGTGGTATTGACACAGGGAAAGAGGAGTTGTGGCTGGGGCTCGGGGAGGAGAAAATCCTGCTGGAATCAGTGACCCCCTTGCTGTGGGGCTCGCACACGGGAAGGAGGTACAGCAGGACTCCTGTTCTCAGCCTCAGAGAACTGCACCCCAAGGACGCACGGTCTGCTTTAGACTGGGGGGGCTTGAGATCCCAGGAAGCCAGCCAGCCGTCTGGAATCTGCTGAGCCTGAACCCGCTGCTGTTCAGTTATGATTTGGGGTTGGTGGGATTGCTGGATCACATGGTAGTTCTATTTGTTGAGGCCAGACACAGAAAGACAGATACTGCATGATGGCCCTTACGTGTGGGATCTAAAACAGTTGAACCCATAGAAGTGGGGAGTGGAATGGCGGTGACGAGAGGCAGGGAGAGGAGCCAAGGAGTGAAGAGACGGAGGTCAAAGGGCATAAAGAAATTGTGGGGCATAAACATGACGGAACGCTGCTCAGCCTTGCAAAAGCAGCTCCTGCCGTTTGTGACAGCATGGATGAGCCTGAGGACATTAGGCTAAGTGAAATAACCCAGATACAGAAATAAAAATACCACGTTATCTCACCTGTGTGTTGAATCTAAGAGTTGAATACCTGGAACAGAGAGTAGACCAGTTGTTACCGGGGCAGGGAGGAGGAGGACATGGAGGGAGAGAGATGAAAAGGTACAGCACCTGCAGCTGTGTAGGATGAATAAGTCCAGAAATCTAACACACAGCATGAGGTTTATGGTTAATAATATATTGTATACTGGAAATTTGATAAGAAAGTAGATTTTAGGTGTTCTTACCACACACACACACACACACACACACACAACGATGGATGGTGACATATAGGTTAATTTGCTTACCTGCAGCAAGCATTTCATTAGGTATATGAATATCGAAACAGCGCGTCCTACTTAAATATGTACAATTTTAAAATGCTGACTTGTAAATGAGTTGCAAAGACTTTTCATAATCTCAACTGAAATATTTGTGTGACTGTTCCTAAAATTATAAATTGTCATACAAATGTGAGGTATTGCCATCACATTCATTAATTCAAAGTTTCTGTAAAAGACTTATCTATGAATAATTTTGTGTTAGTTTCTTAAAAAGGAACAAATTTCAATCAGAAGAAGTGAAGGAAATGAAAAGTCTTCATGGAGAGGTTTTGGGGCACCGTGGTTTTGATGGCTTCCTCTTTAGCACTTTTGCACTAACATTAAATCCTTTCACATCTAGATTTTCCCATTTTCCAGTGCCTAACATCGGAACCACGCATTTGTTCTAAGAATTAAATAAGATCATGATTGATAAAACATCTGGAATTCTGCCAGGCACAGCAATGGCAACCTATACATATTTTAAAACAGTGAAGTTTGGCTCAATTCTTCAGGGATGTCTCATGGGGAGGTTGAGGCCAGGAAACATGAATACACACGTGGCCTCATGCATGACACAGACACACGTCTGCTACCCAGAGTGAGCAGCAGGATGCTGACAAGATTGGTGCACAGCTATCGCTTCCAACATATCAATCATATCACTGTGCAATATAGAAAGCCATTTTCATTAATATTATTTTTAATTGGCAAATGATAATTGTACACATTTATGGGGTACAATGTGATGTCTGATATATGTAAATAATATGGGATGATTAAATCAAGCTGATTAACATGTCCATCACCTTGCTTCCCTATCACTTTTTGTGGTGAGACATTTGAAATTCTCTCTTAGTTATTTTGAAATATATACTATTATTTACTGTAATTGCTTTGCTGTGCAATAGATCTCAGAACTTATTCTTCCTGTC
>CM052439.1:173718239-173743265 GCA_028533085.1 Varecia variegata
CCAGGTCTAGCATCTCAGGATCCTCTTCAAAGCTCACATGGTTGTTGGTAGAATTCACTTTTTTGCAGCTGCAGAACAGAGGTCCCTGCTTTCTTGATGGCTGTTGGCCAGGAGCTGCTCTGAACATCTGAAAGCCCCATAATTCCCAGGATGTGGTCCTCTCATAGGTCTGCACAACTGGCAACTTGCTTCTGCAAGGGTGGCGTGGTCATCTCTTGCTCACGTCTGCTAAGATGACTTCTTCCGTAGTGAAATACAATCATGGATTAGCATCACATCACATTGACCATGCTCTGTTGGTGGGAGTTGAGTCACGGATTCCACCCAGACTCCAGGGAGGGGCTTGCTTTTGCCTGTTCCCCAACAGAAAGTCCCCACATCCACCCCCTGCCTGCCGGATGCTCCATCACTTCATGTAGTTGGCTCCACTGGCACCGCCAGACCACCCCATGGGAGGTAGCTGCCTGATTGCTCCATATAACACCCCCCCCCCCAGAAATTATCTGCACAGCATGTCCTGTCACTCCATATTTGTATTATTGTTGTATTTGTGCATTTATTTATTATCTTTCTCCCTGTAAGAATGTGAGTTCAATCCGAGGAGGGACCTACTTCATCAGTCATGTTCAAACTGTAACTCAGTGCCTGGCAATTAGTGGGTGCCTACAAAATAGTCACTGGCAGGTTGAATAAATGACTACATTTCGGAGTTTGGGGTCTACTCGTATAGGTGGGGGTCCCTGCTTTGCCAGGAGCTGGTGGAAAAACAGCCATGGGCACTTGAAGGGCAGCGTGCCCTGCAGGTCAGAGCTGGGTTCCCGACTGTCCTGGCATCTGTGGTAGGGGCACTGATTTTTCAGGGACAAATGAAGTCTATTCCAGTGTTACTATTTCAGGTATTGTGTTTTCTATGGTGTATTTTGTCATGTCATATAGGACAGTAATCCAAAGCCACTTGACAGAAAAGAGGGTAAGTAGGGGGTTTTCCTATTTTGCAACATCTTTAGCCTGCGTGTGTGTGTATGCAAGGAAACCCAGTTGTTTTTTCCCTTCTGTTAATCAAGTTCTTTTGTCCATAAAACATAATATCCCTGGCCACGAAGCTAGTCTTGTCCATAGGATCAGGTGGGGGCCATCTGGTCAGGACAGGTCAGAGGAAAGGAGGAATACACACAGACAGAATGTGCCCCCCCCCCTTCTACCCACACAGAACTCATCAGATCTCTGGCATAAAAACATTAAAGCCATTCTTGCTTCAAGAATTCTTTTTGGTTTGTATAGAAAAAATTGCAAATGCAAGCCCGGCCGTTATTATCAAAGCTTAGCTAATCTTCTTTCTGATGATGGATGCATCAGTTTATCTAATAACTTGGAGGTTTCTTGAAGATCCTGGCACTGTTTTATCAGAACGAATCATGGATAACACGGTCAATTTATCTCGGTCTCCTGCCTCCAGGAGTTTTCAATACATTACCCGACACTGAGAGGAAGGCTGAGCATCTTGGTTTCGGAGCTTAGGATGCTATTGCTCCGTGGGGAATGCTCTCCTGTCTCAGTGGAGCAGCAATTTAGACCTCCAGTGTGATAGCAAATGGGCTTTGACATTTCACCATATTTAGAGCAACCACAGATGCTATTGTGATTCCAGGGCTGCATATGTGATTCATTATTTACTGTTTCTAAGGAATTTGCATTCGTATTTCATTGTGATGTAAATAGCCGCAGCAATGATAAATTCTACACCCTATGCACCCACGATGGGCTGGGGCAGGACTTTCTTTTTTGCATCCTCTGATCTCTCACATCACAGTTTTTCACAGTTGAAGGGAGAATCGTTGGCTCTCAATGGCAGGTTCATCTCTCCACTGGCTGGCAATTTTAGAAATGCCCGCAGCTTTTCAAGAGCATGAGAAATAGGGTTGTTTTCTCTCTCAGGGTGCCCTGTAGGGGCTGGCGGATCCCGAATTTAGTTCTGAGATGTAAATACTAATTCACAGCCCGCCATCCTGTTACAGACGTCACTTTACTTGTTCATGTTAGAGTTTTGCTTTGGAAGTTCAAGCCACTTTTCTCCTGAAGAACATAACTTGCTCTGTGTTTCCTTACAAGGAACAGTTAGCACCGTTTCTCAAACTGGAGGATTTAAATCGGCACCCTGGTTCCCAAGACATTTCCAAGAATGAGTTGGGCTTTTGCACATAAAAATAAAAAATTACTCTTCTTTGTGTTTCTCCACCTAGAGGGAATGCTTTGTTTCCTCTTTGGAAGGAGTTGTTAGCGGGAAAAGCTGACCTTTCCGAATTGCCCATGTCTTTCTTCAGCCACCACAAGCCCCCGGGAACCACCGATCTGCTTTCTGTTAGTCCTTATAGATTAGTTTATTTTCTCTAGAATTTATAAAATGCCATTCTAAAAAACTGGCAACCTTATCTTTATGAAATGATCTTTTTCTTTGTGGTAATATTCTTTACACTGAAATATGCTTTGTCTGAAATTAATATAGACTCCTAACATTTTTAGATTTGTGCTAGAAGGATATATCTATTTTTATCCTTTTATTTTTAGCCCATTTTTATCCTTATAACTAACATATGTTTCTTGTAGTCAATATACATTTGGGTGTAGGTTTTCGATCTCACATGATAATCTTTGCTGTCTCTTTAGTACATTTAGACCATTTGTAGTTACCTTGATCATTGACATGGTCAAATATAAATCTATCCACTTATTGCCTGTATTTCATTTGTCCCATATGTTCTTTGTCCTCCTTTTCTATTTTTCTGCCTTCTTTTGTAACGACTCGATGTCATTATGACTCCATTTTATATCCATTCTTGTCTTATTCTCTATAACTCTTTTAGTATTTTAGTGCATGCTTTGGGGTTAATAATATAAACTGTTAATTTATCCCAGTCTACCTTCAAGTGATATTTTACTACTTCACATATAGTATAAGAAACTTACAATAACATAGTTTCTTTCCTTCCCTCTGGATTTTTGTGCTGTTTTTGCCATACATTGTGATCTTACGTTTGTTGTAAACGCCACACTGTGTTGTTGCATGTTGTTTATGCTCTAGCTAAATACTCTCTAAAAGGGGATTTAATCATCAGAATAGTCTCATATACCTACCCAGGTAGCTGCAACTTCTCTGCCCTTCGTGCTCTCACCAAAGATCCACATTTCCACCTGGAAATACTCCTCCTCACAGAAGAACTGCCTGTAATATTTCTGGTAGTGCCATTTCATTGGTAACAAATTCTTTCAACTTTTTATGTCTGAAAAGTCTTTATTCCACTTCTACTTTTGAAAGATCTTTTCTCTAGGTATGAGATTGTAGGCTGGCAGTTTTTCTTTCAGTACTTTAAAAATGCTGTTACACTGCCTTCTTATCTGTGTTATTTCTAAGGAGAAACCTACTGTCACCATAACTGTGTTCCTCTTTATGTGATTGTTTTTCCTCGTGCTGCTTTTAAGAGTTTTTCTCTATCATAGGTTTTGAGCAGATGCATTATAAAGCGTCTTGGTATTGCTTCCTTTATTTTTCTCGTCCTTGTAGTGAGTTTCACCAAATTAGGAAAAATTTTGATCATTACATCTTCTTTATGCTTTCTCCCTCCACCACTTCCTCCTCCTGCTCCTTCTCCTTTTACTGATCATATTCCCTTAGGGACTTTAATCATTTGTGTATTATTCTGTTTGTATTTGTTCCAGATGTCACTGATACTTTGATTATTTTTTTTAAGTTCTCTTTTCTCTGTGTTTTATTTACAGTTTCTAATAGTATGTTTTTGAGTTCCCTAGTCTTGTCTTCTGTGATGTCTTATCTGCCATTGTTCCTATCCAGTGCATTTTATATGTCACATATCATACTTTTCACCTCTAAGAAATTTTGATTTGGGTCTTTTTAAAAACCTTCCATGTTTTTACTTTGTACTTTGAGGGGTACAGTTATAATAATTGTTTTAAGATTACCTTCTAACTCTAAAACCTCTAGTAGTTCTGGCTGTTTCAATTGATTTTTTTTTTCTTTTGATGGGACATATCTTGCTTTTTATTTAAAAGTTTGGTGATTTTTTATTTGATGCAACATATTGTGGTTTGATTTTGTTGTGTGCTGGGTACTTTTGTTTCCTTAAAAATGTCCATGAGCTTTGCCTTGGGATGACATTAATTTGCTTGAACACAGTTTGACACACTCCTGTCCTGCTTTTTCAGATTTGTTGTACAGGACTGGACCAGTGATCACACTAAGACAGCGGTCTCCAGCCAGGGTAAATTTTGCACCCAGAGACATTTGGCCACAGCTGCAGTATTGGTGTGTGCTGGGCTAATCTTGGGGTGCTACGAAACATTCTATCATGCACAAGACAAACTTCCCACAGCAAATAATCATTCGGACCAAAGTGTCAGTGGTGCTGAGATTGAAAACCAACGATCTAGGCCTGGTAACTCTTAGTGACCTAGACTAGGTCTCTCTATGTACTTTGCCCAATACTCAATGAATTATGAGTGTTTTTGTTTGTTTGTTTGTTTTTCTTTCTGGCCGGTAGGCAATGTTCTCTGACACTATTCTCAGCCCCGTGTGAGTACCTGGCTCTGTTTCCTCCGACCTACTTAGGTGGTTCTGCCCTCAGCCTCTCCAGCCTCCACCTGTGTGTGGGCTCATCGGTACTCAGCTGAGTACACGGCAGGGACCCTCTAGACATCCCTGAGGGTGTCCCTGCTGCTGTCTCTCTCCGATACCCTGCACTGTGGATTCCACCTTCTGCTCAACTCCGAGTCTGGTGGTGTCCAGCGAAGCTCCCCCCTCGCCCAGGCCTGGGCGCTCTGTCAAGGAGGCAGCTGGGATGAGCAGAGTTCTCATCATCCTCGTCTCTCGAGGCCTGTAGCCGTCATTGCTGGACGCCCATTTCTTTACAATATGTGTTTCATACATTTTGCCTATTTTTTTGTTGTTGTTTCTTCAGGTGGGTGGGTAAACACAGCCCCTTTCTTGACAGAAAGGGAAGTTTTTCTCATGTATTTATGTATCCTAACAGTCTTATAAAGGGGGCTCTTCTTTTATGTTCTCTCTCTTGTGCACAGTCAGTTACCAGCCTGCTCCTATATATAACTTATAAGAAAATTTTACTTTCACCAGTGAACTACCTAGTCAGCTTCACAGAAATTAGAATGCAAAGCGTTATTAGATTACTATAATACAGTATTTTCAAAGTTAGACTTATAATGCTCTTATTATATTAATAAATGCATTTTTAATCTTTAAAATCTGAGTTGATCAACTGGTTAGAATTTAATTTTTACTAAGTAAAATGCAATGAAACTAAATGATATTTTATCCTAAAAATTTCCAGGCAAAACAATTAAGAAAATACACAATACTGTCTAATAAAGAAGTTAACTCTGTACCAGTAAGCAATATAAAATAGCAAATTTCCTTGGCATCAGGGTACCTCTCAAGTACGCTCACGCTCAATGACATGTGCTCTCCTGCCAGCACGTTGGTTTCCAGTTTCTTAGAGAATGACTCAGAGGGGCCACTCTTACACTCACGTTCAGCAAACCACGCAGTGCCGTCCCCACTAGAGCACATCAGGGGAATCCGCCCCTCTCATCCGGCCTGTGTCCCATTTCCCACACATTCCAGTGAAACATTATCACTTGCCAACTGTCCCGTTGCTCTGTTTAATCCCCTGTTCGGGGTGTGTGTGTGTGTGTGCGTGTGTTAGTGAGTGTTGGTGTCAGCCTACAAAGTCCCCTGGGAAGGCCCAGGACTGCGAGCTCCCCCAGCAGTTTCCTGGGGCTGTAGAACCAGAGAGAAGCTTAGGGACACGATATTGGCCTGGTGATCAGGCACCTGATCTAAGTCTTCCCTTGAGCCATACTTGTCGTTTGGGATTTAGCCGTTGTTTATATCCTTTTGTCAAGATGTAGTCACAGCTTACTAATTGAGTCGCACTGAAAAGTCTATTAAATTAATCTTAAAAGCCCCAATAATGATAGTATGATTTTTCTCTTATATTGCGTTAGGCTTTAAAGAGACTCAAGCAAGAGCACAATTCTTAAACTTGCACATAAAGTCACATACGTTAACACAGAGTTGTTAGATTTTTTTAATATCAAAAATAGGCCTATATTATCAAAAGAGTTTATAACTCGATAATTGAGTTTAGAGGTGGAAATATTAAAAGATCCAATTTTTAGAATTTTAAAATTGAAAACACGCTGCAAGCATGTCCCATTCATGCCCCTTAAGCATTTTGCTTCCAGGGCTGCAGGGTTGTCACAGGCAGGGCAGACATCTGATTTTAACTCACTCCATATTGCCCACGTGCTTTTGCAGGTTGGAAGGCCCAGACTCAGTGATTTCAGCATTATCTGTGCTTTGGCACTTTCTCGTTGTTTATTTAACTCAAGAAGAAATTAATATGACTTTAATAAAACCACAGATGTTAATGAGTTCTAATTGTCCAACGACCCCTGCCTTGGTATATTGCAAAGACTTGGACAGGATGTGCGGCAGAGTCCTGGAGAATTTAATGGCACTTGTGTATATTTTAAAATAAAATCTGAACAAGGCGTGAGGCAGCAACCTTAAGGGAGAAGGCATCACATCTAACCTGGTAAGAATTCGAATGTTCTGGAGCCAGCTCACTCCAGATGCTTCCTGCACCCTCTGTCAAGCTTCCCTTTCCTTGGACCCAGTGCCTGGACCCCAAGTAAACACTGGTGTCATCCCCCGTCCCTCCCTCCTTCTTTCCTTCCTTCGGAGGAAGAGAAAGGGACTAGTCACAGGGATGTCCTTCCAGATCAAAAAACAAATTCCCAGCGAAGCTCTCGGCCAATCTGCAGACTGTCCCCTGGGCTTCTCCCGGCATCTAGACCCAGAGCTGCCATGAACCTCCCCCTGGCTGGGCCTGGGACCGAGGCCCGGTGCCCAGTGGGGCCCGCATTTTCGTGTGGCCGGTTTCTCGGTGGTGTTTGGGCCCCTTTCCTTTCAGCAAGCGACTGTGGCACGGAGGGAGGGGGACCCGCGGCTGCGCCCCCGGGGGAGGGACGTGTCAGGGGAAGGCAGGAAGCTCCACGACAAATCTCCAAAACGCCATCTCCCGTTGAGAGCAAAAATGCCCGGCAATAATTCCGACTCCCCGCAGAGCCACGTCTGGGGTCTTCGGCATCTGTAGCCGACAACACGAGATGGTGATTTCACGCTAAGTTTGGGACTTTAGAATGTTAAGTAACAAACCAATATTGAAAGTGACAGGCACAGAGCGCCTGGTCCCCACCAAATACTAATTGCTGTGGTAGGAGCAAGTGTCAGCGTCATAAAAACTGTCATCTTTTGGCCTTCGTTTCTGTTGTTGTACACAAACCGGTTCCGTTCCTTGTCCCCACATGTTTCAAATCAAGCAAGGAATATAAATTTAATATTTAGCTCCAAATCTCCGTACATTTGGCACAGTGTGGGCGAGAGGCAGTCGAGTCCCAGCTCCCTCCTCGGGGCAGAGAGCTCGGAAGGGGGTCGGGAGGGGTCCAGGGCTCCCTTTGTGGGGTGGCTGAGCCCACCCTGCTTGCTGTGTGGCCCCCCTGGGCCTCCCTGCCGTCCAGCCCTCCCCTGGGGACCAGAACTCCTCGGGAACCACGGCGCCCCACCTTCCTCCTACACACCTACACACCTCCTCCTACACACCTACACAGCCCCTACGCCAGGGCCAGCCACCTTTCCCGGTAAAGGGCCAGTCATTATGGCCCGTTGCTTCTGGGCAACGTGGTCCCGGCTGCAGCCCTGCAGGTGCTGAGGAGGCAGCTGGAGCCACGCATGCGCGAACACACACACACACACACACACACACACACACACACAGCCGTGTTCCCGTGCAGATTTACTTATGGACTCTGACATTTGAATGTCATATAATTTTCATGTGTCACAAAATCTTCTTTTGATTTTCAGAAACATTTAAAAGTATAATACCTATTCCTAGGTTGAGGGCCTGACATATACAAGTTTTGTTGCCATAAACCAATGTGAGCACGAAGGGGCGCATGTGCGGAGCTCCCTTCCCGGCGCGGCTCCGGCTGCAGGAGAGCTCTGTGTGCGCATGCGCAGCCGAGCACAGCCACCCAGACGCTGGCCCGGGCTAATTGTCACTCGTATTCCTACAGCTGAATTCGGCTCTTACAAGCATATTTCGCCATAATAGTGGCTAGTAAATGTTTATATTGATATAAATATTTCAATACATGTTTTTATATTGAAAATTGACTGCAATGCCCACCCAGCTCCCTTGGCAAACAGCAGATGGCTTGTCAATAAAACATTTTTTTACAGTTGTTGTTTTTGATGATGAAGTTGTTTTGCTTCTAAATTAGGTCAAATTACGTTAAGACACATTATTGAAAGAGCACCTTAAATTTTAAAAGCCTTTAATCTATGTGGGAATGTCTGTTCATTTGGAATCCATTGTCTTATTTCCCTGTTTTTAATATACAATAAATCTCATGTATTCTAGCATTTTGTTGCTAATCTCATGCCTTGGCAGGTTCCTGCCTTGGCCCTTTTCCACTGCTCTTAGTGGGGAATGAGTATTCATAAAATAATTCACTATTTTGAAAATATTCCAGTATGAAGGAGGGGAGGAAGGATTTCTTCATTTATTTTTCTATCAAATATAACTTGAAAAATCCTTCAGCCTCTAAGTCCCTATAGTGTTTGCAGCCATCTGCTCCCCGCTCCCCTAAGTTTTGATTTCTTTAAAAATATTCAGGAAATGTCAAACTATATAATTTTTTTGACATAATTAAGAAAAGATACACTTTATGCAGATTCTTGACTCTCATCGGTTGGCAATTTACGATTTGGTTTCTCACCTTTATTTCAAGAAGACAGAAATTGTGTTTTATGGAAATGTTTGGAAGAGGATATGTTTTAATCAAAGGTGTTAATCTTTTCCTGTTTTCCCATAGTACTTTGAGAAAACAACAAAAATCGAATAAACTTCAGAAAATCATGTTTCAATACCTTTTAATATTAATTTCAGGGCTATGCTACAGAGAAGTCTGACTTTTCTTGTCCATATCTGCTCAAATCTTCGTTTCCCTGAGAATGTGCTTTGCAGCGTCTCTGTGCAGCCCAGCAAGCCTTTGTGGGTGCAGCCATCGAGTGCCAGAGGTCGGGGTGGCGGCTGCTTTGCCCAGGCTGCAGGCGAGGGAGGCTACGGTGTCCTGCCTAGAACACGCCGCGGAGGACATCGGCTTGGGAGCCACTGCTGTGCTGACCGTTTTTCTTTTTTGCTCCATTCCATCCTCACTGCTCTCACCCCGACAGCGTCCAGCTCCTTCACAAACACATGCCTTTGGTCACAAAGGAGACTGGGTGGGAAACTGTGGCCCAACCAGTTCAAATCCATCACCCCAGTGGGGAACAACTCAAACCACATGGCCCGGAGGCTCGGAGCCACCCGAGCCATCTGTGTGGACAGAGGCAAAACCCACCCTTCCGAACAGGGCGGGGCTGCCAGAGTGTTTTATGTCTCCCTAAGTCCGGCCTAACGTGCGTCTTCCTTTCCACTGCTTTTGCGTCATTTTCTGCATCGTTTTAAGCATCATTAAGAAATGGGCAAAATCCGAGTATCATTTTAAATTGCACAATTCTGAAGCTATTGGTCAGCATTCCGGGGAAGTTAAAACACAATTATTGCAATAAGGAATAATTCCAGTCCATAATGTTTACATGCATTTTTTTTCTACCCATATCCAAGAGCTTTTGCTTGCAAATTTCTGATCTCCTTTTGGCTCCAAATAACAATTTACTTAATAGAATAATTTGTGAAGTACAGCTTAAATAAGTCAGTGAGATTGTTTAGATTAATAAACAATTTTCATAAATAAAATAAGATCTATTGCTTTGAGTCTATCTTAAAGATGTTCAACTTTCTTTGATACTATTTCTATTTCTATTTTGTTACTGTTTCTGTTTCTCTCAATTGTCTTTTCACTCAGAGAGTTTATAGTTTTTTTCAATTATCTACGTTCTGTAAATTTCTACAGACATCTCCATTTGTCATCTTTGTTTTCCAGATTCCTGTCTGTTTACAATGAGAAAGGGAGTGTCCCTTCTGTGGCAGGACATTGGTTAGGGCCACCTCCTGTTTCTCCAGGGCACAGAGCTGGACTAGATCTCCCAGATCCTGGGGCCCTCAGGGTGCCGTGGGGACCCGGGGTGTGGTCAGTGAAGACCTATGCTGCTTTCAGGTCTGGCTCATGAAAGCTCTTCTCAAGCTCCAATGTGCTGTCCCCACCAGCTGGCTGGACTCACAGGCTCCTGTGGAGGGTGCTGGTGACCTTGGAGATGGGGCTGCCACAAGAGGAAAAAACCCCGAGTCCCTGAAACCCTGTGGGAAGGCCACCTTCCTAATTCTACCTGCCCTGATGTTTTCCAGGGACAACACCTTCTCCTTTGGCCAGAGGGCAGCCTGTGTGGGGTTGGCGTCCTCTGCGGGGGGTGCTGCTGCAGAGTGAGGCCCTGGACTCTCCACCCTGTGGGGCAGCCTGCTCCCCTGCACAGTGAAGGGGTGTCGCCCACCTACCCTGGCACAGGCAGCACAGCCTGCCTGCTGTGACATGTCTGCCCTCTGTGCCCCCTCGGGCCGGCGCACTGTGGCCAGCACCTGGCCGTCTGGCTCCCCGCCTGGGGGGCTCTGATGCGGGCGTGACGTTGCCATCCTCTCTGCTCTCGCTGTTGCTACGGATCATCCCTGTGCCTTGCTCACCAGCCCCCTTTTCTTTCCTTTTCTCGAAAGTCTAAGTAGCAGAGACAGGCAGCAAAGAGAGAATCATCTGAAAGCTGCCTGTTTCCTTTCTTTGCACTACCATCGGGATGACATAACAATCCTCATTCCCCCCAGGACTGACAAGGGGAGAGTCAGGGTAAAGATGTCCTCACGGCTTCCAGGTAGAACTGGGAGCTGGAGCTGGGCTCCTGCTCTCTAACAATCGCACAAGAGCTACAGAAAAGGTGCTGCGCTTCCTCATTGTGAGACGACAGTGAATTCCATGTTGTGGAAGCCACTGTCATTCTGTTCCTGCCAGCCCCAGCCTGTGCTGATGCAGAAATTGTGAGGATGGTGACCGAGGCCGGGGGATGGGGCCCCAGAGCACGTGTGCAACGCAGGACCGAGGGAGCGTTCTCACGGGAGGGGCGGGAAGTAAAACCGGAGCATCGGGCAGGCTCTGCCCTGTGCCACCAGCTGGGAGCGAGGCCTCACCCTGAACCCAGCAAGGGCCATAAAGGGATCTGACGGGACTCTCATTCCATGCCCTGATTTCAGACTTGCATGTAGAGGTGCCACATCTGCTTTTACAGGGAGAATGCACAGTGTGTACGTGTGAGTGTGTGCATGTGTAAGAGTGTGTGAGTGTGTGTGTGCACATGTGTGTGCATGTCTGGGGAGCCCTGGTGGCAGCATTTGATACAGAACGTCCAGTCAGGAAGTAACTGTGGTGGTAAAGGAGAGAAATTAAAAACAGCTGAACTAAGACAAGTGTGGACTGTCGGACCATGGCAGGGACGTAGGCTGTGGAGTTCCACAGTCGAAGCCTGGCTGCTGATTGGACAAGGGGACCACACCTTGGGCTTGCCTGTTCCATGGTGGGCAATTGGTATGCAGGTACTGAGCACAGGAAAGAGAAAAGTAATTTTAATTTATATCAGTGATTTTATTAATAATTTATACTTCCAATTTTCTCATATCTGGGAGGGATAATAAAATTTATTATAATAATATGTTCATTGTCTTGTATAGGGCCATCCATTGAACCAGCAGACCAGTTTGCAAAACAAGTACGAATACAAAAATCCTTGAAATTCAGTGTACACTATTTTAAGAAAATTTATGTTTGTCTTCTTTTTAATTATGACTTCACGTCTGTGTGATCACACATCTGTGCCAGGCCTGAGCTCTGGGGCCATGTCCTGTCTGTGAAAATCACACAGCACTCTTTTCTCCTGGCCTGTTACCTGCTGGGAGCCCATTTGCCTCTGGGGTCCTCTGTCGCATAACTAAAAGTGAGAAGTAGTTATCCCTCGGTAATCAGCTTACTAGGAGAACTGTGTTCACATCCAACAGGATGTTTCCTGTAGCACTTTCACGGTCTAAGAAATCATTAATATTTTCTCCACAAGTGCCTGCACTGGGGCTGTACTTTGTGTTTTCTTCACTACCTATTTCCTAACTTCTCCCACCAGCGATATGAATTGAGGACTGGACCAAAATGCTCCTGGAGGGTGCTCCGAACCACGCTCTTCCTCTTCCTAGTTACATTTTGTAAAATATCTGAGCCAAGTCACCCGCACGTTCCACAGGGAAAACAGAAAACACCTCAACCGAAAGCTACTGGGAGTGTCTCTCCTCCCTCCCCCAGTGAAGAGAACACACCTTCCAAATGCGTTCTGACCCAGTGCAGGTCTGTGTGGACAGCAAGGCCGCACTGCTTTCCGCATGTGGAGTCTTCCACAGCCTGCCTCCCGTGCACTGCAGTGTCACCGTCCAGTAATGGCCAATGCAGGTCCCCGTCCTCCCATGCCCAGTGTGTGGCTGGCGTGGTGCTGGATTCCAGAACAGACTTCCTGCTTTGTGCAGGCCCGGCCGCTGCACCTTTCAGCAAGAAAGAGCAAGTCACAGATGAAGGGGGTTTGCTCCAGAGGACCCAGGGAAGTAAACCCCAGATGTGAGTTAGTGGTTCACATTTGCAAATGCAAATCTGGTGACATAAATGTCCCCGAGCAAGGCCTTCAGGGTCTGGATGGGATGTGTTTATGGTGCTGATGTGAGCTGGGAATCCCCGGAAGGGGAGAGGGCTTCCCGGCTGCCGTGAGGGGATTGGATGCGGGCTGTGCCCGGTGGAATGGTTAAGGTCTGTGTTCTGGAATTACAAGGGCCTATAATTACAGAGACAGGAAATTGAGAAGCCTGGAGGAGCAGATCCCCAGTGGGGAGCCCAGACGGGCTGGAGGAGATATAGGATTGGAGTGGAACTGAGTATGTAGAAAAATAACAACCACGGTTTGGGAGATGGTCCCGCAGGTGCCGGCCAAGTGCCTGTTGCAGTGTGAAAACCCACCTCAGCAGGTGTGTCCTCTCAGCAATTGTCAACGCTCCGGCTAAACAAAGCCTCTCACACTCAGAATTCAGCAGGGAGAGTGTGTCTCCTGTTCTTCCCCCAGCCTTGCTACCAGATTATGACATAAGAAAACAAAGTCTCTCTGTTAAGTTTGCAAATCCTACAGTCACGTAGGCCAGTGGGGGGTGGGGGGCCCCCCAGCGTGGCACAGGTGCAAACCCACTCGTTCCACCTGCCCTGAGAGCCGAGGAAAGGTTCCCGTCTCTGTCTGCAGGGTCTCCAGCCATCACCTCGCGTGCAAGCGTGGTCTGGGGATGGCCCAGGGGTGCTCTGGTGGCCGGGCCAGCTACGCTGCTCTTGGAGTCGGAAGAGAGGACAGAGTCCTGGCAGGGTGGGGGACACGGGATCAGCCTGGCTTCAGGCCTCGGGAGCCTTGGCGGTGACATGAGGTGATGCGCTGCCAAATCCCCGTATGAGAGATGTCATCAGGGTGCGGGGAGTGAACAGGGATGAAGGCAGGACAAGGCATCACTAAAGATCCAAGAAGAGCCAGAGCTGGTCATTTAGGGGAGCAGGTGGGTATGAGCAGTGAGAGGCCGGGGAGCCAGGAAAGAGTGGGGCCACAGGAGCGAGAGTGCTCAGAGGGAGGTGGGCGTCAGGTCAGGGCGTCTACAGCCTCACGGCTCAGGGCCCAGGGCAGGAGAAGCAGGGTCTGGGGACGCCCTGTGCTCAGGGTTGGTGCCCAAGCAGGCCGTGCAGGCAGCCTCCCCTCTCACTCAGCTAAGCATGGTACGAGTACACTATTTGTTCTCAATGAGAAAACAAATCACAACAAATTGTAATTTCACTGGAAACACACACGCAAACAATAAACTTCCAGCCATCTACCATTGTCTTTTCTCATGATTTGGGAGTGCATAGTCTCTGATTGTCTTCTTAAATGACACTGATTTCCTGGTATATTTTCTACGGTAAAACTAGAAAGATAGCTTAGTCTTTAACTTGCTCTTTAAAATTTATTTATTTTTATAACTGAACATGGAAATGCACAGGACACATGGAAGCTCTTGCTGTTTGCGGCATTGGGATGGATTTGTGCCCTGCGAATACCGGGTTCTTGATAAGTTCTATTTCCTGAGATTTCCACCACAGCGAGAAATAAAAAAACCTATTGATCTATCTCTAAATATCAATGTTGATTTACTGGTATAAGAGAACATCCATTTTGACGAGGAAATCTGCTTACAGTTTTGCACATCTGGGCACTGGAAGACGTACCCACCGATTAGTCCCCAGTGCCCCATGTTGTAAATCTCTTTCCTCCTCTGTTTCCCATGGGCTTTGCTGCCAGCACTTACAGGACATGTTCCCATCGCAGGGCCCCTGGCCTGGTCCTTTGCATGTGTCTTATGCGTCATGGTAGGGGCAGCTCACGGTAACTTGATTGTACAAGGAGGTGACTGGGGTCCACCATTTCAGGTTAGATTGCGGGTTCAAGGCATCCCTAAAGCAGCTCCACTTTCTGAGCACCCCAAATTGTCCACGAGTGGGTGGCGGGCCAGGGCAGGCAGGATGTGAGTGATCCTGACAGTTAGATTTTTCACATTGGTCAATGCCATCAAAACACAGGACCACATAAGCACCTTGCAAGGCCACCACAGGGGGCCGTGGGCCAGTGGGGGCTGGGGGGCCACGCTGATGCTCCGTTGACTTCGCCCTGCAGGGATCCTGATTCCCAGGAGCTGACATGGTGACTTGAAAGTACTAGTCAGTCTCAGCAGTGATTTCTTGGGCACATTGACAGTGTAGGTGACAAGGACTTTAGAGGAAGACAAGACCCACTCCAGGCAAAAGCCTTTACTATGTTTCCTGCTAGAACATCTGTGAGTTTCCAAAGCTGGAGATCATTCAGTGTGACTGTGTCTCATGCTGGTCACTCCTGAGGAAGCTCCGTGGCCAGGTGCTGACCTGCAGGTGAGGGAGTGACAGGCGCCCAAGGGACAGATGGAGAAAACCAGACTCCTCCTTGGCCACTGCTGGCCTGAATGGAGTGGGGTCCTGTGTACCCTGTAGCACTTCCTTTAAAAAAAGTCACCCAGACACTATATATCATTCTTAAAAATAGAGCGTAAAAAGAATCTTAAGTCAAAGAAATTATTTTTAACGAGTAGTGAGCCGTGGAGGTAGGCAGTCAGTCTACGTATGAGCCGCGTAGGTAGGCCGTCAGTATATGTATGAGCCATGAAGACACACCAAGGGGCACTGGACAGAAGGAGCTGAACGGCCCTCAATTTAGATAAAATGCACATGCATAACACACACTCACACCACTCCCCCAACATTTTTAATCAACTTTTATTTTTCTTTACTTATTTTATGTGAAAGATGGGAAACCTGCCTTTTGCTCCATTTTAACAGCATGGGTCTAGGTTTTAGTATAGGATGTTGCTCTGCGCATGGGACCTGAACTTCTCTCTGATTCTGTTAGATCACAGACTCTCTCGGTTTCAATGTTGTTAATGCCTAGAGATGATATTACATATATTTTACCTTTTGTGTTGTGGTGGCTGAAAAATTCCAGCCACAAAGATGTGTTTGGAAGATGAAATTTTTTCCCAACTAAAACCAGGTGCATATATAAGACCCAGAACATTTCCGAAGAGACCAAATGCTTAAACTCTCACCAATAAACTTAGCAGTAGGAGGCACCAACACGAGACCCCGTTCACTAACAAAATAGAACTTGTCATGTGGGACAGGCATGGTTTAACTGAAATAATCTGTGGTTGGCAATTGCATTTCCAAAATAAATTAATAACCACCTTCATAAGGCTATATATTGCAGCTCCAGTTCTGAAACAATAGACCTAGGACAACCATATTCATTTGGGAAGAACTAATCCTTTTCTGAAAAAGAAACTAAAAGAAATTATGTATAACAGATTTATAAGTATCATGGGGACATATGGTATACTTCCAAATGCACTAAATCACGTCTTCCAACCTGCAAACCACTCCACAGGCAGTGCAATATTCTACTGAAACCCTTCCTCACAGGAGAACTCGGGTGGAAGAGACCAACTTTTATAAAGATGACAGCAGTGATAAAAGTACTATAGAGCAGACAGTATTGAGTCAGTGGAAAAATAGTTTGTTTTTATTTCCCTGGGGTGACCTAATTTAAATGAGATGATATGAAGGGAAATAAAGAAATAAATATATATATATATATGTACGTACATACACACACTACTGGGCTGACAATGGCAAATGTTGCCTTTAAACACATGACCACTGATAATCGTATTTTTTAGCAGGATGGAAATTTGAGACTTTCCAAATGAGAGTAGTGAAAATAATTGAAAGATCAGAAAATTGGTGTAATGAACAAAGGCAAATTGAATTATGATGGCTGAGCTAAGAGGGGGAAAGTCAGACTGAGTTGACTGTTTTAAGGAGTAAGCTGAACTCTACGTTGAGAGGCAAAGAGGAAATGAAGGAACAATTATAATAAAGAAGAAACAATGGGTGTCAGAACAGAAACGACCCCAAAATCACATTAGAATCCCTGGGGTTAAGGACCAGAAATCTGTTTTAATTCTTATTTTTTTAAATTGTATTTGCTTAAGACTGTTCAGCATACAGCTTATAAGTAAAAGATCAAATATAATTCAACAAATGCATTTACCTGGGTTAGAAATATTTTCGTTTTTTTTCCTAATATTTTTTTTTTCCAGAATGTTATGGAGATACAAATGTTTTGGTTACATGGATTGCTTTTTTACTGCTTGAGTCAAAGTTGTAAGTGTGCCTATCACCCAGATAGTGTACACTGTGCCTATTAGGTATGATTTAACCTATCCTCTCTTTTCCTCTCCTACCTGCATGATTTCTGTTGAGCTTTACTTCCATCTGTGCACATGTGTGCTCATTGGTTAATTCCAATTGAATAGTGAGTACATGTGGTGTTTTTTTTTTCATTCTTGTGATATTTCACTTAGGAGGGTGGTCTCCAGTTCCATCCAGATTGTTGCAAAAGGTATTCATTCATTTTTTACGACTAAGTAGTACTCTGTGGTATACATATACTACCTTTTATTAATCCAATCATGAATTGATGGGCATTCAGGCCCATTCCATATCTTTGTGACTGTGAATTGTACTTCAATAAACATTCTAGTACAAGAGTCTTTTTGATAAAATGGCTTTATTTCCTTTGGGTAAGTATCCAGTAGTGGGATTCCTGGATCAAATGGTAGGTTTATTCTTAGTTCTTTGAGGAATCTCTATACTATTTTGCATAGAGGTTGCACTAGTTTGCAGTCCCAACTACCAGCAGTGTATGAGTGTTCCTTTCTCTCTGCATCCATGCCAGAATCTATTGCTTTGGGACTTTTTGATAAAAGCCATTCTCATTGGGGTTAGGTGGATATCTCATTGTGGTTTTGATTTGCATTTCCCTGATGATTAGAGATGTTGAGCATTTCTTCATATGTTTATTGGCCATTAGTCTATCTTCTTTTGAAAATTTTTGTTCATGTCTTTTGCCCAATTTTTAATGGGGTTGTTTGAATTTTTTCTTGCTGATTTGCTTGAGTTCTTTGTAGATTCTGATTATTAGCCCTTTATCAGATATATAGCATTCAAATATTTTCTCCCATTCTGTAGGTTGTCTATTCACTCTCCTGATTATTCCCTTGACTGTGCAGAGCTTTTTAATTTAATCAAGTCTCATTTATTTATTTTTGTTGTTGCCATGATTGTCCTTGTGGACTTCTTCATAATTTCTTGACTAGGTTTTTCCAACATTTTCTGTTTTTAAAAATCCCTAGTGAGTTCAATTGATTCTCAAAATGGAAGGTCATGAGTCACTCCATCTCCTCCTACTGTAAGAAAAGAGTTAAGTTAAAAGAAGGAAAAAAGGATTCTGACTTCATGTTTAATTCAAAATTAGGAAATTCTGCTATGTTGACTCTGTAAGCTCATTTCTGAACATCTCAAAGATTACCTTTTCTGTCTTTTACATGGTGAGGATGAGGGCACTACATTAGGATTCATGCTTAATGTAAATCAGAGGGTCTGTGCAACCCACTTAGTCAAGGAAGGGTAGCCCAGGAACGGTGCTTTATTGCAACCAGGAAGATAGTGTACTCTTTATTTCCCTGGGGACTTAGGTTTGTGCTTTTATTGTTCTCTTTAGATAGCTCTCAACTCAGCAAGAAAAGCCTTCATTACATGGGACAGATTTAATTTGGCAAAATCCACCCCTGTTATCAAACAGAGCACTTGGGAAGCACCTACTTTCGCATAATGGAGTGCTTGGCACTGAGATTCCACATGCAATCACTGGAATGGTCAGTGTGTTTGTTATACTTCCCTGGACTCCTGTCGTGTTTTGAAATTGCATTTTGAAGAATTATACAATCATCATTCTTGTCTTAATACATATTAGTTTCAATTGCTAATGTTGTAAAGATGCTCTCCATTTGCCTCTGTGGGTTGAAAAAGGTGGAGAGCTATGGAAAACACTTGGAAGTCAGCCCGTTCACTCAGTCAGTAATGACTGGATGAGAAACATGCACAGAATGTTTTGTACCCCCAGGAACTACAGACAAAACAAGGGGGAGCAGGAGAAACTTGCTCCACTTTGCAAGTTGATGGTTCTATTAAAGTGAAGCATGATTGCATTCTGAAATTTATTAGCAAATCACTTTCTGCCTATTTGCTGTTCTTGCCTATTGGCCTAGGTTGCCATTAGTTCACCCCAAATCTGGTTTGGACTTATCTCTCTCTCCACCAAATGTTTAGAAATCTTGAGCAAGTCACCCACATCCCTGATTCCTGGTTTTCTCAACATTAAAGTGAGAATAGTAATACCTACACCAAAGAGCAGTTGTAGGAATGAAATGAGTCCAATGTACAGCTCTCAATAAATGTTGGTTTCATCATTTTTCAAAGCATGGGAGATTTGAACTCACTAGAGGACTCCACCTCCAATGCAGTGATGTGACTAGTATTCTTTTACATACTGGGGGAGTCAATGCCCATGTAGCCAACATCGAGTATTTTTAAAGTTATGTGAAGAATTACGTCCAGAGCCCTCTTACATGTTGGCACTTTGGACTTGTACCCCTAACCCTTACCCTCCTCTGCCATTTGATTGTGAAATCCTGAGAAAGAGTCAAGATGGAAAGTACAATGTGTTGGAAAGAAGGTGTTAGAAACTGCTAGAGAGCGAATTCAGGCCCAGCCGTCCTTCCATCCGTAGCTCCTGCAGTGTCTCGGGAACCACTTGGGCCCTGAGCCTAGAGAGCACCCTGGGGGATGGGGAGTGCTCTGAGTTTCTCCTGTGGCACCCGTGCCCGGGCCCATGGGTGCCTCAGGATGGATCCTGTCCCTCTACGTCCCTTCTTCTCTGGAATCTTTTTGCTGTCCCCCTGGAACCCGCCCCCGGCTTCCACATGTTCTTCTAGGGGATTTTTACCCACTGCAGAAAACGCCAGCTACAAAATTTCTACATCAACCTCTTGGTCCCTGGGATTCATACCAGCGTGCTTGAATTTCCTGGTCATTTAATGCTCACAGGTATGAGGGAAAGACATAGGGTCCGAATGGAAACAAATGACAGGAAAACATAGGGACAGTTGTGAGACCTCTCCTAAACTTTATAAACTGGGTTGTTAACTTAGGCGTTCTTTGGAACTTAAGTAGACTAAGGACTCATCTCCCTGGCTCTGTGGTCAACAGAGTTGAGAAGGAAACTTCCTTCCTTGGAGAAACGAACCCTGGCCCTGCCCCCGCATTCCGTCTGCTTCTCCTCCTCCCTGTTTCCTCGCATCTCCAGCCCCTTCCTGGGCAGGACGTTCTTCCCTCTTCCTGCTTCCCACACTGCTCGCTCCTCTTGGGGCAGACGGCCGGATAAGATGAAGGGGAAGAGCTATTTATTCATATCCCAAGTAAAATTCCAGTAAGATATCTCTCTCGGAATCCCATCTTTCATATAAGAAAACATCTCTGTAACACCCATAAAGTACGTAATAGGTCAAACAACTAAATGCACAACTAAATCTAAAATTATGCAGATATATAAATCTTAGTTGATAAAAACTACCCTTCATGGAGAATTTGAGTTATCTCTAGATAAGTTCAGCTCTCTGTTTAGCAGTGACGATGCAGGCCATTTGTATGGGTTTTTAAAATCGTAATCATTATCTAATCTTTTCTACAAATGCGCACAGTATGTACCTGGGCCAACTCAATGTCAAATAATACTTGTATTGAGTTACTTTTGGCCTGAATTTCCTTGGATTTCCATGTTAATCTTTCAAGTATATATTTTAATTATATCAAATTAAATTTTAAATTTTAAAGCCATAAGACAAAAAATGTATAATAAATCTTAATACAGTCAGAGACTTCTCTACTAGATAGCAATTTTTATCAATCTGTAACAAAATTTCCCAAACTTTGATAAACCATTTGGGTCCTGTTCCAGTGGAATGTCAACCACGGGATGAAAAGGTAGAGCTATGACCTTCAGAGATGTTCTGGTTGGAGAGCAGAGAACTTCCCAAGCTGTGTGCTGGCCCGAGGGACCCCTGGATCCCCGGGTTCCCGAGGGCACAGACCGAAAGCCACTGGGCAACAAAATGTGGGCTGTGAGGTGGTTAAAGGAGACGGCCCTCTGAGCCATGGCAGACCTCAGCAGGCCACGCCAGCACCGTGGGCTGCCCGGCGGGCAGCCGTTTCCTTTCATGTCCTAACAGGATGGACCCCATCCAACATGGAGGCCTGGACTTGGTCCCTTCATCTGTAGCGTGTGGTGAGTGGTGGGAGTCCTGCTCCTGCTTTTCCCAAGGACAGTACGTGGCCTCCACACTGCCACAGGCTACGGTCATTTCTCATTGCTTATCTTGACGGACGGCTTTGCACTTTCTTATCACTCATCCGCACCAGCTCTGGGGACACTCCTCCTTCCTGGTTCTTCTTGGATGTCACTATTGGTTCTGCCTCATCAGGATTCTCCTCCTCTGGTCTCTCTCTGTGGACAGTGGTCACCCTGAGAGCCCCATGCTCGGCCGCTGCAGGCCTTGCTGCTCCCTACATAAAGTCTTACCTGGAGGAGCCTGTGCCTTCTTGAGTTTTCCTCGCCCAGGACAGCAGGTTCTGGGGGCTTCCACAGAGGACGGAGCCTTTATGGGGTGCCTGTGGCCACAAGCAGAGAGGGGTCCTTATGGTTTTTGTGTCGGGTGTGACGTCATCTTGGTGCCTGGGAAGGGTGACAAACCTCTTCAGCGAGTGTCCCTTGCCCTGGATCCAACTGACGATGGATAGACTGTTCCAGTAAAGGAGAACGGCCAGGACAAGGCGGCACACAGCAGCCACTCCCACTGAATCAGACAGCAAGCACTTTGCAAAGTCTGTTAATCAGAGAAAGAAGGACGCCCCCCATAGCAATCAATAAATTCTTAAGTGCCATGCTGAGAGTGTTCTGAGGAACTGAAAATGCATGTGTGAAACTCTCACAGGGAACAAAAAGTGAGTCAAGGAAACAAGACAATGTAACTCAGAGACGCAGAAACACAACGTGGGCACAGAAGAGAGGACACGGCTCTGGAAGGCCAGATGTGCAGCCCACGTGGAGAGTCCACACTGTCCATAGAACCCCGAGTGCCGGAACTCCATGCGTGTCTGATGGTCGCTGAGTTGCCCATGCCCGCATTTACACGTGATAACTGACACGCAGTTCTCATGGCAGAGGGTGGGCTCCGTTACTCTCGAGAGCTTTGGCCTTTTCGTATATTCCTGGTTTAAAAACACAAAACACAGACAAAAACAGTCCAGAAATTACTATCTGGAAACACTGGATGAACCCTGCCAGCAGGAAACCCGGCCTGGTACTCCGGAAGCTGCCGCCGGGTCTCGGGAACGGGATGCTACCCCGCTCTCCTCTTTGCGGCTCCGCATGTGGCAGGGCCACCCAAGCCCTTGTTTCCCTCTGATTCTTTCGTATCCAGCTACTTAAGGACACAAACCTTTTGTGATATCTTGGAAAATGTTCCTTGTCCCGGCCGAGTGTCTGACTCTGTTCGATAGTAGTCAACAATAAGTTAATTTAAAAGCGACTCCTCCTCTTTGCTGTGTGCAATCCCCAAATAACCTTTAGACCCAACAGGAATTTATTTTCAATACTTTTTCTTAAATTTATTGTTCTTTCTCAAAAAGAACTGGTGTCTCTCTTCTCTTGCTTACTCTTGGGTAAAAGCGTTAATAATGACAACTGCCCCGTGATGCCTGCCTTAACTGCAAAATTGAGCAATGTTTATGTTGAAGTGATGTGTATATTTCCTTCCTGTCTTTCCCCACCCCGTGCTTGTCACTTTTCCTCGCTGCGTGGACATATCCCCAAGAACACTGAGGACCGTGTTCACAGTCTTGAGGCTAACGTCGGGCCATGATGGCCAGGGTGACCTGTGGAAGTGCCCAAGTTTCTCATCCAGAAGGTTCCACACATGCAGTGGACATGGCGCAGAGCATTCCCGTGGACATTGGCGGGAGGAACCAGCCAGGGAACTGAACTTTGCAAGGGACAAGGGAGTGGGAGGCAGCAGCTGTGATATATCTGAAGTGGCCCTTGACACATGGGCTTATTAAATTAAAATTATTGGCACAGCAACACGGGTGAGTGTCATGCCTTGCATATGAATCAGGGATTCATACCCTGACTTATTCACGCATCAAGCCCTGCCTTCCCGAGGTGACAGTTATATTGTCCCATTGCACTCTGGCTCCTCTGTGACATGAGCAGGATGCCCTCTAGCTTGCACCCTGGAGATTTATCCTGCTTACTGCACTGCATGCCTCACGAGGTTGCTTTTCTTTGCTGGCATCTCCACTTCTGTTAAAAATTTGCCAGAATGCAATCGCCTCACTCCCTTCAGAGCAGTTAATATTTCATACGGGTTTCTTGAAAGTTTCTTCTGCAGCTCTGTCAGAAGTGAGACACTGATGTACTGAAGAATTCCTAGTGCACATGATCAAAGGCCCTGGGAAGATATCGGGAAGTCAATGAATAACAGCATCAATTTAAAGTGCCTACAGTCAAACACTACAGATAAGTCCCTGCCCCACAGCGTTTTATGGTTACAAATAAGCAGGACGCCGCAGCCAGGCAGAGCCGTTCTCAGCCAGGCTCCAGGAGCCTCTTTAAACCATCTTGTTGAACCTACTGTGACTGGACCGCAGCTGTGTCTGGAAGGTTCTCCTCATGGTATGGACCGAACAGATGCTGCCACAACCAGAACTCGGACACGTCCCAACTAAGGACCTCTGAGCAGCACAGGGGCAGGGGCCCGAGCTGCCTCCTAGTTGTCACATTCACGTGCATGTTGCCCTGTTTCCCCCGTGACCCAAATGTCCTTCCAGCCTGGTCTTCCAGCCCAGGTCTGCCCAGGGACCACCTCTCTAAGCCTTGCTCCAAAAAACACTGTCTCTTTCTTTGCATACGGCACTGTATCCCTGTCTCCTGTCTCCACGTCGCGTTGAAGATGTTTATCGCTGTGGCTGTCTCCCCACGGACTGTGAGCGTCTGCAGGACCATGCGTGTGGAGTTCTAACAGCCTCCTCTTCACTACACTGGGGAGGGAGGGAGTCCCGGCCCAGGGTTGGGGAGATGGTCACACACGCAACACGCGGCCCTGGGCAGACACAACTGGCAGCAGTTTGCAAGTCACATAGACACACCCCCAGGGTGGAAAACGCCGTGTTCCATACAGAGCCGCACGGAGCTGTGCTCAGGAGCAGAGTGAAGACCCAGGGGCTGTGGAGGGCTGGCTTTGCAGGAACAGGAGGGTGGGCTGAGCCCGGGGTTCTTAGGGAAAATGCAATTGGCTTTGAATAATTTCACGGCTGGCAGGGAGCTGAAGCAGGCGCTTCACCTGGGCCCTTGATGAGGGAGGGTCTGGCGAGGTGGCCGTGTCCACGGGAGTAGAATGGGAGGAGAACTTGTGGCCGGGCCATTCTAGACTCCCAGATGTCACCAGTTGTCAAGGCAGCACCTAATGCTGGGCCTGGGCTGTAGGTCTCACACCACAGCAGGCACCCCACAGGCACCTGTGGACAGGTGGTGGTGAGTGTAGCCATCTTTGTCACGCCATTTGCATAATTAACGTCCTTGCCAGGAAGTCTGTGAGGCTCGGGATGTTTGTGTCGTTTGTTTTGCCCTCCCTGCCATGCTATTCCAAGTTAGAGCACAGAGGTTAGGAAGATCTCATCTCTGGCACGCCGAGGACGCTCCCATCAGGGAGAACTCCCTCTGGCGTGTGACAGGCCAAGTGTTTTACCGAGTGGGGTGGACGTCTGGACGTCAACAGCTGCTTTTGTCCTTTTCCCGTATTAGTGTTCTGGATATTTCAACACTTCCAAAGTTGTCACAACAAAACAGAACTTCCATTAGCTCTAACCATGTGTTAGCTGTGCTAGAGCATTTCCGGGCAGAGTGGAGAGGGTGTGAGAGTCGCCCTGCACAGCTCGGGGTGCTGTGTGGGCAGGTGTGTCTGGGGCTGCAGGGCATCGGCTGTCTCGTGTCCCTCCAGAGTCCAGCCTGAGCCCTGTCACCTTTCTCTTTCAGGCCTTGGACAAGAGACACAACCTGTCTCAGTTTTTGTACCTGTAAAATGGGAGTGACAATTTCCCCCTTACCTCCTGTTTCCTAGGCACCTCTGGGAATAAAATGTGAAAACGCAAGTGAAGCACTTAGTGTAGGGCCAGCTCGTGCCAAGTCAGTGCCGCTGTGTCCGTGTGGGTAGTGCGTGAACAGTGCACTCCCAGGATTCATGCACAACCGGAACCTCGGAACGTTACCTTCTTTAGAAATAGGGTCTCTGTAGATGGAATGGAGGT
>CM052439.1:173743765-173770779 GCA_028533085.1 Varecia variegata
AGTAGTGCTGCTTTTTCATTTCTTCCAAAATCACAGTTGTCATTTCTGTTAAACTGCAAGAAGCCTTCATCTTTAAAATATAATAAAAACAAATAATTTTAATGAAGACTTTACTCCAAAAAATATCAGAAGAGCAGACGTTGCAGACCCTTCCCAGACACAGGGGCACACGGGGGGCTTACTGGGCAGCTATTGGCCTGTTCCCCTTTGTACCCGCCCGCGTCCACACTCTCCCACGTCCACACCCGGACCCGCACTTGCCCGTGTCCACACTCGCCCGCGTCTACACTCGCCCGCGTCCACACTCTCCCACGTCCACACCCGGACCCGCACTCGCCCGTGTCCACACTCGCGTCCACACTCGCCCGCGTCTACACTCTCCCACGTCCACACTCTCCCACGTCCGAACCCGGACCCGCACTCGCCCGCGTCCACACTCTCCCACGTCCACACTCTCCCACGTCCGCACCCGGACCCGCACTCGCCCATGTCCACATTCGCATCCACACTCGCCCGCGTCCACACTCGCCCGCGTCCACACTCGCCCACGTCCACACTCGCCCGCGTCCACACTCGCCCGCATCCGCACTCGCATCCATAGCAGGAGCCTCAGCCGGGAAGGGGCCTCGGGCGGACCGGGGAGAGGCCCGCCTCCGTTTTCCAGCCGCGGTCCTCTGCTGCCCTCTGGTGGCCCCGTCTGGAACAGCGTGGCTGGGACGCCCCGTGCACCTGGGCAGAGGCGCTTTTACAGGGCAGGTTGGACATTCCTGCCGCTCTGCCCTGGGGGTGGGGGGATCTTAGTGTCCGCCCTCAAGTTCGGGAGACCAACTGTCCTGGTCTCCCCAGGACTGAGTGGGTGTTCCTGGGACGCAGGGTTTTCAGGAAAATCAGGCCAGACTTGGACAAACGAGGAGGAGTCGGTCCTCTAACGACCCCACGAGCCCAGGTCAGAAGAGCAGGGGGACTTGGAAATGAAGCTTCCCTGTGGCGCCCCGCGTTGTTACCGCTGCTGCTGGGATTGCCTATGCAGACTCAATTTCCCTCCATCACTTGGCGTCTACTAGAACGTGCAGACATCTGCAGGTTGCAGCAGTTAATTTGAGGCACCCCCACGGGTGGTGCTGGCCTGCCCCCACGCTGCCCGTGAGTTCCACATCGTTCTAGAAGGCCAGACTGGTACGGTCCTCCCCATGCTGTTTGCTCCCCCCAGCTGGGGCGCCTGGCTGGCTCCTCTGCAGGCCAACTCCAGCCCGGCCTCCCCCGGGAGGCTCCGACTGCAGCCTCCCTGGGCCCCACATTCTCTCCTGCCGGCACCTGAGATGACGACTTGCCCACAAGTCTCTCTCCAGCAAGGTCACCTGACCAAGTAGCCACCTCAGGGGGAAACCCAGCCTTCCAGCAGGCCTCTCAGCCACCACCTTAGCTGCACCAACCCCTCCTGTCAGCTCAGAAGCACAGCTGTGGCCCCGGCCCCGCTGCCCCTTCTGATTTCAGAGGTGGGGCAGCTGGATTCTCAGGGGCCAGTTTCCGGTCAGTGAGTCGGTCCTGGGAGACCTCAGGGCCAGCGCTTAACCTGACTCTGCACGGGGCTCAGCAAGACACAGTCCTGCCTCCCAGGAACTGGGCGAGGCTGCTGCCAGGAGGCTGAGACAGTGCCACACCTGGAGATCAGATGAGTGGCACCTGCTCAGTGCCGACCATGGGCTGTCCCCACCAGGCCACTTACCTTCAGGGTACAGAGCCTGAACCCCCACAGCTGGCCTGCTGTGTGCACTGGGCTACCTCCACCTGCCAGGCGTCACATAGAAACAGGGCTGATCCACGACCTTTTCAACCCTTCCAAAAAGAAAAGCAGTTTACTTTATGAGAATGTTGAGAAATGAGACAGGATAAAGTGCTTTGATAGCAGTTCAAATTCTCTATCAGGAAAATGTTCGTGCACACCACTTCGTTTCCATTTCGCCAGCAACCTGCCACCTTCTGTCTGGAATCAACCGAGGGGCTGATGGATGACACTGAAATGTGACTCCCCACGGGGGGCCAAGTTCTAGGAGAGGGGAGTCTGGCACTGTCCCCATCCAGCGTGGGGCGGAGACACAATTCCTGCTCCAGGAGGAGGGTTAACCGTTTCATCTGCTCCCTAAGTTTGCTCTGTGCACACTTTTAAGGGTGAAAGAAAATGGAGGCCCCCAGTTTTGCTGCCATCGGTGTTTGTGAGAGAGAGCTGGGAAGCCCCAGGGCGAGGAAGGCCTGGCCCGCATTTCTTTGCACAAAGCGAGGTGTCAGGAATGCAGCCAATGGCTTTGTTAGCCACTGGTCTGACCCCCCATAGAGCACAGAAACCTCGTTAGCCAAGAATTCCTTATCTTGGTGCTATAACAACCTGAAAGAAGGGAAGATTAACAGCATCAGTAATTGCGGCAGAGCAGCAGAGGCGGGGTGGTTTGGGCCATTTCTTCTAAAGTAAAACAATAATTTCAAAGCTCCTTTTCCAAATAGAAACTTTTTTATTAAAAACGAAAAAAGAGCAAGCAAATATTTACACATGTGAAGGTAAAGATAAAAACAAAATGTGCTCTTGCCCGAATGTGAACTGCTAACCTTTGGAAAGCAGGTCAAGGCTGCGGGCAGTTGCCAGGGAGACGCCTCCAGCATCGCTGCGCTGGCTCTGAGCAGCGGGGCACTCGCCACCCCTCGCCTGGGACCTCCACATGCACAGATTCCCTAAACGAAAGCAAGAGGAAAAGAGCAAAAATTTCAAGTCTGTTAATACACACAGCAGACAGAACACTTTGGCTAAGGGGAGGGGAACTAGTATCTGTAAATATTACTGGCACCCGGGCTCAGCAATTTTTCAAAGCCCTCAGTAAGTTAGTAACCCACTCACCAGGGGAGCCCTTGTGATCGAGCTCTTCCCAGAAGATCCCGCCTCTTAATCCCACCACATGGGGATTGGGTTTCAATACATGGATTTGGGGGGACACATTCCGACCACCCCAGCAGCATGAGAAGATTGGTTGGAGGAGAGCAGGGAAGGTTGCGTCTGGCTGTCGGGTAGAGTGGGAGGAGCCCAGGAGGTAACTGGAACCTCAGACAAAGGTGTTAGGTGTGACAGTGCCACTCCGATTTGGGGGTAAAAGGTGGCCAGAAACAGGACAGGAACAGGAGAAGGAAGCTTCAAGAAAGCCTAGTTCTCTCTCACCTTTGGCAAAATTGGTCACGTGTGTGCGTGTGCGTGTGTGTGTGTGTGTGTGTGTATTAGGGACAGAGAAACAAGTGAAAGGTAATGGAAATCAGAAAAACAGAAAGGGGAAAGCAGTTATGGAAAAACAAGATACCTGGAAAGAGTTCAGTCCCCCAAACAGTGATGTATAGCTATGAATTGTTATAACGGACCTCTCCATCGACATAAACCACTAACATATGAAAGCAGGGATATGGAGCTAGACAGGGTCTCCTGCCCTCGCAGGACAGACCCCCTCCCCCTTAGGAAACGCACTTTCTCTTTGCACCCTTAAACTTTCCTTGCAGTAAATTCTTCACGCACATTTGCTGAGTGTCTGTCTCTCTCCAGCGTGAGGGCCACGGTTTGTGGTTTCTCCAAGCCTGGAGCCAAGAACTGGGGCAACATTTCAAAATCCAGCTGCGAACTGAACGCTGACGTGTGTGGCTGTGGGTGTGACCCTGGTCCAGCAGGCAGCAGCACCCGGGAGCTTGTCAGACGTGCAGGGTCTCAGGCCTCGCCCCAGACTGGGACGCAGAATCCGCAGGTGACTCACATGCCCATGAAAGTCTGGGGAGCACAAGCCCAGCAAACCCTTCCTGGGTGACATTTGGGGTCACCTCTTCTTTTAGGGTTTCAGTTTCCCACTTGTAAATTGGAAGTAAGAGTAGAGAATTTCAGACTCCTACATTTACGTGGGCATAGGGTGTGATAGCGTTTCGGTGTACTTATGCCCCCAAGGGGACTTGAACCCGGGGTTTGTGGGGGGCTCAAGTGTTTCAGGAGGAAAGGAAGAATTCCCAGTCATGACTGCTGGTGCGATGCCCTGCTGCTCTGGTCACGCTCACAAGGCACAACGTGTGCTGGTCCCCACGGCTGGGGAACACCCAGGTACATACCTACCAAAGGGCTCTCAGTCAGTTGCTGCAGGGAGATGACAGTCAAGCCCTCCCGCTTCACATTTCTGGGCTCAAATCATAAATCCCATCAGCATCACGTTAGTCCATCGACTTCTGAACACGATGAAGGATTCCTTTCCCCAACAGAAGCCAGCTGAGTTCAGGCTTGTTAGAAAACAGGTTGTTCTTTGCTAAGCTGCAGGCATTTGGGACACGGGTCCTCCTGCGTCTAGAACCTCGGGGCTGGGCTGCGGGTACCCCTCCTAGGTGCTGCTGCCCTGGGGCCATGGAGGGGTCACCTGCTCCCTGGTATCTGCCTACGTGGTCCTCTCCCCTGTTCTGACTTCCGTCTTCCCTTATCTCTGATGCCTCCAACGCCTTCTCTGAAGGGTCCTGTCACTGCTTCTTCATGATGTAGCCTCTTCCTTGGTTTCCCTTTCTTCCTGTGAAAGCATCTTCTCAGCTAGCAGCAAAGACTGGTACGGACAACGAGGACACGCCGGGTTGCTCTACAGGTTCATCCCAGGCTGTGGGCACTCTGTTTACAATTTGCCAAATCCATGAGTTATTTTAGATAAAAATCAAACTAGCTAAAACTTAAATAAATGGAAATTCATTAATGATTCTATTCCATGTGCACATTAAGATTTTAAAATTTAAATAATCTAAAAAATTTCTTTCTATTTTATTTTCATTTTTTTTTAAATCAAAATCTTCTCTCCTGCTATATGGTGACTTTTTTTTCTCCATGATCTCACATTTCTCCGCCATTTCAGGGCACTCACAATTTGGAAACACAAATCTACTGAATTTTTCTGAAAGATTAAAACATATGGCCCACATGACACTCTTTTCAAAATTCTGTCACATTTGGTATTCCATCTCCCGTCCCCTCCTGCAAATATATAGTTATATTTATATATAGTTGTTTTGTTGATTTGCAGAACTATTTACTCTCAAATAGAAAATCACAATTTTTCACTAATGAAAATAGAAAATCATGATTTTTCACCTAAATGCTTCAGCATGTATTTCATAAAAACAAGAGCCTTCTCTTAAAGTAGCAAAATGGCTTTATTAGTCTCAGAAAATTTAACATTAATACAAAACTAATATCTCACGTACAATTTAAATTCAAGTTATTCCAGTGTACCAATGGCATCTTTAGGGCAATTACTTTTACACGTTGCATTTAATTGCTGTATCTTTTAGTCTACTTTATTCTGGAACATTCTCTGGCCATGTTTTTTCATGATACTGGTGTTTTTGAAGAGTGCAGGCTTTTGTAGACTGTCCTTCAATTTGGGCTTACCTGTACCATATAATTCTTTGAAAAGTCAAGTTCCTATTAGGCTTGTCATATAGAATGAAACTTAAAAAATGGATTTTCACAGTATGTGTAGCTGGCAACTCTTGGCACCAAAAAGTGCATTTGAGTTTAAATGTGGTTTCCTCCTGCCAGTCCTGTGCTCTGCTCAGCACCCTTTGGCATCGGTCCTCTCCGAGCAGGGAGATGGGGTGATGCTATTGAAGGCTGGGACACCGGCTCTGAAGAATCCAGGTTGGGACAAGTTGTGCCGGGGTCCCCTCCCTGCACCCACCTGAGTGGAGGAGAAGCTTTTGACCTTTGGGGGGAGATGCAGCCTGGCCCACAGGGGACTGTTGGTAGAAACAACCCCAGCCACCTGGCCCTCGTGGCCTCAGGGCTCTCATGGAGGGACTGGCTTTGTGTCTGAGTTGGGGGACTCCAGTTGCCTCAATGCTCAGCCACTAACAGAAGCTTCAAAGGAGACCCCTCAGCACAGGGGCAGAGTTCATGGTGCCTGACACCTGCCCCGTCCCTCCCCAGCACATGCCCGGATGCCGTGGGCAGCTGTCCTTGTTGGCACTGGTTCTTGTTCTGCCACTGCAAGGAGAGAGGAGCTCAGGGGTGATGTCACTTGGCACCAGGGGAGAGGGCCAGGAAGGAACGTCTAACATGGAGTTTACGGTTAAAGATTCTGTGGTTGTATTTCCTCCTCTGGGGCTTTCTCTGTGGACTTTTCCCTGCGCAGGAGGCTCCTCCTCTCCACACCTGGCATCAAACCCTCCCCGTCTTTAAACTTCAACTCAAACGAGCCCTCCACTAAGGAGTATTTGCTCCCATCCCAGCCCAGAGAGACTTGTCTTTCTCTGTCATCTCTGCAGCTCTTTGCAACAGCAGGTGACACACACCCGACCTACCGTGCGCTGTATGCCCTACAGAGCCCGGGTTCAAACACGGATTTCAAATGAGGCCGCCGGGAGCAGTGAGGTCAGAAGGGGCCAGGAGGGAAGGCAAAAGATCATTCATCTGAAGTCTGTGAAAACTCGAGTAACGAGCTATCTAACGTGAAAGTGATTTCTTTCTACTTCCACTGATTGCTTTAGAAAGGAAACCTGTTTACTGAAGGGCAACGCACACCAATGTCCCCATGGAAAGGTGCGGCAGCCACAAGTGCTCAGTGGTCGTGTTTGCCCCGAGGACAGACGCCATGTATGCAGGGACGATGCGAAAACACAGAGCATCCCCACAGCCCCCGCCCTGCCCCCGCAAGGCCACCCTCTTCCCTGCAGGTGACCACTTTTCTCATACTGTGAATCACGTTTACCTAGCTTGACTTTTATAAAATAGAGTCAAACAGTTCACTTTTGTGCCTGGCTTCCTTTGCCCACCATGTCTATTTTCTTGAGAGCCAACCAGGTTGGATTGTGAAAAGTAAGTTTTTCATTTTCACTGTGGAATGGTCTGGTGTATAACCACAGAGCAATTTAGTTACCCATTCCACTGTTGATGGATGTTTGGCTCATTTCAACTTTTTGCCCACTAAGAATAGAGCTATTGTAAACATTTTTGTGTACCTTTTTTGTGTACACAGGTATGAGTTTTGGTTGGGTATATAAGTTGATTATAAGTTTACTTTCATGCATATTGGCAACCTGTTACCCAGATGTACAGCCCTGTGAACAATATTGTTTCTCCACATCCTCACTGACACTTGGCATTGTCTGATATGTTTAAAAGTTTAGCCATCTTGTTAGCTGTGTTGTTGTATTCCATTGTAGTTTTAATTTTCATTTCCTTAATGACTATTGAGATTTAGTGCTGCTTTCAATTTTCCCCACATAATATTATCATAAAAAATATCCAATAAATATTTCCTAAGTAGCTAAAAAGTAAGATAGTGAACAAAACCAGACAGGTCTCAACCTTAACAGAGAGCATAGTTTGGTTGGAAATGCAGACGTTAAACATAATTATACACATAGAATATTGAATAATAAATGTGGTAATTGATATAAAAATTAGTTTATGGCACAGGGATAGAACCTACTACAGACTTTTAATTGAGTAAGAGAATTGCAGAGACACTCCTTCAGAAAAAGTTAAACTAAACTAAGTTCTGAGAAATGAATCTGAGTGAAATTGCCATAGAAAGAATTGGCAAGACTTCCAGAAAGTGGAAACAGCATATGCAAAGGCCCTGTGGCCCCAGAGCTTAGTGATTGCAAGAGACTGGAGGCAGAAAGGTCAGCACTCAACAGAGGCAAGCCAAAGAGTCTTCCCTTTCCACAGACTGTGTTGTTAGTGCTGGTGTGCCTGTCAGTCAGCCTTGCTGAGGGCTGTGAGAGCCTCCACCACACAAGCTTGCTCCCAGATGGAGTGGTACTAGGAGGGCAAACTCTGCATCCACTTCTGCCAGGCACGTGCCCATTTATTGTCAAGAAGGCATGACATTTCCCTACATCGGTCCTGGGCTCAGTGGAAGCCCCCTCCTTTATGTGCAGGCAGTCTGACTGCTACCTCGCAGGACAGGGCTGACAGGACACGTCCTGATGCCGAGTACATGGCCCTCTACGATGGATGCAGAGAGACACAGCGCCATCGGGGGTCAGGGCCTGAATGCAGCACAGTGACGCTAAGTGCCCGGATTGCTGGGCCCTCACGCCTCATGCATGCACAGGGGGCTCAGGAAATGCAGATGGTCGTGATGATAATCAGACATAATTTGGTAGTAAATAACGAGGAGGTAGATTGTGTAGCCTGGCAGTCGGGAGAGAGGTAGGTGCGTGAAACCTGGGGATCTGGGGAAAGCACCCTAGTCCGAAGACCTGCGTCCACTCCCTGCTGCTCCCCAGCTCTGACCTGGCAGCCGGGCTCTGACCCAGCCCTGCCGCGGCCCCTGCAGACCACACTCTTCTTGCTCTCCCTGGGTTTCCCTTTCCCAGCTCATGCCCTGGTCGCGGGTTCCTGGAAGCACCTTTCTAGAACCATAGACAGCAGCACCCCCTGCCCCCCAGAATCTGAACGAGGTCCTGACAAAATTCCCCGCCTGCGGCCCACATGCATTACACAGCGGGAAAGCAGTTGTTTCCCTGGTGCGTTCCAGGACCCGAGTCCTTCCCAGCCTGCAGTGCCGCCTGGTGGCAGTGGGGCGAGGGGACACCGATGACCCTGCCCTTCTAGCGCTGGTGACTGAGGTTTCCTCTGAAGCCTGCGACTTCTCCCCTGTGGTTTAGAGACACCGTCAGTAGCTTTTTGATGGTAATATTTATTGATATATTGCCCCAAGTCAATGCCATCAAGCACAAAGAGGCACAGTTAAAAGCAAAAGATACCCCCGACCTTTTTACAGACCATTTATTGAGGACCTAACACGTCCTACAGACTTTGCTGGACTTCTTTTCTCTATTTTTGTTATATGATCTTTTAATCTGTATGAAAGGAAATAAATAAAATGCAAATTTTATCTGTATTTATTTGAAGCGCACACTTTGAATGAATAAACGAACAGCAGTTGCTTCATCTGTACAGGCTTCCAAACTTGCTAGAACGGCTCTCAGCATGAAATGATGTCCTGAGTAGAAGGTGGTTATCGCATATTCTCGGGATGTAGTGAATGCCCCATACACGCTGCTTAGTAGCCGTTTGGATGTGCCCTGGCTTTCCGGTCCCCAACACCTCCTCAGTGCGGGGGAAGGAGAGAAAAGGGACCTCTTTCCCTCGGGTGGGGGCTGAGTCATGGCCTCGCTGCCACCCAGAGCTCCAGCTCTCAGACGTCCCAGCTATTTCACCTGGTGCCACTCACGCAGGGCTCACACAGGTACCCAGGCACATCAGTTGTCCCCAGAACACACTCACAGTGCGTGGCCAGCTGAGACAGGGGTGGTGCCATGGCAGGAACAGACCCCGCGGCCCACACCTGTGGTTAAGCCGAAGGTGTTGCTCACGTTCTTCCCACTGCCTTGTCGTGAGATAGCCCGGGAGCAACTGGCGAGTATTCTGGACCCAACCTGCAGGAGAGGCCCACGTCCGTTGGATGTTGACTCCACAGTGATCTAAGAAGACAAAGGAAGAGTCTCTGACTGACGTGGGGAAGACTGGCCATGCTGGGGAGAGGCAGTGGGCACGCAGGACTGGCGGGATTTACAAGGAGGCCTCCGGGTACACTCCAGCCAACCCCACGGCGCTGGCTGCTGCTCAACCTCAGAGGCTCTGGGAGAGAGATGCCCACGACTGAACTTGTCCATACACCTGCCTCTGACTGTGCCATGGATGGATTATCATCCACTGTGGGAGGAGGCAGCAGGAATTGCCTCTCCACCACGGATGCGCTGTGGGCTTGGAGGGAGGATCATTACACCGCAGGACAAGGGAAAGACCTTAGGCAGTTGGAACGGGTGCTTTGCAGCCTTAGATCTTTCTACAAGATCATTTTCCTGTCTCGTCTCCCAGGAAACCATTCGGCTGTAAAGGTAGATTGTCCACTTGGCCCCTGAAAGCCTCAAGCTCTTCACTCTTAAGTAGATGTGGCCATGGAACCATTTTATTGTCTTCCCAGACAGCTGGAACCTGGCTGTGGCCAAGTCCTTGCAATGCCTGGCACACCCTCGACCAAGATGAAGGGCGCTTGCTATGATCTGAATCTGTCCTCCCAAATCCATATGTCGAATCACCAGCCCCCAAGGTGACGCACAGAGATACACACAGATATATGCACAGATGTCTGCACAGACATCTACACAGACATTCACACAGGTATACACACAGATATCCATGCAGACATATGCACAGACATCCACACAGATATCTGCACAGACACCCACACAGACATTCACACAGGTATACACACATATATATACACAGATATCCATGCAGACATATGCACAGACATCCACACAGATATCTGCACAGACACCCACGCAGACACTCACACAGGTATACACACATATATATACACAGATATCCATGCAGACACACACACAGATATACACACAGACACCCACACAGACATGTGCACAGATACAGACATAGGTACAAATGTACACACAGATATCCACAGAGATATACAAGCAGACATACACATAGACATATGCACAGACATCCACAGAGAAATACATACAGACATATGCACAGGCATACACACAGACACCCACACAGACATATCAAACACATAGTAATGTCTTTGGGGAATCAAAAGTTATGTGCAGATTCTTGACTGTGCAGGGGGGTCAGTGCCCCAATCCCGTGTTGTTCAAGGGTCACCCGTGTGTGCATATCACACACACAGGCACACACATGCCATTGCATCGATTGTTTACAATGTGAGACAGCCGAGGAGAAGAAAGAAGACAAGAAGGAAGTGAGGGAAGGAGGGAAGGGGGGCAGGGCTCGGGTCTGAGCCTGAGGAACTGGGGACAAGGAGATAATTCCCACCGGACACAGGAAAGCAGTGGGAGATGGAGGTGGAACTCCAGGCAGATGGTGTCACCGAGACCAGGGGAAGAAAGACATGTCCCGGCTGCTGGGAGGACTGAGATAGACCCATCTCGTCAATGTCCCCTCCCACCCTCAGGGCCAATCTCACCTGGGCATGGGCGGCACACGGGGAGAACCTAGAAAGAGCTGAGTGCAGCAGAGTCTCTCAAGGTTGAAGTGTGGGGCAGGGAGAATCCCACGAGTGTGGAATCGCAGGCCTGGCAGGGTGCGAGGCTGAGTGCCAGGTGGATGGGCGGGGCAGGGTCCCTTCTGTCTCTCCCTGTGGGCCACCAGGAGGACATGGGGTTGCAGAGGGAGCCCCCCGAGTGCATGTGCAGGTCATGGGGGGACACAGGAAGGGCACGGGGTGGCCGCTGCCCCATGTGGACAAAGAGCAACATACCTGGGTCAGGTGCCCACCCTCAGCAGCCGCTGCCTTCACTCTACCCCTAAATCCTGGGGAGGGTCCTCGGGAACCCAGCTCTACATGGAAGGGGGGTCTGGAAACATAGGCTCAGCCTGGCTCAACTGAGATAGAACAAACCCCCCAGATCAGCACTTCTCAGCTTCCTTCCATACCCATCCCTTTGAACTTGACTTAAACTCCAGATACAGACAAGTACATCCCATGCTCCGGTTCAACACGATGCGCCTCTCCCTCACTGGTGGAGACACATGGGCCGGCTTCCCAGACAGGATGTAAAGTCCCGCATGTCACTTTAGCCATCCTTGGTGGGGCTGGGGCACACTGCCCCTTTGCTATCCTGTAACTTAAATTCTGAGACATAAAACAGGCACTGTCAATGCATCTTTTGTTAGATGGCAGGAGAATGGTGAGGGGGGAGAAATGAATAGATTAATGTGTTGGCAGAATAAAACTTCCCAAAGCTGTCCAGGTGCCAGTTCCTGGAAGCTGTGAACACGGCAGGGCATGTGACATAGAACCCTAAGGTATACATGGGATTAAGGTCACTAATCAGCTGACCTTGAGATGGAGACATTGTCCTGAATTACCCTGATGGGGTCATTATATTACAGGGTCGTTGTAGGTGGGAGAGGAGAGGGAGGCAGTTGAGTGTGTCCGAGTGACGTGGTGGGAGCGGGAGCTAACCCACCATCACTGGCTCTGGAGACGGAGGCAACGGCCGGGTCCCGAGGGCTGCAGCTGCCCCTAGAAGCTGGAGACGGAGGCAACGGCCGGGTCCCGAGGGCTGCAGCTGCCCCTAGAAGCTGGAGACATCCCAGAGACAGGTTCTCCCGTGGGGTCTCCAGAAAGGAGCAGAGACCGGCCAACACCTCGGGGTCAGCACGTTGAGGACAGCGCCAGACTCTTCACCTACAGAACCTCGAGATGATAAATGTGTGGTTCTAAGCTGTCAGGTTTGGGGTAATTTGCTACAACAGGCACGGGAGACTCATACCGCCAATATACGCACAAATAAGTTCATGTCCAAATCAGGAAGCAATCGCGTGACTATCACAGTCTTCCTATCTGCAGCTTCACCGGCCGTGAAGAGAGTCCGTGGGCAGGAGCGGCCGTGAAATACTCCGACAGGCTACAGCAGACAGACGGCAGCTGTTTCCATGAGGAGCACGTTCAGCTCCGGCCGTCCAGGTGGTCTGTGTGCGTAACTGTGACCCGTGTGCGGCGGGCCAGGCGGGCCGCCCCGCAGAGGAGCTCGTCCAGGTGGTCTGTGCGCGTAACTGTGACCCGTGTGCGGCGGGCCAGGCGGGCCGCCCCGCAGAGGAGCTCGTCCAGGTGGTCTGCGCGCGTAACTGTGACCCGTGTGCGGCGAGCCAGGCGGGCCGCCCCGGGAGCGCGCAGCAGCCGCACCGCGTCCCAGTTCAAGCCCCGCCGCTCCCGACCCGCCTGCCGGGATTTCCAGCGCCCGCCTGTCCCGTGCGGTAAGTGGCGACCGTGGCGCTGACTTCGGGTGCCAAGGGCAGAGCTCCTGGCTCATCCCAGGCCCCAACACGTGGCTGTTGCTCCACGGGCTTCCCGTCCCTCCCGTCCCCTGCACTGCTGACTTGGCGCCCGCGGTGCTCCCTAGGGCCGCCCTTAGCAAGTGCGCGAACTTGGTGGATGAGGACGAGGAATTCACTGTCTCAGTCCTGAGGCCAAAGTTCAAAGCCAAGGGTGCCGGCAGGGCGGGTTCCCTGGGAGGCTGTGAGGGCGAATCTGCTCCCTGCTGCTCCTCCGCGTCCGGGGTTGGCCGCCCCTGGCGTCCCCTGGCGCGTGGGTCCGTCACGCACGTCCTCTGCCTTGCGGGGCGCTCCCTCTGTGCGCCACGCCGGGTCTCTGTGTCCAGGTTCCCAGGATTAGGGGATTAGGGGCCCACGCCACTCCAGTACGACCTCGTCTTAAATAACTGCACCTGCAAAATCCCCGTTTCCTGATAAAGTCACGTTCTGAGATAGTGGGATTAGTATTTCAGTACAAGGTTTTTTAGGAGAACACAATTCAATCCACAACCACGTTATATTAGTTATAATATGCAACTTAGTATCAGGCTCTGGAAAATTTACCTTTATGTCAAAGACTGGAGATGTGAGCTCAGGCTTTCTTACTTTAGCACAAAAATACATCTTTCTGTCTGTCTGTCGTCGACTGCCTACCTGTCATCCATCCGGGAAGACTTTTCATTAGATATGCTGTTCATTCAGTAAACCTTCACCTTTCAGAGCAGCCTATATACAACATATGCTCATGATTATGTGATTAAAATTATTAGCTTGTCAATAATTGGTTTGATCTGAGTAACTTTGACAGGAAAACAAATTTAACCTGCGTCTAAGTGGCCAGGTGTTTTGCATTAGTGTTTCAACTTCTAGGACCACGAGAGGGCGCTCCAAGCTAAACTTTGGAATATGTTGCTGCGGTTGCAAAGCTGTCTCCAATCAAGAACAAGCGCTAATCAATTAGAGCTCCAAAGCTGTCTCCAATCGAGAGCAAGCGCTAATCAATTAGAGCTCCGCCACGCACATCAGGTGTGCGTAGAGCTTAGGCCTCAGTAAATAAATAAATACAGAGCTTCTGTCTCTGTTAACACAGAGACAAATTAAAAACAGTGTGGGTTCAACATTTTTATTTTTAGTCTCCAGGGCCCTCTTTTTGAAATAATTTCCTGTTTAGCAACTCTTTAAACAGAAATTGCCTAGATTTTTAGGGACCAACAGTGTAAAAGTTTTTCATGGATGTTGGCTGAACTTTTTGAAACAGGTTTACTCTCAAAGAAGGGACATTTTGAGTGATTGGTATTAATTCCAAGTAATGGATTTAATTCATTCGTGATTTCATTTGAAGTCCTCATAAGTAAATGTCAGAAGAAATTAAATAATTATTTATTGGCATTATCTCCATCACGTGGACCCTCTGTGTTCTCAAATAAATGAGGTAGAAAACAGTTCCTTTAAATATTTTTGTTTATATATAAGACAGCCACAATTTCCTAAAATACTCAAAAACAAGAATGTATCATCTCGGAGGCTGCCTGTTTAGAAGATTGTATTATATCCACGGTGTTCTTGACAAGGAGACCTCCACGGATATTACTATCTAAAAGCATTACTTGGGATCAGATAAGGAGATTTTATTTGCTAGTTATTCTCTCATTTAGGTCAACTACTGAATATGAATTGACCAGTTGACAGCTATCTAGAAAACAGATAAACTTATCTCATACTCTTTTTGAATAGATTCATGAATTTAAATTACCTTCCTCCTAGAAGTAGCTAAAATGGTCCAAGAGAGAACATCCTTCTAAACTTGATAAATCATTTATAAATTGAATTTTATTTAAAATGACTGATACCTTCATATTACAAAAATTCATTTCTTTCCCAAACTATTGAATAAAAATAAGACAGTATTTTCCAGTGGTATTTGATGTGGGGGATGGGAGGATGAAAACACCCTTTTAGGGAGCAAAGCTATGCTGGGTATAAAATATTTTGTCATAGCATCCAATAGCTCCCTTTTGCATGGCTGGGGGATAGAAGACTATGTTTGCTATTTCAGATTTATTAAAAAATAAATATTGGGCTTGATATTATAAATCATAAACTGGATATTACTGGAAGAAGATGTGAACCAGAAAGTGGTTAAATGATGGCAACATATCGAGTGGAAAACAGTGACCTGTTTCTGACACCTAGTTCAGGCACCTGCTCTATAGCTCTCGAGATGCTGAAACTGGGTTTGTGCACTAGTTATGACCTTTCACCTATTGCTTTTCCCCTCTGGAATTATCTTCCTCATCTTTAAAATAAGCCTCCCTGGGCCATGCATGCCATTCTGCCCCTGCCCCTGTGGATGGAGATGACACCTCCGTCCTCAGTCGGGTGGGCAGACATTGACCCAGGGGCGGCCAGTGTCTGTGATCCGGAATACCTGTGTCCGTGGTCCAGACTGGCTGTGTCCGTGGTCCAGACTGGTTGTGTCCGGGATCCGGACTGGCAGAGCGGATGAGACGTGCCAATGCGTACCTATGCCGAGAGACTGGTGTACGGAATATTCAGAGATGCAGGGGCTAAAAATGTGCACAGGATGCCTCTTGAGGTAACACTGGGCCAAGAGGAACTATTAAAAGCATAAGTCATCACAGTGTGTGAGCAAGTAGAAGGCACAAGTCCATAAAATGAAAATAAACATATGCCCACCTCAAAGTCTTGTTCTGAAGAATAAATTACTGTGTGTGATGTACACACCACAGTGTCTGGGTGGCAAGTCCGACGTGCGCGTGCCTCCAACCCTGGTGTCCATGGCCTTCCTGCCGCTGAGAAGGTGGGATCTTCTGCATCTCCCAGTGGTGTGCATGAGGGAAGGACACAGGGCACCTGTCCTCACTCCCCTCGTCACCATGTCCCTCCACTGCAGGTGACCGTGTGGATGTCAGGGCCACCCTGGCTGCTCCTCCCCGATCCCAGCAGGGAGTGAGGACAATTCTCTTCTGCTCGAGGAGCCTCCACATCTCTCGGGGTTTCCTGTCCCTCGGCTTCTCCCGAGATCCCCGCGCTGGCCCTGGTGGGTCAAGGCCAGGAATGCCTGAGGGTCACTGTCCTCAATCTTTCCGTTTCTACCGTTTCACTGTCTGCTTCCTGGGGGTGACCCTGTGTGAACTCTGATGTGCTGAGGTGGGCCTCGCTCTGACGTGGCACTTCGCGCTCTTGTCTGAGCACCAAACACGGAGTCCTCAGGGCTCTGGCCATTGCCAAGTTGGTTGAGCACCACTGGGAGTTGTTGCTCGGTGGAGAAGGCATCTCTCCATCTTCCGAGAAGAGCCTGTCTGTGCATTTGGCTATACGTGTTTATGCTTTTTCATGACTTTGAATGAGAGGCATATTGGCATCTCCAGATATTCTAAGAATCATGAGGGAGGTAAACCGAGTCAGGCTGACCTGGCCCACAGGAAGTCTCAATTTAGGTGTGTTGACACAGGACAGTTTCTCATGAACTTGCTGCCTTCCTTAGTCTGGGCATATCTCCAGTTACTGCTCCACAGCACAAGCTTTCAGTGAGCTGGAGACACACGTGGACCCCAACATGAGGTGGGTTTCCATGGGTCACTTGGCATTTATCTCATCAGCTGTGGCACATTCACTTGTCCACTGTCACTCTTCCTGCTGGCTTTCCCCATGTGCTTCCTCCCCCTCTTGCTCAGCTTCAGACTCGGATCACAAGTGCGGTTCAAGGTCAGCCTTACTCCTGAAGCTTGTTTTTGTCCCAGGCAATGTGGGTAGAACCTTTCTGGGCCCGGCTATTCGGGCAGCTCTTCATTCTGCACGGCATTTATAGAGATCCATGTCTGGCTTTGGCAGCCCTCTCTCTTTCTACTTTTTTTTGCCTTTTATATTCATTTGCCATTCAGGTAGGTAGAGATGTTTAGCACTTCCATCTTCAGTCTGAAGCTCTGGACAGTTCTGTTCTCTCTGTGAGAAGACATGACTCTGCTAGACTGTTGAGGAAGGTAGTCATCTGTGAAGTTTAAGAAGAAAGAAAGTTTTGAGTTAGACTTTGGGAGTGGGCATTGTCTAGGGAAATATACAAAATGTCAACAGATAGTAGTAAATGTCCAACTTAGATTAGAGATAAAGTATTTTAGAGCTGCGGACCTGTATGATTGCACGATTCTCTTGGCAGTCTTCGTGCTGCTCCACGGAAAGCAGGCACATGAAAGAACCGCAATTGGCACTCGATGGACGGGTACAATGGATGACGACATGGCGAGGGAGTCGGTAGTCTCTCAGCAACTGATTAACAAAGAACGACGTTGTTTTCCAGAGGAACTACGGCAGCGTCACTGGTTTGAATACACGCATACTTTTATGCAAGCGGTGGCATGAACCTCGTGGAGGCCAAACACCAGGCGTAGCGGGAGACAGGACCAAGTGCTGGGAAGGAGGAGGCTGAGGTCAATGAATGGATACTTTCCTGGGGGGTTCAAGTGGCAGCAGGATCGTAAGCGACGGGATGAAAATGCAGCGGGTGGCCCGGATCCACGAGGTTGCCCGGCAATGTGGGGAGTGAGTCCTGCCGAGCCTTGAGGCCACCCATGCGGGGAGAAAACACGGGGCTGCAGAGGAGACTGCAGGGAGTGACGTGGGGGCCAGAGAGGTCAGAGGATGATGCACGTGAATGCATCAGTAGGGGACCAGTGGGGTGCCCCTGCCCCCAAGTGGCTGGGCCCCTAGATCCAATCATCTTCTGGAGCGGTGTTGGGAATCAAAGAGGGCACGGGCAGTACCGTCCCACACACAAGTCAGACCCCAGTGGTCCCCTGGTGGTCCAGGGCTGGGGTCTGGAGCCACAGCACCCTGGATCCACCTTCCTTCTGAAGGACTCACGTCCTAGATGCCCAGGGCTGTGAGGAAATTGTCTGGTTTCTGGAACTATACCCATGGATTGGAAAATCGGCAGTCTCTGCGGAGATGCAGGCATTTTCTTCTCTTTCCTCCTCCTTCCAGGGTGTCTGACTTTTGGGGCTTTTCTCTGTTATCTGTCTTTAATGTCAGAGGTACTCAGAAAAAACAAAAAAACTTTTTAATAGAAAGAAATCCTAGATCACAGGTTTTAATCTCATATTATTCCAGATTTTCAACCTTCCAAATCTATTTATCAGACCTTGAAGTCTTTGGTGGATATCACTAAGAAAGGAACAAGTGATATTTGGAATGTGTCACCTAAAATGTCATCTTTAGTAAGCAAAAAAAATCATTTTAATTTATGGTTTTATCTTACCTATAGACCATATAGAATACTGAGTTTATTTCTTTCTTAGAGAAATTTAATTTAAAAACATACCCAAATTATAAAATAAATCTTTTATTATTATAATTATTCACCTGTATGATTCGAATTGCAAAAAGAGAAAAATAGCAAAAATTCAATTTACCAATCTAAAATGCCAATAATCAAATGTTACAATATAAGTATTAGCATGAATATTATCTGTTTTCTCCATATAGAATCCTTTTATAAGTAGTTAATTCTGACATCATCTCCCTAAACAGAGAAGACCTCAGGACATTTGCAAAGGAAATGTGAAGGCCTTTTGCTTTTTTATTTTTCTGTGTAATGAAAGTTCTACCAAGAGTTTAAGCTGAGAATCAGGAGAGAACATTCGCTTTTCTCCCAAAGTCCGTAAGAAATGGAACAACCCTGTCTGAAGCGTTTCCCCGTTCCTGGCTCGCATGTGGCGCACACGGCTTCCTTTCGTGTGCTCAGACGGAATGCGAGCCACAGGCACGCCTTTCCTGGTGTGGATATAAAGTATTTGACTATTTATGAAATCACGCAGGTTGCTCTCCACTCACTCGCTCTAAGGAGACGCACATCGCTGCTCTGCCGGTCCCCACCAAATCCGCTTCTGACGTTGATGAATCGTGTGGTCACACGACCTGTCAACTCAGTTTATGAAGTCACCCAGTGCAATGAGATGTGACCTACTGGAGCGAGTCACTTACTGGAAAGGGTGATTGCCACAGACACCGGTAGAATGCGTGGTTTCCCATCAGACATCTCTAATTAGCGCTGAGAGGGTCAGGTTTCATGTCCACGAGGGAGGACTAGAGCTAGTGGAATGACAAAATAGGGAAAAGAATTAAAATAAAAACCGGTGAACCATGAATCAGACAAAAATTATATGTATCTATGTACATTTTACACACACATGTAATTCTCTATCCTGTGTGTCTGTACTCTCTATCCTGTGTGTCTATGGTATCTATGTACACACACACACATACATGTAATTTTCTATTCCACGTGTCTATAGTATCTATGTACACACACAGGTATAGTTCTCCATCCCATATGTCATATGGTATCTATGTACACACACACACATGCAATTCTCCATCTCATATGTCTGTGGGAGCAAGGGTGGGCTATTAGGCTATTTGGATGACCCCACAGAGGGTAAGATCTGTGTCTTCCTCACTTGTGACACGCTGCCCCCTGCAATGTGCTGCACCCCAATTTCTCGATACCTCAAAGCTCTTTCGGGAGGTGTGTTCTGGGCAAGCAAACTGCTGGTGGAAGTGGAAATCCCACATCCAAATGTTTGCCCAAACTGGGTGCAGGCACGTGGGGTCTTATGTCAACCAGGTGATCATTGGTTCTCTCTGGTTTGAGTGTCTCTGAATCCAAAGAGAATATTTAAGGATACCATAACCTGTTCCCTGTTTCCTTAAAGTTGCCTTCGTTCTGTTGTAAAACCTAGTGCGTCTTTAGCCACTGGCAGAAACTCTTAGGATAACCTGGGTGTTTGCAGAGACTACAGTTCCTGTGTGACAATGAAGTGAAGAGGTTGTAAAAGCTGGGGGAGAGCCTGTGGCAGTTCTTGAGGGACCCCACTCAAGGCTGCCAAGTTCTGCAGACCTTCCCTACTCAAAAATACCCCCCATACACTCTTGTGCACTAGTTTGCCTCAGTGCCTGGAATTTCCCCCAAGCAGAGAGATGCTTCGGTTACTTAAAATGCTTTCCTTGCTGAGCAGTAGCCAGGCGGAGTGGGAACAGCAGGCTTTTGTGTCTGAAAGGCAGAGGTTGAGTTTGGTGTTCACTTCCGATTACCTCTGTGACTTGCATCAAATCATTCCTCTGAATCTCATCATCTTTCTTTGTAAAATGGAGATTATGAAAAATAAACATAATGAAATCCTTAAGTATAAATCTAACAAAACATGTAAAAGGTCTGAATGCTGCAAATTACAAAACATTGATGAAATCAAAGATCTAAAAACCCAGAGACATATAGGGTCCATAAACTGGAAGACTCCACATGTTAAAGACGGTAATTGTCCATGAATTTATCTGCAGGTTTGAAGAGATGCTTACCAAAATCTCCACAAGGATTTCTTGTAGTGGTAGACAGTTTATTCTAAACTTTTTACAGAAAAGCAAAGGGCCTAGAACAACTAAAATAGTTTTGAAAAAGAAAAACAAGTGTGAAGAATCTGTCTACAGGATGTTAAGATTTCTTTTGTAGTCATGCTAATCAAGACTAAAGTATTGACAGAGAGATAGATAAAAAATTCAATAGGATAGAATAGAAAACCTAGAAATAGACCCACAAAGACAGGTCCAACTGGCTTTTGACAGAGGTGCAAAAGTGAATGAAGGATTGTCTTTTCAACAAGGGGTGCTGGAACAATGGAAAATTTGTAAAAATTAATTTGTAGATATTTATTGGTATGAATGAACAAATAAATCTTCAACATAAACCTCATACCTTATACACAATTAATTCGATATGAATAAAATATTATATGTAGAATATAAACTATACAACTTTTAGAAGAAAAGTATTTGTGACTTGGGACTAGGTGAAGAATTCTTAGGAGAGCAATAGCATGGCTCATAAGTGAAAATTTGCTAAATCGGACTTCATCAAAATTAAAATGCTTTTGTTCCACAAAGACCACAAAAAAGGATGAAAAAACAAGTCACAGCTTGGAGAAAATATTTGCAAACCACGTATCTGTCAAAGAATTTGTGTCTGGAATATATAAAGAACTCTCCAAGCTCCAAAGTATAAAACAATGATAACAAACTGCAATTAGAAGCTTGGCAACAGGTATGAACAATCATTTCACTAATGAGGAGCTCTGGATGACAAATAAGGACAAGAAAAGATGCTCAACATCATTAACTGTTACAGAAATGCAAATTAGGGTCACCATGAAACACCGCCGCATGCCGACTGCAATGGTTCCAGTCCCAAATGCTGGTGAGGCTGCAGAGACACCAGGTCACTCGTGCATGGCTGTGGGGATGGAGGGGGGACAGCCACTCCAGAAAACAGTTTGGAAGCTTCTTATAAAAGAGGAAAATGTCCGCTATTCGACCCAGCAATTGCACTTTCGGACTTTTATCCTAAAGAAGTGAAAGTTTTGTTTACACAGAAATCCGTGCGTGAATGTTCATAACAGCTTTATTCACAATAGCCCTCAACTAGAAACAGTGAATTATTAAACCAAGTGTGGAACATCCACACCATGGAATATTACTCAGCAATAAAAAGGGGTAAAACACCACTCATACATGTAACAGCTAAGACAAATACCCAGGGATTTATGCTGAGTGTAAAAGCCAAGCCCAAATGACCATACACTGCGTGACTCCATTTATGTGACCTTGCTGAAAGGACAGGGCATGGGGACGGAGAACACATGAGTGGTTGCCGGGAGCAGGAGGGAACTGTCCAGGGGCAGCATGAGGGCGTCCTCAGAAGCAGTGGAACAGTCCTGTGTACTGGCATGGTGGCTCTCACTCATGGGACCAACTTGCATAAACCACATGAACTACATAAATTGCATAAAACTACACACACACACACGCACACACACACACGCATACATCTACCCACAAATAAACACATGTAAAAGCTGGTAACTGTTGAATATGGGCTGTAGTGCAGTTAACTATACCATACCAATGTCAATTTCCTAGTTCCGATATCAGACTTCATTGACATAGGACATCACCATTGGGGGAAACGGGGGGAAGGGTTCAAGGGATGCTATGCACTATTTTTGATATGCCCTGTGAGTCTATAGTTAAACATTAAAAAATAAAATACTAAAAATATAGGAAAAAGCATTAAGAAGTAATTTTAGCATTTCTTATAGCATATTTTTTTAAACATGTAGCTTCTTCCTCATGAAGACACTGAATTTGTAACATCTGTAACAAGGAAAGCAAGAATCAAAAGTGAGAACTCAGGCCTCTGTAGAAAGGAGATGTCTGGAATCCTATGCGTAAGACCACACAGCTGCCAAGTGCAGGCAACGTTGGACCAGCATGAGGCTGGCACTGGCAAGGGTGTCCTGCTGTGATGGCCTTGAGGGCCTCTCTGAAGTAGCAGGGACATCCTGAGGGGAAAATCCAGGGTCTGCTGGTTTGGCACGACCAGGAGTGTGGGAGCCTCACTGACTGGAAGGCGTGGTGGCAAACCATGGAGATGCACACAGCTGCACTGACTTGGCCCCTCCGAAACCATGCGGCAGGGCAGGGGAGAGGCTCACAGTGGGCAGGGCCCTGCACCTGCTGATCTTTGCCACTTGAAGGGAAGACGAGGATAAGCCACTGACCTGCAGGTGACACTTGGGGCTTTGCAGGGAGCAGAAGGGTCTTCTCTCAGGCGCTGGCAGTGACCTGTTCTTATGTGGACATTAACCTTGTCTGCAGCTGGTCTATGCAGAGTTCATGCCAAGACAAATAATACTGGAAAAAGAAAAGGAAACAGCTCTTTTAAACACTGTGAGCAGAGAAGGAGGGGATAAACAGAAAAAAATAAAAATGGAGGAAAAGAAAAATCCTCAGCAAGGAGTTTTTAAATAATCATTACCTATAATTTTCCTAAGAAAAGATAGATCTTAATGAACATCTGGTTTCTATAAAATAAAAGGTCAAAGCAGAGACACAAGAGTTCAGGAAAGAACCGATGAGGGAAATTCAGCTGTTGAAGTCCAGGAAAGTAGTGCAAGTGATAAATCAAACGATTCCAAAAAGAAAGCCTTGCTCAGCGGAATCAGAGGAATCGCAGGGAAAATGGACAGGGATGAAATTAAGTCGGGCATGGAAAGGGACTGAGAGAAGCGAGCAGGAAACAGTAATGAAGGTTATTCAAAAGGCAGGAGAGAAATGATGCATGTGGAAGAAAAAGTAAATGCAACACACACACACCTGGCATTCTTGATGAAGAGAACCTAGAGAAAAATAAAAAGGAACTCCAGGGTACAATTTGGGAACACGTTCTTAAAATAAGGTGTGTACTCATGGGTGGGAAAGACAATATGGTAATCTGCACTGAGAGAGTGCTCAGGGAAATTGGTAGACAGGAAATTTGTCTCATTGTGCTTTTGTTGACTGTGCTTTTGGTGTCATGTCCAAAAAATTGTTGCCAAGGTCAATATTAAGATGATTTCCCCATTGCTTTCTTCCAGGAATTTTATGGTTTCAGGTATTATGTTTCGGTCTTTAATCCATTTTTGAGTTCATTTTGTGTATGGTGTAAGGTAAAGGTCCAATTTCATTCTTTTGCATATGGATATCCAGTTTTCCTGGCACTAGTTATCAAAGCGATTACCCTTCCTTCATGGTATCCTCTTTGTGCCCTTGTAAAAAATTAGTTGACTGTATAGGCTTGGGTTTATTTCTGCATTCTCTATTCTGTTCTACCGCTCTATGTGTCTGATTTTTTATGCTAGTACCATATTGTTTTGATTATTATAGCTTTGTCATACAATTGAAAATCAGTAAATGTGATGCCTCCTACTTTTTTGTTCCTCTTAAGATTGCTTTGGCTTTTCAGGGTCTTTTTTGGTTTCATACAAATTTTAGAATTTTTTTCTATTTCTTTGAAAAATGCTTCTGGAATTTTGATAGGGATTGCATTGAGCCTGTATGTGGCTATGGCTGTATGAATATTTAAACAATATCAATTCTTCCAGTCCACAAACATGGGATATCTTTTCATTTACTTGTGACTTATTCAATTTCCTTCATCAATGTTTTATAGTTTACAGTGTACAGATCTTTCACTTCTTTTGTTAAATGTATGCCTAAGTATCTTATTGTTTTTTATGCTATTGTAAATGGGATTGTTTACCTTGATTTCTTTTTCAGATAGATTGTTATTGGTATAAAGAAATGCAATTGATTTTTGTATGTTGATTTATATCCTGCTACTTTACTGGATTTATTTATTAGTTCTAACAGTTTTTGTGTATGTGTATGTATATGTGTGTGTGTGAGTGTGTGTGTGGAGTCTTTGGAGTTTTCTACATGTAGGATCAGGTCAATCTCAAACAGGCATAATTTTATTTCTTCCTTTCTGGAATGCATGTCTGTTATTTCTTTTTCTTATCTGATAGCTTTTTTTAATACTCCTTCTACTATGTTAAACAGAAGAAGTGGCAAAAGTGAGTATTTTTTTCCTGTACCAGATCATAGAGGAAAATATTTCCATTTTTTTTCCATTTATTATGACCTTAGCTATAAGGTTTCCTATATGGTCTTTATTATACTGAGGAAATTTTCTTCTACACCTGTATTTTTAGAGGTTTTACCATGATAGGATGTTAAATTTTGTCCAGTGCTTTTTTCTGCATCTATTGAGATGACTGGTTTTCATCTATTATTCTGTGAATATGGTATATCATGTTGATTGATTTGCATATGTAAAACCAACCTTGCATGCCAGGGATAAAGCCCAATTGTCATGTGTATAATCTTTTTGATATGTTGTTGATTTTTGATAGATTGGGAGAAAATATTTTTGCAAACCATGTATCTATTAGGAGATTAATATGCAAAATACATAAAGGAACTCACACAACCTAATAGCAAAAACAACAAATAACCCAATTAATAAATGGGCAAGGGACCTGAATTGACATTTTTCCAAAGAAGATATAAAAATGTCCAACAGGTGTATGAAAAAATGCTCAACATCACTAATAATCTGGGAAATGCAAAGCACAACCGCAATGAGATATCACTTCATGCCTGTTAATATGGCTTCATAAAAATGACAAGAGATAGCTAGTATTGGAGAGAGTGTGGAGATAAAGAAACACTGGTACATTTTGGGGAATGTAAATTGATACGGTCATTATGGAAAACAGTATGGATGTTCTCAAAAAAATTTTAAAAATAGGGCTATTATATAATCCAGCAACCCTTCTGGTTATACATTCAAAGGATGTGATATCAGCACCTCTTGCAGATAGCTGCACTGCCATGTTAATTTCAGTGTTATTCACAATAGTCAAGATATGGAACCAATCTAAGTGTTCATTGACAAATGAGTGGATAAAGAAAATGTGATATACATATGAAGTGAAATATTATTGAGCCTTAAGAAAAGAAGGAGATACTGCTATTTATGAAAAAATGCATAAACCTGGAAGACATTAAATTAAGTGAAGTAAGCCAGACACAAAAAGACAAATACTGCATAATCTCACTTATATGTGAAATCTAACAAAAAAAACCCCAAACAAACCAAAAACCCAAAACAACAACCACTTAATACATGAAAACAGAGAGTAGGATGGGGGTTACCAGGAGTGGGGAGGGGGAGAAGTAGGTCAAAGGGTAAAAGCTTACAGTGAATTAGGATGGATAAGCTGAGAGGTGGAGTACACAGTGTGGTGACTCTAGTTAATGGTACTGCACTGCTAAGGTACCCACACCATACACACAATAAGGTAATGATGGAAGGTTAATTTGCTTAACTATACTAATCATTTCAGTGTGTATACATATATCAAAGCAGCATGTTGTGCACCTTAATCATATGCAATTTAAAAAAAGGAATTGCATCTTAGGTTACTTTCTATTTGAGGTTTTTGTACCCTCATCTACCACCTCACCAAAATTATACTTGATGTATTTTTACCATTATGGGTAAATCCTATCAATTGGTGATATATACCTTATTTTCTGGAATAAAATTTTGGCTCAGCGAAACTTATCACATAAGTCACAGAATCTACCACTGACCTATGGGAAGGACAAACATGCCTTTATGTTATCTATGTACCCACCCTGGGCAAGTCAATTTCTCAGACAATACTGGGGAGAGGCCCAGAGTTGCTTGGCTAAGTTAAGGCAGAGCATGAGCTAGAATACAACCCCTTAACTTCATGACTAATACTATGTCTCTGTTTTTGTGTCACATAATATCTTGCTTTTCTATTAGGTTATTTCATCCCATTTAAAATCATTGTGATTGACTCTGCAATCATCATCATCACCATCATCATCATCATCACCATCATCATCATCATCACCCTCATCATCATCACCACCCCATCATCATCTGTCAGCACTTCCTGCAAAAAACCTTTCAATGTCTCTTCATTAAAAAAGCCCACATCAATCTTTCCATTGACTTTCAACCATGAATGTATCATTTCCCCTCCAAATTTCTCTATGTAAATATTTCCTGAGGAGCACAAGGAAAGGACTAGGAAGAAGGCAGCATAAAATCAGCTGAGAACGTGCACGAAAGTGCATATAGGTACATTTGCTCTGTTGCCCTAGTTGAAACACTCTCGTACTGTGTTGGCAGGGAACATGCTTTGGAAGATTTTGGCAAACTTGGAAAATGGATAAATGGCTCAGACGGATGATAAAATGTTACTTAATTATGTGTTATATTGGAACAAAGTTGGAGGTAAAAATAATCCTGACACTTGAAATTTAAATACTGTCTCTTAAATGTTGTTGCTTCAGAAGATTCCTCATATTTAAACATTTTTTACCAGTTTCTACATGACTCTTCTATAAAGAAATTTACCTTTCATCATTTTATATCATCTTATCTTGTTTTGTCTTCAGAGCAATTGAAACTACCTGGTATCTCATATATATATATGTGTGTGTGTATGTGTGTGTATATATATGTGTGTGTGCATGTCTATGTGTGTGTATATATATGTATGTGTGTATATATGTGTACATATATAAAAAATACTTGTTTTTTCATTAAAAGGAAGTACCATGATGACAAGGACTTTCCTTTATTCGTATTTCATGTGAAACAATACACATATTAGGTACCATTTATAACTTCATTTTGTTTTGGTGTTGGTTTCGGTTCTTC
>CM052439.1:173771279-173817124 GCA_028533085.1 Varecia variegata
TGTGTGTGCATGTCTATGTGTGTGTATATATATGTATGTGTGTATATATGTGTACATATATAAAAAATACTTGTTTTTTCATTAAAAGGAAGTACCATGATGACAAGGACTTTCCTTTATTCGTATTTCATGTGAAACAATACACATATTAGGTACCATTTATAACTTCATTTTGTTTTGGTGTTGGTTTCGGTTCTTCACTATTCATCATTAAAAAACAAACAAACAAAGCCCTGCAAGTATCACTATTACTTCAATAACTGCTTTTCACATTTAAATTTTCTTCTAGGGTACGGCCAAAGATATAAGAAGAAGACACCCCCCCCCCACCACCAAATATTGGACAGGTGATAGTTTCAAAAGGCATCTGTGAAGATTGATTTGTTATTTTACTTTTTAGCATGATACAAATATCTTTAAGTTTTATACTCGAAGTAATCCACTTGCCTACAGATATGTAGTATGATTAGCTCTATAATTAATATTCTTAAAAGCCTTTATTTTTAAGGACATTCAAAATGAAATCCAAGAAAACCCAGGATCATATGATGAAAGGGAAATTGTGCAGGGAAAATAGCTACATGAAGTTTTTGACACATAGACTATGAGATGATTCCACATTCCCATTAATAAACTGACAAGATTTAAAATTGATATTTTATCTTGAGGTTTATGTTTTAATTGTCCTCTAGTCAAAGATGAAGTCTCAGAAATATTATTCTGTGAATAAGAATCAAATAAACATTGGCACCTTTTGCAGAGAACAGCATTTGGAATGGTCCCTTTGGGATGCGTGGCCGGCTTCAACAGCAGGGAGTGTGCGGGGGCCAAGGGCAGTGGGTGACATGTCCAGGAAGGATGGCATGCTACTGTTTTCTGTCACAGCTACTTGACCCTTTTAAAATTAGGAACAAATCACAGTAAAGGAGAAAACAAAAACAAGGCCTAAGTCACAACGGGAGGTTTCATGGATGAGCTGATGAACTCAAAGGCATGCCAGTGGTCCCTCATTTATCACGTCTTACGTCACTTAAATTAAAGTTATGGCTAATTCATTAGGTGTCCTCTGAGTCTCCTGGTAGGCTGTCATAGTAAACCCGCACAAAATGTCTGCCATGCAGTCGTTAAAAAGACACATGGGCCCTTGAGTTCTCTGCTAACTTTCCACACTGAAGTCCGGTGACTTACAACTTTCATTCTTGTGTGTAGCAGGGATATTTGTCAGCTGTTATGACTGGACTTCCAGAGGTACTCAATTTACAGTATCTATAGTGGAGTGAAAATGAATAAACATCTGTACATTTGCTCAGATGCTATGTCAGGCGATACGAAATTAGCTGTCATAACAAGTCCATAAAGCCTTAACACACTATTTATCTTGCTCACTTTGTAAAGTACATAAACTGTGCTAAGCTCATCTAAGCCGCTGTCTTTGGAGGACAGTGTGATGCAGCAGCAGTGAGAATCTCCTATGGGTTTGACCCCGCTGAGAAGTTTTCTTCCCCCGTATGTTCTGTGCTTTTATTTGCATGCTTAGCTGTAGGAAGTCAGTCCACTCCTTATTTTTCCTCTTGATTCTTTCATCTACTAAAATTCATTGAAAAAAAGGTTTAGAAATCTTTTTCTTTATAGTCCTATTGCAGCTCAGATTAAGGAATGTTTTATTGGAGTGATGATATCTACTTCTCCAAGAACAGAGAGATTGACAGATCAAGAATTTAAAAGTCCCCTTTTTTGATGAGATCATTGCAATTTTCAAAACACTAGGAAAATGCCCCAATCTGCTCATATGAACAGATTGACGTATAAGAAACTTCTACACATCAGGAGAGTAAAAATCACTGTGATGCAAAAATTATCAAAAAATACAGAGAGCTTTTAGAAAATAAAATATAATTTTAATGTGTGAAACAATAGTCAAACCATTCATTACAATTCAATGCAAAGTAAAATTAAAGTAAAATATCTTTTCTCACATGATCAGATTGGCAAAGATGTACAAGGGTGATGACATTTCCTTGGGGACTGTGGAGGTGAGGTCACTCTTCCACGTTTATCTGAAGCACCAATTAGCATGTGTGGAAGGCCATTTCCAACACATCTCTGCATGTAAATCGCACACACCCTTTCACCCAGCAATCCCACCTCCAGGAATCCCCCCAAGAACGTGCCCACCCCGGGCCCTGGCAGTCCCGGGTGCCCCTGTGGGGGACACTGGGGGTGCTTCTAGCCGGTGGGTAGGAGGTGGCATCTTCACTGCCTCCCCTTCAGTGCCACTTGCTTTTTGTTTATCCTTTTTAAATATGTTTATGTATTTTCTATTCAAATGAAAACATTAATATGAAAAAGAAAAGAAGCAAAAGCTCTGCCTGGCCTTTCCAATCACAGCTGGTTATGAACCCTCCACCGTGCTGCAGTGCGCAGAGGAAAAGGCAGTAAGAAGGAGCAGGACCCAGGAGTGAGCGTGGGGAGAGGTGGGCAGCAGGTGGGGGCTGGGTTAGTGAATGGAGCAGCTTTCCTGTGTGAGTCCTTCACCAAGAAGAGAAGTTGCCTGAGTGATTGGAAACCTCTTAAAGAACTCTAGCACCAGTGCAAGGAGAGAGTGGAGACTCTGGGCCAGGCCTGCGCTAGGACTCAGAAGGTTAATTAGCTAAACCATTGGCTAAATCTCGCTTATTTATTTTTCTGGGCAAAACCAGGTAGGGATGAGTCTATAGAGACCCGCAGAAGCAAAGAGATTTCTTCCCCTTGGTGGGTGGCAACAATAACTCAGCGTTCCCAGACCCCATCTCAGCCCGTCTGTTGTTAATGTATCTCACCGCCTCTTCCTCATTTGACAAATCCGTGTCTTTATTTAGAGGTTTATTAAAGTAAACTTGAAATTGTTCTCATTGCACCAGGCACTCATTCATGGGACTGACTCATTCCCACCTGGGCCGTGCAGCGGTGGGGTCCTCAGGAATGGGACCCTCTGATGCAGGTTGTTGCATTAACTCTGTACTGACAGCAGTCAGGTGAGGGCACAAGCTTTGGCCACATCGCCTAGGATTAAACGAGGTGCAGCTCCCTCCCTCCTGTCAGATTCCCTAACACGGCCTTCCACAGAATCAATTGCTTCTCTCAGTGCATCCCACCCTCACCTCTCCTACAGATGTTTTCCTTTCTGCTACCACGAATAAATGTGGACACCACTCTGTTTAAGAATCCTTAAACAGGCCATGTGGGGAGACTTGGATGAAAGGCAGAAACATTTAGCTTTTGGTGGAAAATCCAGGATTTCTCTAAGTGTCTGATACTATTATTGGAAACCTTCCTCGCATCTCAGTAGTTCACCAGAGACTTCCATTTGGCATTCTAGGTCTTTTAGGCTCACCCCAGAACTGCCTCCTCCCTTCGCGCTAGGAGAGATGAGTTTTTTTCACACTCCGCTCTCACTGGGTTATGGGGGCTTTATCGCCTTATTATGGCAACTGAGATCTCTCCGTAAGCACCGAATCTCATGGGATTCTGATATAGGGGAAAGGGCTAGAACTGTCAGAATTATTTTGGTTGTATATCAGAAAATCAACTCGCGCTAGTTAAAGCATAAAAAGAAATCTATTGAATCACATAGATAAAAGGTCTAGGGGTACAATTACCTTAGGGCACAAATAAACAAAGTCATCAGCCAAAATTCTTGCTCTTTTCTCTGAGGTCTGCTTTCCTCTGGGTTAGCTTACTCACAAGCAGGTCTTTCCATCCAGAGGCGGAAGTGGGTCCCAGTTGTTCCAGCCTTACCCTCTGTCATCTAAGCAGCCCCTTTCCCCAACAAAATCCCTGGGTTCCAGAGCCATCAACGCAGTGCTTGCACGGGCCCCCTGCCCGACATAGCCACCGTGGCCAGGTGACTGGCGTGGCCTCATGGGGAGACCCAGCCTTACCCAGCTCTGGAGACGCTGGCTGGGTTTACCACACGGACTGAGAGGGCATCTCCCAGAAGGGCATTATGCAAAACCAAGGACACATGCGCACACACACAAATACACTGCAGGGCCCAGGTTGATGCAACACCTGTCCAGTTTGGTTCTCCATCTGACATTCGTTGAATCCATTTCTTTTTCCAACCAAGCAGGTCCTCTTTGTTCAGATACTGGGCACATGGGTGCTTTTCGTTGTTGCCGTTGTTGCTGTTGTTAGCTTAGTAAAAGACTAATGGTAACTGTGAAGTAGTAACTTCACCAACACTTGGCATAGAGTGGGTTTCATAAAATTGTGATAAATTTTATAAAAACTGTTACCCTAACAATATCAAACTACTTTTTTTAATCCTATGCCATGATAAAAATTGTGACTTAATTGGCACAACCATTGAAAGAGACTAGAATAACTAGAATACCATCAACATTTTAAAATAATCTTTTTATCACTAAACTATGAAATATATGTGTTTGCATTTCTGTGCTTTTCATTTTCTTCAAAATGATTAATGAAAAAATATCTTAAAGTATGAGAAATTATTCAGGGTGGATGCACCAGTTTTAGGTGTACAGGTGGATGCTACCATTTAACCTACGTTTCAAACTTGAACGTGCACGAATCATTGCATCATCTCGATTTAAACTGGATGGAACAATGGCAGATGAAAACTTGCCAAATGACTGCTCCGTTCAATTAAACTATGATAATAAATTGTCAACCACTGCTTTCTCTCTCCTTTCATGGTCATTTTACAATGACACCATTGCATTTCTTCCACACAAAGTGGTCAGGAATGTTATGTGGAAGAAAAAAAAAAAAACCCTGATAAGTCAGGGCATTAAAGCGAAGGGGGCGGGGAGGTCTGCACAGCCCTCTTAAGCGCACTCATTATTATGGCTATTGCTACCCCAGGCCACCGGAGACTTGATAATTTAGTCAGCATTATGCAGTTTGAAGTGTTTCATGTTCTGCATGGGAGCAGGCTGCAATTCAAATATCAGTGGCCATGAAAAATATGCACATACGTTTAGTAGGAAAATCTCCAAGGGGACACCAGAGGAGATGGGCATATGTCCTCGCTGTATGACGGAGAGTTTCTGTGAATTAATCATCTGGACAGAGTTTATCACCATTTTTCATTTTGCCAGAAACATTCCCCCTTCATGTGTTGGAGGAGCTTATTATACATGCACACGCTGGAAAGATAATAAGGCCACGGCCTCCGATGCTTAAATGCAGCAGGGTTTGTTAGGTTGTGTTCGGACGCAGACAAGGCTTCCGTCAATGCCGTCCTCCTGATAGCGAGAGTAATTGCTTATTTTATCTGGTTTAGGGAATCACGCCTCTTTCTACCCACTACTTTATTACATCAATTACAGCAAACCATCATCTTGGATAATTTATGGGGATGAATTCAATCTCATCGAGATTATCTTTTAAATGGAAGGCATCCTTTGTTCATATGCTTCCAAATATTAAAATGTTTATCGAATTTTCTGGGAATGCTTCATTTTCTGGACGAATTTAAACATCTGGCTAGACATGTAACCTGTATGATTTGTTTGTTTAATTCAAGGGTTGGGGTAAGGTGTTTTGCCTCCCAGATAAGGTACTTCTGAGTGAAATACCTAATCTTTAAAGTGCAGTGAACATCAATGGCAATTTTTAGAAACGGATTCCTAACGCCTTTAAAGCTGAGGGTGACTGTGCCTGTCGGAATCCTGGCCTGCAGTTATGCCATTTGGTGGTTGTTTTGCTTTAGAAGTACTGAAATGCACCGCTATGGTTAACAGTCTAAGTGTAAACCAGAGCAATTGCTTTTGACACTTAAAAAGGATTTTATTGACAGTTGGAAAGACATTGGGGATTTGAAAAGAGCACTTTTCCATCTGTAATACTTGGTGTGATCAAAGATCACACAGCAGCCCCAGATTAGCGGAAATGAGGCTGCAGTGAAGGTTTGCCACTCCACACGGAAGGAGGGCTTGGTTTTTGAGTCACACTAATCCCCCCACGATCTAAGTGGAATTTACGGTAATGGGGATATACTTCTCAGGGCTCCTGCCAGCGCATTTTTTAAAGAGTCCTAAAGTAGATAATAATATAGCAAGATTTAAAATTTCCTTTCAAAGTTAAATCTTACTTTTCCACTCAAAATTCATATATTGGTTTAATGTTTCCACAATATTAGATTTAACCCTCTGCATTTCCTAAATGCATTTACAAATATGTGCATCATAGGTGGTGATATTTTAGATGATTAAGGGTCACTCTGCTTTAATTATCACCCAGTAGTGGCTCGCAAGGGGCTGCAGGAAATCACTGGGCTGCAGATGCAACTGAACAATCAGAGATTTCGGTGTCAGAAGACCTGATATAATTTATGATTTCTTCCCTCTTCCCTTCCCCCTTCCTTCTCTCCCTCCCTCCTTTCCTTCCTTTCTTTCTTACTTCTTTTTGACTAAAAATTCCATATACATACATACACATGTACACACACACACACACACACACACACACTATGATTGTAAAATACCAACTATGCATCCTCTACCTTCTCTATGACCTTGGGTTGTCTAAACCTTAACTTCTACCTCTGTCAAAGGAGGAAAATAAGCATATCTCATTCCCAGCACGTAAGTAGGAATCAAAGAGTACAATATAAGCAAAAGCACTAAGTAAGTGTGTTTTGCTAGTATCATAGGTAAAGTAGAAACTGCAAAGAGAAATTGAATAATTGGACCTCTTCTATGGACATTGGGACAAGGTAGCTATTGAGGAGTCAAGGGAAAAGGGAGACTGTTCTTTGTAACAGCTAAACGAAACACGTGAGCCACCAAACTGGATCAAATGCTTGATCCAAAGGAGGTACCTGGCACGGCAGAGGGAGTTCCCAGGAGGTGAGCACTTCAGAGAGGGCAGTAGGGAAACTGCGCAGTTTATAGGAGGCCTGACCCTCACCCGCCATCCTACACCCAGGTGCGCTTGCAGCCCGTCGCCCACTCAGCTTCTGACCGGTCACAGCTGCACACTGTGGCCCTGACCCCTACTGCTGACTCCAACCTGAGGCTGAGCCCTTAGCACCGACTTTACCTACAAACTCTAGTCTCACACGTACCCTGCCTCCCACTCCACAGCCAACTCCATCCTAAAGCATCTCCATTACCCAAATCTGCATGTCTTTTTCTTTAAAAGAAAGGTACCCAAAATCATATATTTGTATATGTGTGTGTATATATGCATATATTGTTTGTTTGTTTTAAGAAGACTTCTGTTAAAATGTTTCTGAAAAATCTATAGGTGGAAAAGAATAAAAAAAGTGATTTAAAAACAATCAAACAAACAAAACATCTCGCTGACATCTCCCTGGTCTTTGTTTTTACTGTAAATAAAGCAAACTTCATTTTACTGTAAATAAAGCAAACATTATAAAGTAATCTTCCTCCAGATTGTAATTTTTTTAAAAAGAAATTTTGCTAAAGTTTATGTAAATTTATGAAATATTTCCAGTATAAAACAAACATAAATAGAGCTATATGCTTTGATTTAAAGGAAAATATTAAAAAATATGTTTTTTAAAAGGTTGAAAATTCCACACTAATATCCTTTTTCTCAAATTCCTTAGAGAAGGGGAGTGTTACATCTAATTTTTCTCTCCCTACCGATGGCTTCAAAATGAGAGGCAGGTGCCACTGCTGGGGAGGGCTTGTTTCAGAGAATCGGAGCAGTGCTCCCAGGAGAGATTTTCCGAATGGAGCCCTGATCCTACACACCATGCTCTGGAATATGGTCTCTTATTGTGCGTCTTCCAAATGGAATTTTTCTGTGGAGCTGATGATTGTAGTAGGTAAGTGCAAACTCCTGCCTTCCCTCTTGGCCATCATTCTTGAACTTGGCCAAAAATGTGCAGGAAAATCCTCCCTTTGACATTTGGAATTGTGATTACAAAACAGCATGTCAAGGATGTCTCCTGGTCTAAACACACACACACACACACATACACACACAAACACATATATACCTGTACACACACATACACACACATACACGTCAAACTTCACATCAGTGGATTTATGTCACAAGAGATGGTCGTGAAGCTGTTTGTGAGAAGGCTGGAAAAGAGATCCCTACTTGGCCAGTTAAAGCCCCATTCTTCTGGATAATATAAGGTATTTGAGAAGTTTCTATTCCATCAAGGGATTAAAATTATTTTATTTGAGGTTCTAAGGGCGGTATTGCAAATAATGTCTTCCAACTATGATAAAATTTTGCAAGTAAGCTTTTGCTTTTTTCCCCATTATTTAAAAATTCTATTTAGCTATTTTTCTGTTTTTAGTCTTGTGAGGGTCTTGTCAGAGAAAATTAAAAGTACTGTCAAAAGAAGGAAGGAAGGAAGGAAGGAAGGCAGGAAGGAAGAAGGGAAAAGACAAGGGTGGAAAGAGGGCAGAGAGGGAGACAGGGAGAAAGGGGGGAACACTTCCCCTGGAGGAGAGGTTGGCAGTCCATACGGTGAGTTTAGACAAGTGAGAAAATTTAGTCTGAGACACAACCTGGTATACGTGCACTTATTATTACAATAAGTGATATCTAGTGTGCACGAAAACCTTGCCTAGAAGTGACTAACCAGGGCTGCCCAGCAGACACCATCAGGGAGGTAGTACTGAGATGCAAAGCCAGAAGTCTGAATTTGAATTCCACCTCTGATACTATCTGTGTTCATATGGGCAAACGCATTCACCTTCCTGTGCTATACTTTCCTCAAAGGTACAGTAAGGATGATGCTAACGCATAAAACAAATAAAGAATAGCACAAGGAATAACTTTAAAGGACACTTGCTGCCAATTTTCTCCAACCCATTTATTTATTTTTCAGTATCCAGTTTTACAGCTGTTGGTCACCTAATCTTAAATCTCTACACAACTCTTTGTAAAATGAGATTTTCACCATCACCCAAAACGTGCAACCATAATCCCCCTTTAGTAAGTTTTAATGCAGAGCCTGACCTGCTGCTCCCCTCAGCACCCAGGATCCCTCTGTGTCTGCTGTTCTGGTAACTCACAAGAGCTGTGCACCCATCTTCAGGCGTACATGCCTGGCATCTTTGGGTGGGCTGATTTTTTTTGACAAAATGTTTTTCAGATATTTCACAGTAGAAGATGGTAGCTTGTGGTGACTTGTTTCAGAACTCGCAGAACTGAGGGCATCCATCTTCCCATAACCCCTGCAGGATACGGAGCTGCGGGCAATGCTTTCCCTTCAAAGTTCAAGTACATCAAAGTAGCAAAGATCTTAAGCTATAGGAAGTTGTGCATGGCATGTATGTTTTATGTGCATAATAATGGTTTCAGATGGCATTTTCATTTTTGCACGTGCAGCAGTCAAAGCTGTTTGGCAAACCAAATATGATGTGAGGAAATGCGGGGAGGAGAGAGAGGAGGACTCAGATGGGGCTTCGGAGTAATTCTCTGCCAGGTTAGAGCAGAAGTCAAGGTGGGCCGCCTTAATTGTGTGCCGAACACCGCTCAGCGCTGGCTGGCCAAACTTATTTTAATAACATTAAATATGCATGGAATCTGTGACCATCAGCGAGAGTTAATTAGGTGACTTGTGGAAGTGCTAAAAAAATAACTACTTGCCAGCGGTAAAGAAAGGTCTCTATTAAGAATTTGGTAACTGCCGTCTGTGCCTGATTGTCTGTTGTAGAAAGACTTGGCTAAAAGACAAGAATGCCCCATCGATGTGCGTATACACAATAATCTAATTATTTAAAAATTATAGCCTATTTTTGTACAAGTAAAGTTTCATTCATTCAGTATATTTATTCTCAAAAAAGAAGACTGAATTGTTCCCAGGACATATTTTTCTAACAGAGACATGGCAGCTGTTTGAAAGTGAATACTCTATTCAAGTCAGAGCCCCTAAAAACTAAATCAAAAAGTAGAAAAAGCTTGTGTCATTGCTATGAGATGTTAAAATGCCAAGAAAGGTGATGTGGGTGTGAAGGACATCTCAGAGTCACTAATTCTAGATTTCCTCAAAGTTCTTTCCTCCCAAGTCCTCAGTCTAACACAGGGTCCCCTGGCTCAGCAAGTCAGATGCCCGAGAGACTTTCAGCCCAGTAGAGTCACTGGAAACCCCACATATGTCAAGACTCACTAGATCTTCTGAGAACATTGAGGAAAAGGAAATGCAGTTCCCAATGCCGCAGTCAGAGCCCTGCCGTCTGGAGGCCCTGAGCCTTCTTTCCTGCAGAAGGTGAGCTGTGAGAGACACACAGTGTGTTTGGGGAGTGTTCAATTGACAATTAATTCACATGGGATAAGTTCCCTTCTCCGGCCTTGGGGTCCTAATGACAGGCTCATCATTGCATTGCGTCATGTTTAAAATGTTAGAAGTTCTGAAGATTTGGACCAGCTGAAGTTGGGGACTTGTGATTTTACACCGACTCGGGCACATTCCAAGGTCACAGCTTGGGACTGTCATAGGCAGCAGCACTTACGGGTGAAGGCAGGACAGACAAAGAGTGAGAACCCTGGGATGAAAGGCCGTGTGGACACCGAGTGGGCTCTGGTTCCTGGGTGGCCACCCAGCCTGGCCGCAGTCCTTGGACACCTGTAGGAGCAGCACAGGGACAATCCCTGGACCAGGGCAAGACGCCAAGCAGACCATGGGGCTCAGGGATTTCTTCACAGAATAAGATTCAGTTGAGCAATATCACGGTTTCGAGGCTGGTTTGGAAGAGAATGCCCAGTTCTTAAATGGTGGGAAATGGGTATACATCATTTCCCAGGGTGGCCGTGCTCCGCAATCATTCCGTGACATGACCAGCATCATTATGGCATTGAAAACAGAACAGCACTTGTCAGGGCCAAATCTCTGGGGCATGAAGAGAAATCAGGTATATTTTGCTATAGTTCTCTGTCACAGATTGTATTATAAAAGTTGAGGATTGTACAAGCACCTACTGTTCTTCTTCTGAGACCATTTGTGGTGCAGACAAGAGACTAGAACAGGGGCCAAGGTAGCCCGTGGGTGGAGGAGATTACAGAGAAAAGAAGCATGTGGTGACTATGATAAAAATTCTCCTTTCATAGATCCTAATGTGGTTAAATGCATTCCACACCCATGTGTGTGTTTTGTTTTCTTGTACATATATTTATTTTCTGGGCTCATTCAAGAATTCCAATCACACACACAAATAAAAAGTACGCAAGAAATCATGACATTGCCCCAAATCTATTATACACGTTCCCACTTTAACACCAATTCAAAGGGAATTTAAAGGTTTAGAATATTTTAATAAATTATCCTGAATTTTGTAACTGCAAAGTTTAAAATTTCGTCCTTGATAAGCTTGTAATATTTATTTTTTGAGAGGAGGACCCTACAGACACTGCCTTTGCTGTGTTTCAGAGCTCAGAGACCAGGTGGTATTATGATTTTTGTAGCTGCCCGTACTTGGGCACAAGAGTAAGTTCCACCCCGTCCACCACTAGGGCACGGCTGTGGTGTATTTGGACAGTGTTGGCGTGTTCTGTGGAGGAAAATGTGAATGTGAACTCGCCCAGAGGACTGCACTTCCCACCCTCTGAACCAGGTTCTGGTGGGGACAGGAGACAGCTGGTTCTGCAAGAACCAGACCAGTGGGCAGTGTCACCAGCAAGGGTGACAAAAGAGAGGATGGAGTGGGACCTGGTGCTTGGTGGGATTGGATGCAGCTCTGGCAAAAAGCCCTTAAGACCAGTGAGGCTAAGTGTCTTAACGAAGTTCTTTGGAGCACTTTGGAGACTGAATCCGTCCCCACTTTAATCACAAGTGAGAGAGATCCTGGCTGGGCACAAAGCTCCACATTATTCAGCGCGTTTGGCTGAAGGTGAGAGGAAACTTCCAAGCCTCACGGAAACCTGCAGGACCCTTGTGCTTTCATGAGGCTGAAAGTCCAGTGGGGTCTCAAGCTTCCAGGCAAGAACTCTGGCTTCATTTTTCTGAAACTTTCCCTTCTTGTGCCCTCCCCACTGAGCTGGCTTTCATCCTGGGCTGACTTCCTGGTGGATGCAGAATGTCCGCAGCCGTGTGTGGAGTCATCTTGGCAAAGCCGTCGTCCAGAGCAAGGGAAAGCATTCCGCTACCCTGGTGGTGTCTACCGGTAGTTGTGAGATGCCCCCGTGGAAGCTCCGGTGCGGGCCTGTCCCTGACACGAGACCGTGGCCAGGAGAGTGGGATGTGGTGATCGGCCTGAACCCGCGGGCTGATGCCTGCAGGTCTTTCATAGGGAAACCAAGGAGGTCATGTAGACGGCAGCACAGAATCTCTTCCTCTGACCCTGAGATGGGGACCGATGGGCTACAAACTACCTGTGTCAAGACATTGAGTTTCGACCCAGTTGTCTCCTTGCTGGAGAGAACATCAAGTTTGTTGTTGTCTTCTCGTGAGAAAATTTCACAGCACAAAACTCCAAAGATACCACTGCTTAGGAACCACGAAAAGCTGTTCAAACTAATCTTGCCCACTACTCTGAAGTTTCAGGCTACCATTTCCCAGGCGAAGCATGGGGAAGGTTCGTGGTGACCTCACAAAAAATGAGAGAACAGTCTGCCTAGAATTGTAAAGAAAAATCAATTTTCAAATGAATAGCTTGTGATTTTCTTCGTTAATATAGATGTGGGTTATGACGGTGGGTTAAAAAGCTGTGTTCTTACATGGATCGGGAAACAGATGCAAAACTTCCCACCTACCACAATCAGCTGATCACTTCCAAGGGTGATGTCACCCACAGATCTTTCCAGGAATGAGAATGAGGACGTCTGGCTCGCTGAGAAAATGGCACACGCGCTTCTGTACTAAAACTGCACAAACCTCTGTTATTTTCTCGGACATCTTCCCAATTCAGTTTTAATATGCCTAAAGGTAAACCAAGTTGATACAATTAAAACTGTCATGGTGTTAATGATAATGGTGTTAATTATATATTATTAAATGTAAATTAACATATATAATTAGTAAAGGATTTTTGATAGGTATTGTTTAAATGCTTTAGATTTATTAACTCACTTAATCTCCACTTCAATCAGATGAGTAAGAAGCTTTCATTATTTGTATAGTAAATGAGGAAATTGAGGCAGAGAAGTAGTTAAGTAATTTATCCAAGGGCACAGAGCTGGAAGTGGCAGTGCTGTGATTTGAACTCAGCCTGGTTCTGGATCCTATATGTGTAGAGGATCTCTCTCTCTCTCTCTCTCTCCCTCCATATATATAGAGAGAGTAGTGTTCTCGGCAGGTATTTCAGAGCTCTGCCTCTACGTGCTGTGGTGTGGTTTCTCCCAAATGTACTCTAAGACAGGGACTTAGCTGTAGGTGGTGATTGCACCTGAGAAACTCAGGGGTGGATGTTGGAAACCTGGGAAAGAGGGAAAGGTCAATGAAGTGTGTGGAGAAGGTCACAGCCATGAGTTCCATGCCTTGGAGCATCACTCTGAGGCACGCATGTCACACGCTTCAGAACAGCCTCTGGGGCATTTCTGAGAACACAGAAGACGGAGTGTGTATCCAGTGACTGCTGTCCCCCCCTGGTTATGTGTTGGCCAGCGAGACATTCAACACCAGGCACTTCCAAGCTGTTGTGCCTGTGGTTGTACAAGCCCTAAGAGGAGGAAGGGAGAGGCAGCTGCTCGAGTTGGGAGCTGTCGGCATCCACCGAACGGCACTCGCAGCTGTGGGAAAACTCAGCTGTGGGACCAGGTGATAAGAAACAGGATGCCACGAGCATCTGCTACCGCGGTATCCCAATACATTTGCAAGTTCTCAAAGAGCCCGTTTCCTCTCTGGTTAATTGCTTTCACGTTGTCAGAGACACCGCAGTCAATCTCATCAATCACATCTGTGAGGGCTCTGGCACCTGTACCTTGGTTCTGCAGGTTCTTACTATTAAAAGATGCTGATGGCCAGCACAATCTAAGTCAACAGATGGTCGAACATAGCAGCAGGGCTAATTCTGCCCACACCCCTTATGGCTCATTGAGAGGCCCTCAAATGCTACCTGCAGGCTGTGAAATTCCTGCCCCACAACCAGATCTGGCCTACTGGATTAATGCTTCCTGTCCACATAGAATGACAAGAAGCTGCTATAGGATATTCGAAATTAAAGAGGTTCTTAGCAGGGTTCACATAAAAGTCGTCAGGATCTATCGACTCCGGATCTAACATTTAGATGCCCGTGAGTGGGACATGCTGCCCTTTGGGATGCTGGGAATTTCACACTCAAAGACCATGAGGTACTGATTACTGGCCATGGGTGTGTCTCCTTTTCCCCCAGTTGCACATAGAATGCCACCAGCATCTCTTGATAAAGCGAGGGTTTAACTGGATGTTTACCTTGCCGGAGCACCCCACCTGCTGTCAGTTAAAGACATTTTCTAAGGATCTGATAGCCAGGATATTGGGCAACATTTTATTTTTTCTCAAAGAAATCAAGTCCCTGAGTGCCAAGGCCCTAGAAGGTCAGGCTTACAGCTCTCTGCAGTCAGTGGATGTCGATCCCAAGTCAAAGAGCTACTTTCTAGGTCCTCTGCTTCATATTGTTGGTGTGGTCAGTGAGGGGTCCTCTAAGAAAGCCTCAGCTCGATGAAGGCCAAAAAGATCATCCCACTTTCCAGGTGTTAAGACAGATACTTTAGGCTCAAGCCACTTCTGAGAAAATAGACGATGCCTTTGTTGGTTTTCTTCTCTCAAGGTCTGGTCATCTTTCATAAATTTTCTGCACAGTATGAGTTGGATGTGGTTCAGATAACATTTCTCCCACATGGCAGAATGCAAGAGCAGTGGGAGGTGCTTGGCCCTGTCTTTAGCATAGATCCTTTCTTCAAGTCACTGACCTCTCTGTTGGCATAAAAAACAAAGCCTACTGCATGGTTCTGGGATGCAGTGTACAAAAATCATCTCCATTTTGTTTATGAAAAATATTCCTCGTAAAGTAATTAAAAATGTTGAACCAACATGACCCGTGACATAAAAGCAGCTGCGTTTTTGGTTTCATAGAATCATATCAGTGATTTTGCAATACCAAAAGTCATCTTTTCTTTTCTTTCAAGTGCTTTTGAGGGGCCAGTATTAGCGATCATTTGGGATTTTCAATTTTTTGCCCAGGCCTAAACCTCTCTACTTTCTTGGTTGCTCCATGTCTTTATCAAGTATGCCGCATTACCTCCTGTCTACGTTCCACATGGCTGTTTCCCTGAGAAGTGTGGAATCTGAGATGTCTTCTATAAAAGGGCTTCCATTTTGAAAGAGTATTTGAATGACAACTCTTACCTTTATACTTGTGACACCTTGCAATGGAGATCCAATTTAATTGGTTAAGACTATGGAACAATTTTTGTCATAGGGCATTGCAGAAAACAACCAGAAAACACTTAGCGATTAGTGTTGGCTCATAGCTAAGTGTGATGCCAGTAGAGGCAGACAACCCAAAGGCTTAATGAGGAGATCATGGGAAAGCCAGGTGAGAGAACTCAGCTAGAACCACAGCCATCTCTAGCAGTAAGGGAGACTTCACGTATGATCCAGGAGGAACGGTCTGAAAAGCAGCATCGTAAGCTGCACATTGTGGGGAAAATTGTCTTTCCTAAACCAGTCCAGCCAGATACTGGATAAATAAGGAAGGAGAAAGAAAGCAAGAGCAACAACAACAAGCCCCTGTGGAAAGTAATTTGGAGATAATTCCAAGAGCTAAAAATAGAAATACCATTTGATCCAGCAATCCCACTACTGGGCATCTATCCAAAGGAAAAAAAAGACATTCTATAATAAAGACATCTGCACTCGAATGTTTATAGCTGCACAATTCACAATTGCAAAGATGTGGAAACAACCCAAGTGCCCATCAATACATTAGTGGATTAATAAAATGTGGTATATATATACTATGGAGTTCTACTCAGCCACAAAAAACAACGGTGATCTAGCACTTCTTGTATTATCCTAGATAAAGCTGGAGCCCATCCTTCGAAGTGAGGTATCACAAGGGTGGAAAAACATGCACCACATATACTTACCATCAAATTGGTACTAACAGATCAATACTAAGGTGTCCCCATGGTAGTAATACTCACTGGGTGCTAGTCAGGTGGCAGGGTGAGGGGCGGTAAACCCACAACTAATGGACGCGAAGCGCACTGTATGGGGGAAGGACACGCTTGTAGCCCTGGCTTGGGCTAGGCAAATGCATTACATGTAACCAAAATGTACTCCGGTAATATCCTGAATTAAAAAAATAAAAAAATAAATAAAAAATAAAAGGAATAAAAGAAGAATGATATCTCTTACAAATATAAAAACAAAAATCCTTAGCAAGTAATAGCAACTCAAATTCAGTGACATATAAAAAGGATTTTTTCTGTGGTGAGCAGGTCTGTGCAAACTCACCCCCAAAGGCAGAGGAAGCTTACAGGCTGAAGAAAGAGGTTGAGGTATCTGGTTTCTCAGAAGAAACATTTAATAAGAACTTGTGAACACAAGCCTTGTCCCAGTGGCTGGGAAACAAGACAAGATGGCAGATCCCTGTGCCATTGTCCCCCAGACCTGGGGCTTATATACCATAGAGAAGGAACTTAGGACAATTGAGGTTGACCCCTCAGGGAAAGGCAAGGATGCTATGTGAATCTGCCTAAGGGCGGAATTTATGGGCTAGGTTGTTCTGATCTAAGGTCAGGATTTACTCTGACAGTAGACATCTTAGAGGCACTCCCGGAACAGGAGTTAATCAGAAGTCAACATGGTGGATTAGCGTCCAAGATGGACTTGTTTTAGCCTCCATGGGATTAGACACAATGACCAAGGAGAACTTACTCTGGAATGCAACGGTGATTTAACATATAAAAATAAACATAAGTAATAAATTATATTATTAGAATAAAGGTTAAAAACCATGCATGATCACCTCATAAGATACAGCAAAAATATTTGACAGAATCCAACACTCTTTTTTTGGCAAATGCACTAAAAAATCTAGGACTAAAAGAAAACTTGCTCAATTTAACAAAAGGCATCTACAAAAATCCCATAGCTAGCATAACATATGTTGAAAGACTGAGTCTTTTCTCCCTAAAATACATTTTTCAATATTTTTATTTGTGGTAAAATACACATAATGTAAAATTTACCATCTTAGCCATTTTAAATGTACAGTTGCATGTTATTAAATACATTTGTTATGTTGTGTAATCATCACCATCACTCATCTCCATAATTTTTTTTGTTTGGTTTGTAAAACCAAACTTTATACCCATTAAAAAATAATTGCCCATTTTCCCCTCCCTCCACCCCCTGGCAACCACCATTATACTTTCTGTTTCTGTGATTTTGACTACTCTAAGTATCTCATTTAAGTGGAATCATATAGTATTCATTTTTTTGTGATTGGCTTATTCCACTTAGTAAAATGTCTTCAAGATTCCATGTCTAGCATATTGCAAAATGTACTTCCTTTTTAAGGCTGAATACTATTCCATTGTATGTATATATCACATTTTGTTTATATATTCATCCATCTGTAGACACTTGGGCTGCTTCCACGTTTTAGCTATTGTGAGTAATACTACCACGAACATGAGTGAACAAATACGTGTTTTGGACCCTGATTTTAATTCTTTTGGCTATATACCAGAAGGAAAATTGATGCATTGTATAGTAATTATATTTTTAATTATTTGAAGAACCTCTATACTGTTTTCCACAGTGACTATGCTGTTTTACATTCCCACTGACAGTACAATTTCTCCACATCCTCACCAATACTTATTTTCTGTTTTTTTTTTTTTTTTGTATGGTAGCCATCCTAATGAGTATGAGGTGATACCTCATTGTAGCTTTGATTTTCATTTCCATAATGATTAATCATGTTGAGCATCTTTTGATGTACTTAATGGCTATTTATGTGTCTTCCTTGGAAAAAATGTCTGTTTTAGTCTTTTGATCATTTTTAGGTCTTCTGTCTTTTTGTTGTTGAGTTTTAGGAGTTCTATATATTCTGGATATTAATCCCATTTCAGATATACAATTTACAAATAGTTTTGCCCAATGCATGAGTTGCCTTTAACTCTGTTTATATTGTATTCTAACGCACAATTTTTAAATAAAAAGTGTGAAGTCCAATTTGTATATTTTTTCTTTTGTTGTCTGTGTCTTTGGTGTCTTACCCAATAAATCATTGCCAAATCCAATGTCATAAAGCTTTGCCTTATGCTTTCTTCTAAGAGTTTAATAGTTTTAGGTCTTACATTTAAGTGTTTTTGATCCATTTTGAGTTAATTTTTTTCAATTTATTTATTTTTAAATTTTTTTTTATTTCAACATATTATGGAGATTCAAGTGTTTAGGTTACATATATTGCCTTTGTCTCACCTGAGTCAGAGCTTCAAATGTGTCCATCTCCCAGATGGTGCACACTGCACCTATTAGGTGTGTATATACCCATCCCCTCTCCCTGCATCTGCCCAACACCTGATGAATGTTATTGCTTTATGTGCACTTAAGTGTTGATCAGTTAATATCAATTTGATGGTGATGCTTGTTTTTCCATTCTTGTGATACTTTACTTAGTAGAATGAGTTCCAGCCCCATCCAGGATAATACAAGAGGTGCTAGATCACCATTGTTTTTTGTGGCTGAGTAGAACTCCATGGTATGTGTGTGTGTGTGTGTGTGTGTGTGTGTGTGTGTGTGTGTGTGTATATATATATACACACACCACATTTTATTAATCCACTCATGTTGATGGGCACTTGAGTTGTTTCCACATCTTTGCAATTGTGCATTGTGCTGCTATAAACATTCTTACTGGAGATAAGTGATATCTCATTGTGGTTTTGATTTGCATTTCTCTGATGATTTGAGATATTGAGCATTTTTTCATATGTTTCTTGGCCATTAGTCTATCTTCTTTTGAAAAGTTTCTGTTCACGTTTTGGTAACTACTTAACATCTAGAACCAAACAAGAATAACCACTTGTGTGACTTCTATTCAACATTTGTAGTAGAGGTTCTAAATAGGGCAATTAGAGAAAAACAATAAATAGTAGGCATTTAGATTGGAAAGGAAAGAACAAACCTATCTCAATTTGCAGATTACATGATCTTGTATCTAGAAAATCTTAAGATATCTACTAAAAATTATTAGGTCTAATAAATGAGTTCAACAAGATTTTAAGATGCACAATTAATGCAAAATATTGTAGTTTTATGCACTGGCAATAAACAATTTAACACTGAAAGTAAGAAAATAATTCCATCTGTAATAATATCAAAAAATATGTAAGAATAAATTTAATATAAGAAGTACAAGATGTACACTGAAAGTTAAATAAAGGAAAAACAGTCTTTTGAACAAATAATGCTGAGACAACTGAATATCACTTGCAAAAGAGTGAGTTTGACCCCTGCTTTACACCAGACACAAAACATAACTCCAAATAAACCATAGACCTAAATATAAAAGTTAAAACTATAAAACACCTGGGGCAAAGGCCAGAGTAAATATTCATGATTTAGGGTAAGGATGGTTTCTTAGATATCTCACCAAGCAAGACAAGTGACAAGTAAACAAACAAACAAAAACCCTTAAAATTTGGACTGTATCAAAATAAAAATTTTTGTGCTACATGTGATACCATCAAGATGAGAAGACAATTCACACAATGGGAGAAAATATTTTCATATTATATATCTGAAAAGGGACATGATTCTAGAATGTATGAAGATCTGTTACAACCCAATAACAACAAAAATACCCAATTAAAAATGGACAAAAGTATCAGTAGGCATTTGTTCAAAGAAGATATATAAATAGTCAATCATCACAAGAAAATATGCTCAACATTATTAGTTATTAGGGAAATACAAATCAAAATCACAATAAAATACTATTTCATTGGAAAGTGAAATATGCACTACCATGGACATAATAAAAATGATAGACAATGTTGGTGAGGATATGGAAAAATTTTAACCTTCATTATTTGCTTGTGGGAATACAAAATAGTGAGGTCATTTAGTGAACAGGTTGGAACTTCTTCAAAATATTAATCATAGGGTTAACATATGACCCAGGAATTCTATTTCTAAGTATTTACCAAAAAAAAAAAAAAAATGAAAACATATTTCAGCAAAAAGCTTGTACTCAAATGTTCATTGCAGTATTTTATTTATGATATCCAAAAAAAAATAGAAAAAACCCAAGTGTCCATCAACTGGTGATTGGATAAATGAAGTGTGCTATGTGCATACAGTGGAATAGCATTTGGAAATAAAAAGATGAAGTACTGATACCTGCTACAATGTGGGTGAACCTTGAAAACATAATGAAATGAAAAAGGTCAGATGGTGGTGATGTTTGCATAACTGCATATACTGAACTACATTGACTTTCACACTCTAAATGAGTGATCTGTGTGGTGTGTGGGTTATATCTATCTCGATGCAGCTATTAAAAACACATGGGGTTTTGTAAGTCATTGAGGGCTTTGCTTCATGAATCGGGCCAGTGTAGTGCACAGCCTGGGCACCCAAAGCCTTGTTTCTGTCCTGTGATGGAGCCATTTACAGATGCAAGTTCATATTTACCCTGCATGACCTTATCCTCTTCTGCCTTTTCTGGGACCTTTGACACCTTTTATCTTCCTGTTGTTTTGAAGTCAAGAATACGTCCTCACTGGAATCTCTCCAACATGACACCTACCAGAATTGTTCTGGTTTTCTAGTTCTCTAGTGATGGTATGAAGTGGGGTCTGTTGACAAACTTGCCACGGGTGAGATTCACCAGCTCCCGACTCTTCCTTGGGCAGTGAGAGATCTCACTATGAACACAGTGTCCACTGACCAGTTAGCTCACTGTCTTGTTTCTGTGTAAGTTCGGTGAGTCTGAGAAGTTTGTCTCGTTGACTGCCACCTCTGAGGGTGCTTCTAGTCACCGACTCTGTGATTTCATAATAATACTATTTGTCAACAGGTTTGATCTGCATCCACCCCTTCCGCAGGCCACGGTGGAGCATTGCTCTACCTGTTGGCCAAAAGTGGTGCCCCGATGCACAGTACACATGTCACCTTTGGTGATTTCTGATTAAGCCCCTTGAGTATGTAATTTGAGAATCACCCAGTGTGTCCTGGTGCAAAGATGCATTTCAGGGAGAGTGCCCTGGGCCACAGGGTAGTAGGTATCTAACATCCCACTTTTGAAGAACTTCGGAATCAGTATCATTGAATATGCAGACAGGGCTGGGGATAAGGTGTGTGGTTCGACTTTGCTGAGCATTGCAATGTAAAAGCCATTGTATTCATTACTCTCTATAAGCCTGGAAAATGGAATTGCCTTAATTCCATTGTTAAATTTATCAAGTCAGTCTCATTATTTTTTTCAGAATTATCTTGTAATCAGTGGTTATTTTTCTAATTTTTAAATATTGAACTGACTTAGACTTGTCTTTTTCTGATATTCTCAAGTGAAAATCCTACTGCTGTTTTTCTCATCAAAAGAATTATACTTACACAGTGGCTGCTGACTGCTTGGACTACATCCCTCTCACATTATCACTTAATATAATTTATATAATCATTTACACAATTATATAAATGATTTCTATAATTATTTATTTATACAACTTAACAAATAACTCCCTTAACATAAACTCATACCTAACATCCTTCACCCAACCAGGGCGCGGAGATGTCTGCTATACATAGCCTTCAGAATGCCTAAGAATTCACCAAAATGACATACTCTTAAAGAGGTTTCCCTGTCACGAACAGAGTTGTAATAACCACTGATGAAATCCTGAAGAATGTTGATGTATTGAAATGTATTTTGAGAACCACATTTTAGATTTCAAATTTTATTGACGATCTTTTCAAACTCTGTGTTAACCGTAAAATTGGTGACAACATGATGGATGCTGTACCTTTATGAAAGTTTCTTTATAGACTTACTGGAAATCTCTTCCTCCTCTAGCTATGCCTTGAATTTTATGGCTCTCAGTATTATGCGAACAGTGATTGAAGAGTCTCAGCAAATTCATGACTAGTAAACTTTGAATGTGAATGAACAACTATTAAAATAGAAATTTGCTCTTACTGCATTTACGACTAGCCCAAGCACTCCAGATCTGTCTGCCACTGTAGTTCACACCCAGATGGGGTTAGGAGACCTGAACTAGATTGAGGGGACTATACGATTTTTCCACGTTCAATATTTAATTGCTAGTCTCTGTTCACCACGTCTTTTCTCCTCCAAGCTTCACTAGACAAGTGAAGCAGCCTCACAACTGCCATAAGTCCCTGTGGAATCACAAATACCCTATAAGGAGTTCCGTATGTCTCTTAAGTCTAGAAGCTAATCAGGGTTTAGAGAAATTAAACAATAATAAAATGTTGTGTCACAAGTTATAAATTCTCATTTTATCTCCCACCACCCTGGCCTCCTTGCTGGTCTTTTAACATACCCAACACATTCCTATCTTGCTACCTTGGCATTTACTTTTCTTTGTATATAGAATATTCTTTCTCAGATAACCCTTCATTGACAGTTCTGCTAAAATGCCACATTATTAGAGTCCTCACTCTCATTCTTGTGTAAATCAATGTAAAACAATTATGTGGCTCAAACTTGGTATCATTCAAGCCTAGGACCTGGTGTCTCCATTGCACCCTGCTGAGGCTGCGTGAGGAAGGCTGACCGTCAGGCTGAAGGCAACACGCTTTGGTTGAGTGACTGATTAATAGCCGTCCGTTCTCCAGCAAGGGTGTGTAGGCCTTTCCGGAGCAGCTCCTTGGCTGGGGTGTGCTGTGTTCTGCTCTTGTTGAACATGCTTGCAGAACGTGACTGCGTGTCACACTGAAAGTCAGTGGACAAAGCTGCTCAGCATCCCAACAGTTTTATTTTTTTTTCATTATTGTGAGATTGAGAAGATGAAGATATAAGAACAACAAGGAAACCCGCTCCCCCCAACACACCTGGGATTTTCCCTTAAGGAGCAATTTATGAAGGCTCAGGCCTGGGTTTTCTAAAGCGTTCCCCCAGGCCAAGGCATTGGCATTAGATGCCGCTGACATCAGAGGACTTCATCAGGCCCTGGCTGACAGCAAAGGAGGATCTGCACCAGGGAAGAGGCAAGTCCAAGGTCGCTTTAGTTGCTAACCAGGCACGGAACTTCCCTCAGACATAATCAAGCTGCTTACATGGGAGCTTGTTATCTTGTCATGCATTTACTTATCTTTTCACTCATTCATTCATTCATTCAACTTATATTTGTTATATTTGCTATGGGACAAGCATTTTCTTGGGGCAAGAGGTGCAATGCTGGATAGTACAGACTGGCCCTGATTTTAAGAAGCATGCAGTCCACTAGGGAGATATTCCACAATCACAGAGATAATTTCGCAATGGTAGTTACAGTGAGTGCTGCACAGGAATATACAGCATGCCATAAAATTGCTTGATAATATTCCTAAGGGAGATGGAAGGCTTAGGATAGCCCACCTGAGAAAAGTTACTTACAAGAAGACCTAAAAGCTGTGCTCAGCCGGCCTTGATTTTTGATTATGATTAGGTATTGGCACCTTATTTTTAAAATCTATTTCACCTGCCATTTAGACTCTGACCCTTCCTGGGTTGGCCACTGTCCAAGACCCAGTATCAGCAAGGCTGCTCTGAAATCCGAGAGCCAGCCAGCTTCACTGCGCTCCCGTGGTTACACACCTACTCTGCCCCTGGGGTCCTGAGCTGCCTGCTGTTGACACAGCAGTAAACGACCAGAAGTTGGTCAATGTCAAAAACACAATTTGGGATTCTGGGGTTGCCTAACCATATTTGGTTAGAATCATGAGACATTTCCCTGAAAATGTTTAGGGAAAATATGATTAATGGCAAAATTAAAGCATTTAATCTAATTGATAAATTGAATTTATTCATTAATCAGAACATACATTCTACATAGTGAGGAGAATGGCAAACAAGATTAAACAAACAATGGTTCAAATAAGAAGACCAGATATTTTCAACAAATGCCACTTATTTTATACATAAATCAGCTGGCACTGGATTAGGAACAAGGCAACCTGCAGGGGGCCGTCGCACTGCGCTTTGCTGTGGCTTCTGTACATTAACATGTTGTGTGTAGAACTGACGGGTGACTGTGCAGCGTGAGCTATGGCAGGATCTACCGGGCAAAGGCTGGCAGGGAGAGGATGGCAAGCAAAGGCACAAAACAAACGTGAAGCCAGTGAAGACGTGGGAAACCAGGCGCTCTTTTGTGTTTTGCGTGATAACGTAAACTGGAATCCCATTTCCAAAATATTTTCTACTTCAGCTTGAAATTGAAATAAAAATACCATTTACAATGTCACAAAAAACAGAATACTTAGGTCTAAATCTAACAAAATATATACAGTATAATATGTATCTGTGGAAAACTATAAAATTCTAATAAAAGAGACAAAAGATCAAAAGTAATGGAAAGATGATCTGTGTTCACAAATTGCAAACTCCATGTTGTTAAGAGACCACTTCTTCCCAACTGGGTGTGTAGACTCAGTGCCAGCCAAACCAAAACGCTGGAAGACCGTCTCATGGTAGTGAGGATTTATCACGGTCAGCTGATTCTAAGTTTACATGGAAGGGCAACAGGCCCAGAGCAGCCAACACGCTATTGAAGAAGAACAAGTTGGGAGACTGACACTACCTGACTTCAAGATTTACTACAAAGCTGCAGTACTCATGAGCGTGAGGTACTGGTGAAAATAAGCATATAGATCAATGGAACAGAATACAGAACCCACATGACTCATAAAAATATGTTCTACTGATCTTTGACAAGCAAATGACATTGAAATGGGGACATGATAGTCTTTATATAAAATGGTGTTGGAACAATTAAGCATCCATATTAAAATGAGTTTAGATAGAAAACTTAATACCTTTCACAGAAATTAACTGAAAATGTGTCATAGACTTAAATATAAAAGCAAGACTACAAAATTTTCTAAAAGTTAACAAAAGAGAAAATTGATGTGCTTTTTGGTTTTGTGATGAGTTTTTAGATAGAACACCAAATACATGAAATATGGAAGAAAAATTTGATAATTTGGAAATTAAAAACTACTTCTGTATGACATATACTGTTAAGAGATTGAAAAGACTAAAGAATATTTATTTATTTAATACTATACGAAGAACTCTAAAAGTCAACAATGAGAAAACAAACCACCCAGTTAAAAATTGGGCAAAAGATCAGAGTAGACCTCCCATCAAAGAAGATACGCATGATGAATAAACACACGGAAACATGTTCACCATCATTGCTCATGAGGAAATTTCAAATTAAAACAATATTTCTCCCATTCCCATTATTACTCTGTTGATTGTTTGCTTTGAAGAAGCATTTTAGTTTGATGCAATCCCACTTGTTTATTTTCACAATTGTTGCCCGTGCTTTTGGTGACATATCCAAGAAATCATTGCCAAGACCAATGCCACACAGCTTTCCTCCTATATTTTCTTCCATGAGTTTTTCAGTTTCAAGTTTTACAGTTAGGTCTTTAGTTCATTTTGAGTTGAGCATTGTGTATGGTATGAGTTTGATCTCATTTTTTTGCATATTAATATCCAGTATCCAGTTTTTCCAGCAACATTTGTTGTCAAGACTACCCTTCCCCCATTGTGTATTCTTGTTATCCTTACTGAAGATCAGTTTCAAATATAAGCTTGGGTTTATTTCTGTGTTTTTTACTCGTTCCATTGGTCTATGTCTATCTTTATGCCATACTTTTTAAATTATTGTAGCTTTATTTTGAAAGAAAGAAGCATGATGACTCTAGCTTTGTTCTCCTTTCTCCAGATTGCTTTGGATATTGGAGTCTTTTGTGGTTCCACGTAATTTTAGGATTTTTCTTCAATTTCTGTAAAAATGGCATTTGGGTTTTTTTCATTTATTTTTTATTTGTATATAGTCACAAAGTACAGGTGCAATTTTGTCACATTGATACATTGCACTGGGGTAAAGTCAGGGCCTTCAGTGCATACATCACTGAAGCAATGCACTGTTGGGGATTTTGACAGCGAAAGCATTAAGTCTGTAGATTGCTTTGGGTGGTGTGGACCTAACACACTTAAGCCTTCCAATATGTGAACATGGGCTGTCTTTCCATTTATTTCTGTCTTCCTTAATTTCTTTCATCAGTGTTTTATAGTTTTCAGCATAAGGCTTTTCATCTTCTTGGTTAAATTTATACTTAAGCTTTTCCTTTTCAGACAGATAGTTAATTGTTAATGTACAGAAAGGCAACTGATTTTTGTATGTTGATTTTGTACCCTGCAATTTTACTGGATTTGTTATTATTAATAGTTCTATAAACTTTTTGTAAAGTTTCTAAAAACTTTAAGGTTATGTTATCTGTAAACAAAAATAATTTGAGATGTTAATAGGTACCTACTAAAATAACTATAATCCACAAAAATTGATAATATCAGTTGCTGTTAAAGATGAAAAGCAGCAGGATTTCTCATTTATTTCTGAAAGGAATTAAAATGATACAGCCTCTACTTTTGAAAATAGATGTCAAGTTTTTAAATAGCTAAGCATAGTCGTACTATACTATTCAGGAATTATACTCTTGGATATTCATATAAGTGATTTGAATATTTATGTCCACATAAAATCCTGTAGGCAAATGCTTATAGCATTTTTATTTATAATTGTTTCAAACTGGTAGCAATCAATCTGTCTTGCAATAAGTAATTGGATAATCAAACTATGGTACATCCATACAATATAATATGATTGGACAATAAAAATAAATGAGCTATCAAGTCAGGAGAAGACATGGAAAAATCATAAATGCATATTGCTAAGTAAATGAAACATGTTTGAAGAGGGTATGTACTACATGATTCCAATTATGTGACTTTCTGGAAAGGGCAAAATCATAGATATGAAAAAGATATTAGTCATCAGCAGGGATTCAGGTGTGGAAGATAGAGTTGAATAGGTGAAACAGAGAATTGTTTCAGGCAATGAAACTACTCTTCATGACATTGTAATGATGAATGCATGACACTGTGCATTTGTTAAAACCCAGGAAACTTATTGCCCATAAAGGGAAAATAATGTATGCCAATTTCTAAAAATTTATTTAGGAAATAGGTGAAGCCCAGGCTAAAATACAAAATGTGACAAGACAAAAAAAAAAAATATCAACATCTGTCTGCATTACAAATATTTAAAACAACTTCACTGAGAAAAGGCTGGTCCAAAAGGTCTTGCCTTTCCTAATTCTGGAATTGAGTGGAGTCTCTAAGACTGAAGACAGGCGAAGTCATGCATAGCACATAGCACTGTGATTGTTCAGAGTGGATAACTCCCCCACATAGAGATAAGGGTTAACCTCTCTGAGAAATATGTATACATGTTTGAGTCAGGGATCTCCAGAGAGAACCAGGAGGATGCCTGTATAATAACAAGAGATTTATTGGGGAGATTGGGGAGACCCAAGAAAGCTGGTAGTATGGATCAGTCCAAATCCGAAGGCATTAGAACTGAGGAAGCTGATGGTGTAATTCTCATTCTGAGACCTGAGGAATAAGAGCTCGAAGGCCCACTGGTGTTTGTCCCAAAGGCCAGAAATCGTGGAATTCAGGCATCCAATGCCAGAAGAAAAGGGCATCCTTACTCTGGAAGAGAGAAGGCAAAATTTTGTCCTTCCTTGACCTTTTTGTTCCATCCACGCTCACAGCTGATTGATGGAGCCCATACACATTGAGGATAAACCTTTCCACTCAGGATGCTGACCCACATGCCAATCTCCTTTAGAGACACCCTTAAAGACCCCCTGGGGCAGCCCAGTTTTCTAACCCAAAGAAAAACCACCTGAGTTTCCCTTCCAGCAGAAGAGAGATAGGCTCAGTGCCTACCAAAGCACTGAGAATAAATTATGCTTTACCAGCTATCTGGGTATCCCTTAATCCAGTCATGATGACACCAAAATTAGCCATAAAAGTATATAAAATAAACTATGAAGTAAATGTATGATGGGTGTTGGAGCCTGGTGTCTCACTATTAGAGTAGGTGGTTACAGAAAGCAACAAGACAAAACTAGAATGTTCTCTGTGGTAAAGTATATAACTAGAGATATCAGTATGAACATGTTTACACTAATGTGATTACTGATTGCAACATAGAGATATATTTATAGATAATTTTTTATACAAGGCTTATTGTAAACCCATGCATTTTATTCTTGTGTCATCTAAAAGGACCTAGAAACAATGGTACCCCATTATCAATAAACTCATCTAGATCATGGTTTCTAGTATCATTCTTCAAGAAAAAAATCCATCTCCATGGAAAAATGGTTCAATTGCAGACTGGGGTAGGATATATGCAAGATGAGCCTAGAATATTTTGTAGTGTCAGAAAATGGAAAATTGTTCAAAAACATGGCCACAATTGTGGTAGAGGTATGTGAAATGGAGCCAGCTGAATGAGTTTCTAATGTGGAACATTTTCACATAAACAAGTAAGATAGAACAAAAAGGAGGAAGGGAGAAAGAAATAATTGCATTATAACCCAGAATACAAAATAAATACCCATGAGTCCATACTGGTATAAACTATTGAGTATGCAAATAAATTGGGGAGAAGAGACAAATCTTCTATGCAGATGAATTTTAAATAATTTATATAGACTCCCCCCGTTCAAGGAGATGGAGCCTAACCCCTATATCCATAAGTCTGAAGTGCAATAGTGACTTCCTTCCCAAAAAGACAGCATGGAAAAGGGGAATGAATTTATATTGGAGAAAACTCATGAAAACCACTTCATTGAAGTGATCAAAGTTAATGTCTACAATGATGTCATGTTGATAATATATACACTTGATATGATGTAATACAAAGGAAACTTTTTCTCTGTGGTGTCTCTTCCAAGAACATACAGCTCCAGTCTAAAAATAAGAAAACCATTAGTTGATCTTCTTTTGAAAATCTTCTGTTCATATTTTTTGCTCACTTTTTAATGGGGTTATTTGATGTTATCTTGCTGATTTGCTTGAGCTTTTTGTAGATTCTGGTTATAAGCCCTTGATTGGATGTATAGCATGCAAATATCTTCTCCCATTCTGTAGGTTGTCTATTTGCTCTATTGATTGTTTCCTTGGGTGTGAAGAAGCCTTTTAATTCAATCAAGTCCCATTTATTTGTTTTTGTTGTTGCTGTGATTGCCTTTGGGGTCTTCATAAATTCTTTGCCTAGGCCAATATCTAGAAGAGTTTTTCCAACATATCCTTCTGGAATTCTTATGGTTTTGTGCCTTAGGTTTAAGTCTGTTATCCATCTTGAATTATTTTTTGTGAGCGGTGAGAGGTAAGGATCCTGTTTCAATCTTCTACATGTGGTTAACCAACTATCCCAGTGCCTTTTATTGAATAGAGATTCTTTCCCTCATTGTATATAGTTGTCTGCTTTGTCAAAGATCAGATGGCAATATGAGGATTTGTAGTTAACAGAAAATGACTGATTGATATCTTAAAGCAAATAAGTGTAGATAAAAATGTGCAAATGTGGAGTATTCTGACAATAATTAAAATGTATAAAAATATAAGGAACCTTGCTGTAGTACAAAATATGTAACCAAATTAATGATTTATTGATGGATGAAAATCACACTAGACACAGCAAAAGATAGATTATTAAACTTGAAGACCATTAAAAGGAAGGTGTTCAAATTGAACATAGACAAAAACATTAATAAAAAGTACAGAACATCAAAAGATGTGGCATATATACAAATTGTCTAGCTAATGTGTAGTTGTTTTACCAGAAGGAGAGAAGAAAAAAGAATGAGAAACAAAGCAATATCTGAAGATAAAAATTACCTGAAAATGTTCAAAACGTCTGAAAGCTATCAACCCACAGATTCAAGAACTTCAGTGAACCCCAAATTGAATTAATATAAATTAAATTTCACTTAGGTACATAAAAGTGAAACATAAAATCACAGACAGATGACTTTTATGGGCAGGCAGAAGTAAATACTTGTCCTTCCACAAAGCCGTCACGAGAATGAAGGCTGACATCGGAGCAGAAGAAATGGGACTCAGGAGACGATAGAATAAGATTTTAAAAATACTGACAGAAAGGAAACAGAAAACTGGCTATCTTTGCTTCCATAAAGCAAATTTCCTTCAAAAATAGAAGTGAAAAAATGTATCAGGCAAAGCAATACTTCAGCATTACTTGCACTGTTGGCACACTGAAAAAGTTCTTCGGGCTGAATAGATGTGATCCCGACTGAAGCTTAGAGGTAGAGGGAATGTTGCCAGAACACATACGAGTCATTGGAACAACTGACTTGACTGTGAAACCTGAGCACTCAGGACGCGTTGTTCTCCCACAGACCCTCCACACAGCAAGGGCTGGCTCTGTGAGGCACAGAAACACCTCACTCATCTTTATAAGAACTAAGAGTGGTGGGACGGGAGACTTGTATGTGCATCTGAATAACTGATCTCCAGTCAGACCACACGCTAACCACGTGAGCAAGTCTACCCTGCGTACTTTATGGAGTGCATGTGGTATCTTTTTTCCTGCTTTTATTTATTTTGTTGAAAAACAACTCATTATTAAATTATCATTTATTTCTTTACTATTAATTGTTTAAAACATTAAATTAAATATATAGTACATACATAAAACTAAATTCTATGTTGTTTCAAAATTTTTTTAATAAAACAAAATGGACTGTAGTCTCCGTAACGCTAAAAGTTGTAAGAAGACTTATTAGAAAGACTTTCATCTGTTAATACTTACTGCTTTGGGTCAGGATTCTACATTTGGTATGTGCTGAATTCCATACCTCAGAACCTGCGTGGTGCTTTTGAAGCTGTGATTGCTGTTGACATGACGTATGGGAGGCATGTGGCAATGGAATGTCGTGCGTGCTATTTCATTGTCTTTCAAGTGAGAGGAAACAGGAGGTGCACGGTTCCTGCAGGGACTCCAAGCCTGGTCTCTCCTCTGGCACTTTCTGGCTAACTAGAGAGAGCGAAAGGAAAATAAAGGTTTGAGGGTTTCTGTGGCCCAGTCAGTGACAGCACCTTAGACACAGTGCTAGAGATGAGAGCGCACACACCTTCGAAATGTCTAAGAAAAACAGTCTCTTCGTGAAAAGGAAATTGGCAGTTACGTTTTCTGACCTTGACCTTACGTAAATGACTTAACTTGTTGGGTGTAAGAATGATTTTTAGCAAAGTACGTTTTGTATATGACTATTAATATATTCTCCTAATCACTCCTTCTTATTGTAAGATTCTTCTGTGCAAAGACTTGGTCTTATTTATTTTGCAAACTCTTCAGCATCCGACTGGTGACATAGATAGGTAGGTAGATAAATGTAGTGGGTGCTCAAAAATATAGTGGGTATTCAGAAACGGAAGAAAAGGAGAAAAGGGAGAAAAGGAAGGAAGAAAGAAAGGGAGAAGAGGTAGAAGGAGGAAAGAGAGAGAGAAAGGAAGGGAGAGACAGAGAACAGTGTTGGTTACTCAGTAATTCCAAAGAGGGTTTTTGGTAATAATCTTAATTCATGTAAAACCTAAAGTACAATTACTTATCATTATTACATAGTTTAATGCATTTAACCACAAGAGAGCCTTTGTACAATAAACATTTAAAAATACATGAAGAAATATCAATTTAGTAAACTGAATGGTAAGTAAATAAAAATACAAATATGGCCAAATAATAAGCAAGTATTTTTTTTTTCTAACATGGTTGAATAAAAAGGCATTTTACGACACACCTATATCGATGTTGTCCACAACAAAATCTGTGAATATTCATCTTTTATCATTATTAGAATCACGTGTTTAGTTTTAGTAGTCCTTAAGTCAGTTCAGTATGGTTACTATTATTACTGACTACTTTCAAATTTTTCTCATTTTTATTGTCAGGTCTACACTTTGGTCTGGACCCAAAGACAATATAGGATGAAGTTTGATTTTCTCCAAGACTCCCAGAGATCCGTCATATGAAAGGGTTCTCTTGCAACCAGCAGGCCTGGCGTTTGATGACCTGGAAGCATTCGGTAAGCTTGGGGACTGTGCTCAGCAGGTCTGGCAATGCAGGGTGCTTTCTGCAGGTTCGTGAGCTCAGAGTTGGGGAAACCAGCACCCCTGAAATTGGTTAATAGTGCATTAGCTGGAAAGCTGGTTAGAAAAACTTTCGTGTAAAATATAATGGAGTCTTTTCTCTCTTTTTGATATATATTTGAAAATCTTTTAAAAATATTTTACAAAAAAAATAGATGTTACATTCCTTACCATTTGCTCTAAAAAAGATTTTCCACTGGTTCATCTCTAGAAGGTCATCTTTGAGATGTACAAGCCAGCCCTTCACCGGGGCCTCCTCTCGCATTCATATTTCACTTTCTTTCATTCGGTGGCCTTTATTAGCTGAGCTCCTGGAGCTTGTAGCACATTTTAAACAGCAACACTGGGAGGATGTAAATGCAGAATAATGTATCAGGACTCAAATTTGCATGGTCAAATGTCAAAAAAATTAGGCCTTCCCCGGAACCATGTCAAGAGAAATAACATAAGTGGGCAAACTCAACAGCAGGCGTGCCATTATCGTTTAGCGCAAGCTGTCATCACTGCCAGCAAGTGGAAGCAGCGGTCATTAGCTGGAACTCTGCTGGGGGAGGTTGCAATTCTTCTCTTTCCTTTTTTTAAAAGATTTTTATTTTTTCCCCATCATCTGACAGTATTTCACAGAACGCCGCAATGCAATGTTGCCTCCCTGACAGGAAAGTCAAGAGGTGGGAGACGGTGACTTTGGGTGGCAGTGGGGATGTGTGAAAGGCCAGTGAGCAAAATCTATAATAGTCCACTGTCAGCTGGAGGGTGCAGGAATTGCATTACCTATCGGATAAATACTCATTAAGAGTAATCACTTTATTTCAGCTCTGTAATGACATTAACAAGCTTGGAATACAGGGAATTACATGAGTCAGAACAAATAATTGAATATTCTACTGCAGAGGGAACACAGCACAAGCCTGCCTTCGTGTCAGGTGGTTTCTGAAGCCAGCGCAAGCATGCAATTAGATAATAAGCTTAAACAGCATTAAATTGGCACTATTCGTACCACCACTGAGAAAAAAGGAGTATTAATTGTTCAGCTCGAACCTGCTTGTAATTTCATGCAATACAAATACTAGTAAGGCTGCCCTATTTTTATGTAAATGAACTTATACACGGGGTTTAAACACATCAATAAAATGGAATATAAAGAAAATCTGAGGAAGAATGTAGGAAAGATAAACAAAAGATACACAGAGGCTCATTATGACCCAGGTTAAGTGGGGGAAGGTTTTCTCTTTGAAAGAATAGGAGATGGGTAAAAATTTGGCCAATTTTTAAAGAAATTTCAGGGTACTATATAATGTGAATAAGTGTTCTCTCTCCATATATATTTTTTTCCTCAGTATTTCTAGAAAGCAATTTTTTCAAGGTCCTTATAAAATCTTCCAAATGTGTATAATGAGGAGAGATTCGTGGGTGGATGATATAAATAGAGACACACATAGAGATATAGTCAAATGCACTTCCCTATATGCATAATGGATATCGGGGCTTCATTAATCACATGACTCGTTACGAGAATGTAAACATGCCACAGAGAGGAGAAGATTCCCTGTCATGGTGAGCAAGAAAAGAGAGGTGAAAGCTGGTAGGTGCCTCGTGTCACCTAACTTGTTTGATTCATTAGCAAGCTAGGACCCTGGGAGAAGAGAAAGCTGCATTTCTGACACCTCGTCCCAGTGACACTGCCACATGGGAGTGTCATTTGGTGTCCTAGATCCCCGACCACCTTAAGCATGAGTTAACCTGATGTGATGCGTCAAATTACACAAACTGTTGGAGAGTGCCAAGGAGCGACCCGGAAACACGCAGCCGACACTGCGCTCCACGCAGAGAGGGGTCTTCTCCTGCGAGGTGCGCTGCCCGGATCCGAGCAGATGAGATGAGATGTGAGAGGCTGGGGACTCTGGGGAGACCAATTTAGGAGACTGTCGGTTTACAGTTGGTCCCTACGACAACTCCAAACCGGTGCAGTTATTCAGACAAGCCAATCAGCTCTGGGTATTTGATAGGCAAACTCAATAATCATTTATAATCCTGACAGGTTAAGGGTCTCCAAGGCAAACCGCAATATACACAGTGGGCTTGAAAATAAGAGAAAACAAATAAAGAAATCTCTACATTCCTGAGAAAATGTCTTTTCTTTCTCTGGTCCTACAATCTTCCAATCAGGGGTTTTCTGTATCATTCCATCCTCGCAGGACGTACAAAACCATTTTAAATCTATTTTTCTAAGTAGATGACCAGGAAGCCTTCATCTTAGTACTTCTCTGTAACTCATGCGGTATTTGAAAGTTATTATTTAATAAAGGCAAGGGAAAGGGAAATTAGTTCCTACTTTAGAACCCTTTAGAATGTGTCAGTAAAAGAACTGAGCTAGAAATTTGAGTGTTTATCATATCTGTCCGATAAAATAACTTGAAATTGATGGAAGAAAGATTATCTGCTGGCCTGATCTTTTTGAGGAAATAGCACCTAGCATATTGCATTGCTCATGGTAGGTATCCAATTCATCTTTAGAAAAAATCCAGGAAAAATGATACAGTTCCAGTAGAAAATTGGAATTAAAATTAAGTACACTAGCAGAAATATTCTCTCCTGTCTTCCTCCTCTCTCTATCTTTTTCTCTCTCGTTATAAAATGATTCTAGTTTCAGTTATGAGAGTCAGTTGTACTGGATCTTAGCTTACATCAAATGTGTTCTGTATTACACAAATAACACTGTCAATTACCATTAATTATTCCCTGTATACTTACCTATGTGCTGGGTACATTAGGAGATATTAGAATTTTAAAATCTAGCCTCTGTTTTGATCCATTGGGTGAACAACATTCATGAGACAATTATGAAAGAATACAAGAAAACAGGAATGACATTATAAAAAGCAATAACCCAGAATGAATTCACAGAAAAGGAGCTATTTATGTGTCCAATCAATAAATATTAATTGATCACCTACTCTGTGCCAGGTACTATATGGTGTGCCAGAGGCAGATTATGACACCCTCCATGGGCTTAAGGAACTTCACTCATCTGGCAGAGACCTGCATGGACAGTGAAGTGGAGAACTTGGTGTTCACTGTAACTTTTCTTTATCAAAGAAATTTCTTTGGAAGAAGATCCTTGTCAAGATGAAATCGAGGCAGACATGACTTTTGGCAGTGCCGTCCTGTGAGAATGTGGCAACCACATGACATGAGCTAATGGGACAGGAAGGCCACTCCAGCTAGGGAGATGGAGAAAGGTCCAGTGTCCTCTAAATGACCCCTCTCCCCGACCATCCCACCTAACCTCCAGATGCCTCATCTTCGGGAGAGCTGCCAAAGTCACCACAAAGTGGGGAGGAGGAGGCTGGAGGAGTCCTGTCCTTATTGCCTTTTGTTGATGCAGACAGAACAATAAGGTTCCACACTGATGCAGAAATCTGCAAGGAAACAAAAGAATGAGTCACCTGGTGGGGACGTTCCAAAAGGTGGAGAAGGGGGTGGCTGCCCCCTCAGAGGAATTGGAGCTTTATTCCAGATTAGTTTGATAGTGATAAAAAGAATTATCTGGCCTGAGCCTTAGAGAAAGGTAAACTTGAGGATATTGTTTCATGGAGATAGGATGGTGCAAAGTCATGAAGGCTTGAGAGAAAGTGCTCTCAGGGTCAGTGCTGGAGTTCCCGGGGAAAGTACCAGAGATGGGCACGACCTGTAACACCATGAAAATGAGATTATATTTTTTCCCTGAAAGTGACAGAGAATGAGAATAATTTAGAATTTCATCATTGTAAATCATTAAGGGCTTATCCTGATTGCTCACCACATTGTGAAGATGAGTCTGGAGGAGGCTGCAGGCAGCAAGAGCAGGAAGCAGAGCGCCCAGCGGTCTAACCTGGCGAGTCGGCGTAACTCACCAGAGGAAGGACTGTATAGGGCGGAAGATCAGGTTGGGAAGTTTTTAACATTTTAAACTTGAGACGGGCGTACAGGTGGCTTTGTTCCATGGGCAAACAGCAGCTCAGCATGTGGGTGGCTTTTGCAGCCATGGACATGCTTTGCCCAGGAAACACGTGTGGAGTAGGAACCAGGAGATTCTTCAGGACAGATTCTGGCACAATTCAATTTTACAGCCAGGGAGATGAAACCCGCAGAGGAAACTGGGAAGCTGTGGGTAAAGTGGGAGGAAACAGCTGTGATGCCATCACACAACGGCCAGAGGGATTCTCAGGGGGGAGAACTGAGTAGGGCCAAGGAGAAAGTGCCTCAAACTTAGCGTAACCCCAATCAGACATGATTTCCCCATCTGACAATATCTTATAATTTTGGCAACTTTGGTGACTAGGGAAACCGTCATCCCGGTGACGTGACTGAAGCCACCTTTCTTTGGGTGTTGTCTTAGAAACATGGCACGGCCCCTCCTTCCCTGCCTCTGCACGCTGCCCCCTGGTTCCGAGGACCACCCTGTCTTGCAGCAGGATTGCCTCTTCCACTAATGTTCGCTTCCTCAAACCCACTCTGGTCCCTTCACACAAATCCCATCAGTCGTCCCCAAAGCCATCAGAAGCATCTGCTCAGAAATCAAAACTGAACGTTTCTGTTGCTTGCAGGCCTTCGGCAGAGTCCCGCTGTTCCTGACACTGACCCAAACTCCTGCCACAGACAGCCCAGCACGGTGGGCAACAGCCACCCAGTCCCACCTGCCTTCACAGCTGGCGACAGTACCTGGGTTTTTCTGAGTTCAGGGCAATCCAGATTTCCCTCCATCGCTGGGCATCGGGATGTGATTTACTTTAAGCTCCTCAGGCTTGTCTCTTCATCTTTGCATCAGTAATCATTATTATCCCTTTCGGTTTTAATGTAATGACCATTTCCATGAGATCGAATCCCTCATGCACTCTCTGTAGCAGCACCGAATTCAACAGTTATTTACATTTATTTGTGTGGCCGTTTGGTTGCTACCTGCCTGCTCCCTGGCACCGCAGGGGAGTTCCAAAGCAGCTCCATTTCAGAGCTCCATGGCCCTCGGAGAGCAAGGGCCTTGGCTTCTCTCTTGTGTCATCACTAGTGTGCAGCCTCGCAGCCTTAGGTGGCTACTTAAGCAGGAACCATGGCATCTGCATTCCAACTCAGAGGAAAGATGAGGCATGTGTATGTTTGCTCGTTGTTGCAACCTCACAACTGCCGGCCACAGAGCAGGGGTGCAGTCTGAGCAATACACACGGGAATACACGAAACAATGAGAAGTCAAGTATAAAGAGTACCGCGTAGTTTCCGTGGACTTTTGTAAGGAATGGTCACTCGTGGCTTCATAGGTAACAGGCTCGGAATAACATAGAGAGAGTTACTGATTCTATTAGTGTGAAGAATAAATAAGAGGCGCAAGGAAATGAAAAACTCAGTTAACTGCTCTTCTATTTTTATAGCCCACTTTTAAGAGGTAAGTGATATGCAGCGCACAAATAAAAAATAAACCACAAGGACATTTTTCCCTTGTTGTATTTTTAACAGTCAGAGTCTTGGCCCTGTTTACAAGCTGAGAGGACAATACAGTGAGGAACAAAATTATGTGTTCAAAAGCGGAGCCACTCCAAGGGCGTGTGAGCAGCAAGTCACACAGGCACAGGTCTCCGGTGGGCCCTCCTCTAGGTTCCAAGCTCTCTGTCACAGTCTTGAAATTATTATTAATTTTATCTTTGAACTTGTGTCTTGCAAGTGAAGTCCAACGGATAACGGAGTAGTGTGTAAACGGAAAGATGTGTGTGTGTTCACCTTGCCTTGCCACACTTGTTGCATGTGTCATTTGCAGTCGTTATGGAGCTTGCACACTCTGTGTCCCCTACACTCACTTGGAGTGTCACCAGACTCCCCTGCTCTGTGGGTCTCATGTTCCCGTCAGCATGCCTGTGGCTGAGTGAGTGGGGTGCTGTCAGCAGTTCCCTTCGAACCATAATTTGCTTCAAATGCACAAAGAAAGTAATGTCGAGCCAGAACAATCTCACCATCCATCAAAATACCACATGAATAAAGTATCAGTATTTATTGTATTATACAGAATTATTGGCCAGGTATGGTGGCTGACACCTGAAATCCCAGCATGAGGTGGGAGGAAAACTTGAGGCCACGAGTTTAAGACCAGCCTGTGCAACATAGCAAGAATGCATCTCTACAAAAAAATTTAAAAATTAGCCAGGCATGGTGGCATACTCCTGTACCCCCAGCTACCCAAGAGGGTGAGCAGAGAGGATCACTTGAGCCAGGGTGTCCAAGTCTGCAGTGAGCTATGATAGTGCCACTTCACTCCAACCTGGGCAATAGAGCGTGACCCTGTCTCTTAAAAATATATATATATGACACCAAAATTTGATTTTTTTTCCAATTTTTAATTTATGTTTCTATACTTGTATCATTATTATTTACATTATATTTCATATATAATAAATTGCAATCCATTCTTTCAAGGATTTTTACCATATTCAAAGGGAATCCATTCTACATTTTGCCATTACAAATGATGTTGGTTTGCATTATAGTAGACATCTGTAGTAGTTAGAATTAAGTTTGGCTGTGAGTGACAGAAACACAAAGTAATAGTGACTTAAATAAGAGAGTTGTTTTCCTGCATTAAAGAAGTTTAGAAGTGGAAATTCTAAAGTCCCATAATCTTTGGGGACCAAGGTATAATTATCTCTCTGTTCTGCTGTTATTAGAAGAAACTTCATACTTCAAGATGGTGGATTGAGCTCCAGCCTTCATATATATATTCCAGCCAAAGGTGAGGCTGAAAGTTGAAAAAGATTGTGCCATAAGCACAAGCTTTGAGGGAGGTTAGGAAATATCATCTTTATTCTTTGTGACCACGTGCCCAGCTACAAATTGGGATGTCTACTGTGAAGAAGAAGGAAAAGATTGGTATGGGAGAAAAAATAAGAATCTCTGCTTCAACAGTTTTTCTCTAGCTAAGGATATTTCCTTCCATTTCCTTATGCTAGAAGACTTTTTCACTAATTATGAAAAAATAACAGAAGTATATTTTAAATGAAACCAAGAAATCCTCAAATATATAAATGTATAAGTTAAGCTTTTCAAAACACCCAATAATAAAAGTAAAATAACACAGCAGTGTTCACCAAATCCCCAGAGCAGTTTTGTAGAGTATCTTTATCATCCTCTGTGCTGCCTCCTCACCTGAGGACAGAGCAAATCCTGAGTTGTGAAGTCAAGTTCCATAGAGTTGAGTCTGGTTTCCAGTCATGATAAAAGCTCTGCACAAGGATTAAAATCATTCACCCACATTTTCACATACTATATTGCATATTTTTAAAATATTCTCAGTGGGAAACATTAATATTGAGCAAAGCTATTAACCAAAAATGGGCCAGGTAAAGACAACCTGTACAAGAGTGAGGCTGACAGTGGAATATTAGTGTCAGGTCAGTGTTCCTATTCCATGGGGTGGCAAGTGTCCTCCATTCATATTCAAACATCGCTGTATTTCCATGACCAGCTAGCTGTGGCTTTGGGCAAAATACCATGCTAGTACTTGAATGCTTTGTCTGTGTATTTGTCTAGATGGTAGATTTGTTTGCAGACATGAGCACTGTGTCTGAGGTCTTGTAGCCTTGAGCTACTACATGTCAACAGCTACTGAGGAGAGTTGATATCAAGGGAGCCTTTTTTTCTCTGCATATAATGAGAGATTTTTTTTTCTCTTTAATCTGTTAATAAAGTAATTATATGAATAGTTTCTTTAATGTTTTTTAATGTTAAACATCATGTAAAATGATTGAAAGGTGAGATATAACACTGTCCTTTTTTTCAAATGATATTATTTTCTTTATGTAAAATGCAGGAAAATATAAATACAACTTTTAGAATTAACTGGAGAGTTTAACAAATTATTAAATAAAAATATCAATAGACAAAAAAGTCAATTATGCTCTTAACCAAAAGCGGCAACTATTTATAAAATATAATTTTTAAAATCCCATTCAAAACAGCAACAAATATACATATGAATAAATGTAACTAAAATATGTAAGAGTTTTATATTAGAGACTATAAAGCCTTTTTGAAATACATAGAAGGGGACAAATGAATAAAAAGACATCCCATATTCATGAATGAAGTAAGCACATGATTTTACCCCAATTTCTTCAATCTATATCATGAAATTTACATAAAACTTCTCATTTTTCCTATAGAACTAGATAAATTTATCCCAAAACTTAGTAAAAGTCTAACAGTAGCCATGATAACTGATAAGAAGTGGAGAATCTCACCTTACCAAACAGCAAGAATGACTATAAAGCTGTAGTATTTAATGTCACGTAGGAATTGAGATGTACAGATAAACTGATGGAACAATAGAAATTACAAAAACAAACACTAACAAAACTTATATAATCCTACATGAAATTAATGTATGAAAGACGTGGTCCTGAAAATCAATGGGGTAACTGACTATCCATCTGAAAAATTAAAATTAATAGAATTGTGATGTTTTAAAAACAAATGATCAAAACAAAACTTAAAGTTATGTAGGGAGACATACTGTAAGCTCCAGGTTTGGTAGGGTTTATTGAACAAGGCATAGAAACAAGAGAAAGTGGGGAAAAAAAACTATAATTTTTATTATTTTAAGTTCAAATAAAACTTTCTGTATGACTGAAGCACTCTAAACTAAGTAAACTGAGAGGTCACAGATTAGCCAAGGACTAGGGAAAGACCATTTCAATGCACGAGACAAACAAAACATGAACATCCATAATACGTATCATTCCTGTATTGCCGTGTTTAAAAGCCCCAGTCGAAACATCCGCAGTAGCCGTGGACGGGCACACTTACAACATGAAAGGACCGACGAACTTACAACATGAAAGGACCGACGAAGACATGAATCTCACTTGTAATCGGTGAAATCCAGTAACAGCCAACTTTAAACCTGTACATTAGGAAAAGATCAAAAGTTCAGATACTAGTGGAAGTGTGATTTATTATGATTACTTTGGAATGAGGTTTGACAATATCTGCTAAACCTTGGATAGGTGTATCTATCCGATGGCCCAGTGGTTCCACAATTCCACCACTGCGTGTCTATCCAACAGAAAAATCAGTGTGCAATAATTTTTATTACAGTATTATTTGTAGTGGCCATTAGTCAACTGTAATATTTAATTTTCCTACCAATAAACTAATTATTTTGTATTTTTGTAAGTCTCAGTGTCAGATAGAATAAGTCTTCCCACCCTGTTTTTTAGGCGTGTGTTGTCTATTCTTGGTTCTTTGCATTTTCATGTAAATTTGTGAATCAACTTATCAAGTCCTATAACTGAATATAGATCAATAGGGGGAAATTGAAATTTTTATAATATAAAGTCTTCCAATTCATGAATATGGTATATTCCTCAACGTATTTTGGTCCATTCTGTTTTCTCTCAGTAATGCTTAAAAGTTCCCTTAAAAAGAAGACTTGTCTTTAGTTTGTTATGCTATTCCTGGGGACTTGATATTTCTTATGCTGTTGTAAATTGTTTCTTTTCATTTTATTTTTGAATTGCTGGTTGTGGAGATAGAATTACTTTCTAAAGAAGCATTTGTAACCATCAAAGTTATTAAATTCTGATAATAATTCTAACACTTTACCTATAGATTTGTTTATTTTTCCCTTCATGTAATCAAATAATCTTTAATGAATAATGCCAATTTTGCTTTCTTTTTTTTTTTGAGACCGAGTCTCACTCTGTTGCCCAGGCTAGAGTGCCGTGGTATCAGCCTAGCTCACAGCAACCTCAAACTCCTGGGCTCAAGCGATCCTCCTGCCTCAGCCTCCCAAGTAGCTGGGACTACAGGCATGTGCCACCATGCCCAGCTAATTTTTTCTATGTATATTTTTAGCTGTCCATATAATTTCTTTCTATTTTTAGTAGAGATGGGGTCTCACTCTTGCTCAGGCTGGTCTCGAACTCCTGAGCTCAAACAATCTGCCCGCCTCGGCCTCCCAGACTGCTAGGATTACAGGTGTGAGCCACTGCGCCCGGCCCAATTTTGCTTTCTGATTTTCAACCTTCAAGTTTTCTTTTAGTGTAGCTCTTACGGTGATAGATTCCCTTAGTTTTTATTTTTCTGAAATATTTCTATTTTACCCTCACTCTCAAAGATATTTCACTGGGTACAAAATCCTATATTACCTATTATTATTGTTATTATTTAGCACTCTAAGATATCATTCCACAGTTCTCTGGAATGGAACAGCTTTTATTGTTGCCAGTTAGGAGTAGAATACTAGTCTCAATCTTATGCCTTTAAAGGACTTTTATCATTGACTTCTTTTAAGTTACGCTCTTTTTATTGACTTTATGTTGTTTGCCTATGTTGTATGTGAATATGAATCTCCTTTAACATGCATTTTTTTTAAATCTGTAGATTTATGGGTTTTGTTAGTTTTGGAAAAAATTTTAGACTTTAAAAAAATTATTGCTGCTCTGTACTCTCACTTTTGTTCTTTTTGAATGTCAAAGAAACGTAAGTTCAACCTTTTCACCAAATCAGCTATATCTCTTTTCTTCACATCCCTGTTTTCTATTCTTATTGATTCATAATTATTTTATATACCTTTTATGCTCTATTTTCCAATTCATTGGTTCTTGTTTTAGCTGTGTTTAATCTGCTGTTAAATGGGCTTGTGGAGACCTTGACTTTGGTTATTGTATCCTTTTTCTAAGAATTTCTCTTTTGTTCTTTTTTAAAAAATCAGCTATGATATTTTATAGTGTCCAGTTTTCTAACAAAATATTCAAACTTATCTTGAATTTAATTTAAAATAGTAAACATAGCTGTTTTACAACATGGGGCTGCTAATCCCAACATCGGGAGTCCCTACGGGTATGTTTTTATTGTCTACGTTTCTGCAGATTCTCACTCATGGAGTCTTGGTGTCTTGTGTTCTTAGTTTAGTTTTGTTTTGTTTGTTGTTTTTATTTTCTTTCATTGGTTTCGAGTCTTGCCTATTCTAGCTAACATCAAAAAAGAAATTTCATATTTACTCAATGTATAAACAATTTAAAATATTTGTCAAAGTCCTTCTTTTCCAGAATTCACTTTCCAAGTGTAAGACAGGTGGATAACTAGTTTATCTTCTGTATCAAAAAGAGCAACTGTTAAAGATGAAAAATTTGTCTATTTGAGGTTTCTTTTCCTTCCACTGAGAGAAATCGGAGCAATTTATTGCTGGTTGCAGGTCTTCTCGGCTTTCCCCATAGTGCGATTTTGTTTTTAATTAATGGACTTTATTTTTCAAAAGTTTTAGATTCACAGAAAAACTCAGCAGATGGTATAGCGTTCCCTGGCACAAATACCCTCCCATAAACAGAGTTTCTCCTATTATTAATATCTTGTGGTGCATTTGTTCCAACTAATGAACTAATTATTGATTCATTATTATTAACTAGTTAATACTTAAGATCCATTCTTTGTATTGTACAATTCTGAGTTTTGGCAAAGGCATAATGTCATATACTTGTCATTATAGTGTCACACAGAGTAGTTTCAATGCCCTAAAGATCCTCTGTGTTTCACCATTCTAGCTGCAACCCCAAACCACTGATATTTTTACTTTTTCTATAGTTTTTCCTTTTCCAGAATTTCATGTGGTTGGATCATCCGGTGTACAACCTTTTTAGACTGGCTTCATTCACTGAGCAATATGCACATTGAGTTCCTACATGTATTTTCATGGCTTGATAATGCATTTCTTTTTATTGCTAAATAATATTACATTTTATAGATGTACTCAAGTTTTTTTATCCATTTGTGTATTGAAGGATATATTGTTTGCTTTCGGTATTGGGAGATTATAAATAAAGCTGCTATAAAAATTCTTGTGCAGATTTTGTGTATGCTACGACTTTGCCCTGGAATCTCAGGACCGTGTGTTGTGATTCTCCCACCAGGGCTCACAATAAACCCCACCCTGAATCTCTTCCCGTTGCTGTTGCCTTCTCCTCCAACCCATAGTCTCTACTAGGTTATGGGGTCCAAATGGCCTGGCTACTTGCACTGTAGCCTGATCTTCTAAACATACTGCTTCCCATCTGGGTACCACTCAAAGCTGTCAGGTTTCTGTGTCACCCACTGTTGCTGTACGTCACCAGTTCAACATTCCTGGTGTGGAAGGAATGGCATTCAGAAACCAAAGAGCCCTACTGTGCATGACTCCTCCTCTTTGTATAGGGAATGCAAAATGCAGAAATTTCCTTCTACTTCGGAAATTTCCTTTTACCTGCCGTGCCTCTGCCCACCGGACTCTTAAATTGTATTCAAGTGGCAGTTCTCTGAGTCTCCGCAGAGCTCACCATTCACCCTCTGGAATACACGTGTGTTCCCAAGGCCGTCAGTGTGACAGGGCTCTCTTGTTCACTGCCCAATCTGCAGGATGTCACTACGCAATGGACCGGCGTGGCTGAGCCCCGTGTCTGCCGATGGTGTCCCACTCCTGTGCAGACCTCCTCGCTGCCACGTCTGCTGTCTGCTCACAGGCTGTCCCTGAATGCAGCTTAGTGGATGAGGCAGCTTGTGGTTAGAAGGACAGTGACAAACCTGCCCTGCATGGTCTGCCCGCTCTGAGCCCTGTGGATGTTGTATCTGATTCTGCTGGAGGTGCAAAGACCCTGCTACGCACAACAGTTTGAGGGCTCACGAGGCTCTCCGGTCAGCAGACCTGTGGGTTGTGCTGGGATCCGTCACGGGCTCCATCTCGATTCACTGATAACTTGGCAGCCTCCATGCCCGCTGCTGGCCCCTCCCCTGCAGTCTCTGCATTTTTAAAAAATCTTCTCAATAATGTTTTTTTTTAATACTCAAGGGAATTAAAAATAAAAGCTCACAGTAGACTGTGTGTGTCTCCCAGTGTCTCTGAACCTTAGTTTCTGCAACTGCTAAATGGGAGTCATAATCACATTGTTAAAATAATTCAATGAGTTTTGGGCATAATTTGTAAGCTCTAAAATTCTCATCCTCAGCAGAAGAGGATAACAGAGACGTTACTATTATAAAACACAAGGGACACTGGTTTTGCTGGCATGCAGCCTAACGCTGAGTATTGTTCCTTTAGTGTTCAAGTTTTATAGTGTGCGTGGGTGACGACCAGGGAGCTCACGGCTGTCTGGGTCTGTTCCCAAAGTGCTGTACACACGAGACAGGATGCAGAGTCCCCAGGCATGGAGGCCCCTGCTGCCAGAGGGACAGTGTGTGCCTCTGCAGACGTGAAGGAGCTGAGGAAGAGCCAGCGCCTTTGCCCACAGGCCAGTGGGCAGCCCAGCTAGCAAGGGGTAGCCATCTGGCTTTAGTGCCACTGCTCTCCGCAGGGCACCTGTGGAGGCCACCGCTGGTGTCACCCGGCATCATCACTCAGCATCTGTTCCTTCCTCCCTCTCAGGAGCCCAGGGTTGGATACTGTTCCCAGTTACTCCAGGTCTGTCTGGGCTGCTGCAGCTGAAGGCCCAGCTGACTGGCTTATACGCAGCAGAAATTCATTCCTCACAGTGCTGGCGGCTGGAAGTCCAAGAGCAAGGCGCTGGCAGGTTCTGAGTCTGGTGAGGGCCTGCTCCTGAGGCAGAGGTGGCCCCTTCCCACTGTGTCCCCATGTGGTGGCAGGGGCAAGGTGGCTTTCTTGGGCCACTTTTATAAGGATGCTGAACCCACTCATGAGGACTCTGCCCCCCTGTCCCA
>CM052439.1:173817624-173831632 GCA_028533085.1 Varecia variegata
GGTGAGGGCTGGCATTTTCATGTAAATGGCAAGTTTTATATCAATGTCAGATTAGCTGTGAGGTTGTTGAAACACTGAAACCTTCTGACCAGCTGACAAGGCAGGATTTCCAGGAAGAAGGCGACATTTCTGAGGCATCTGTATCTCCAAGGTTTTGATGTATTAGTTGATCTTTCCCCTGATGGCCAACAATAAAGACACTATGTCAGTATCTAAAAATAATAAAAAAAGTATCGTTTTTCCTTGCTCTATTCTTCTCACTTCAAATTCTGGTTCCAAATGACCTCTTCCAATATTAGCACTGGAGACTTGGGCTAAGAAGTGGGCACCATTGTGACAAAAGGACAACAATCTATTGTCCACTGAAGTCAGTTGTGCAACCAGAACATTCTCCCAGGCCAGACAGTGGCTCCTCTTTTCACAGACACTCCCTACACGTTAGGAAAGGTGACCTAGGGTGTCGCATGGTTTTGTAACTTGCTCTTGAGCAGACAAATGGTGGGCTCTCTGGGGAGGGGCAATGCTTGAGTCAGAGAGAGTAACCTCCTTGTGCTTTTACAAAAGGCCATGGTATCACGATGATTTTCTCCTTGAAAGAGAAACATGCTGTATCCTTAGGCAGTATGAATCACATAGCTGTACACTGAGCCCAATATACCCACAGCCCACACATGGAAGAAACACATTTCAGGCATTGAGTGCAGAGATTTCGGTGGCCCTCTATTCACTCACTTGCAGGCAATAGCAGCAATCCACCTCTGCTAGTTTCCTTATAGCTTTGTGCTTTCTTTTCTCTACCCCATATTTTAGACATAAAATACATGGTCAAATGAATGAAATGGTACAATGATACTTTGCACTTGGAAGAACAGGTACAGCTTAGGTCAGTGGTGGAGCAACCAACTCTGGCCCAATGCCCACCCCTACCCCAGCCTCCTATCCAGTGTTTCCCTGGTTGAGTCACTGCCTTGTGTTGTCATCTTTCCCCAACTGCTGGCAGCCCTTCCTTCCTTAATGTGAATAATAACAATGATAACAAGTTACCCAAATTCTTCCTGCACTTCTTAGAACCTAGGCAACTTTTGAGTAATGAAATTTCTAAAACCCATCCACAATTATGATTTCCTTGCTTAAAAACCTATAATAGCATGTTATTGCCTACCAGATAATTCTAAAACCCTTATCTTGGCAATCAAGGCTCTCTGTGGTTATTCCTCAACCTAACTTTCCATAAATGTTGTCCACAGCTTCCCTTTATTAATTCCACATTTAGGTCAAGTTGTATGATCTGTGTGTCCCCAAACCTGGCCTACAGCTTCCCGTCTCTATTCTTCCTCCACTTCCGCCTGCCTAAATCTTACACACACCGCAAAGCCCAGGTGGAATGTTTTCTTCTTCACAAAACACCTCTGTTCCTGCTAGACAGCAGAAATGCCTTTCCTTGGATACGTTATCAATGTTGTGTGCATATAAACAGCTTCAGCCTAGAGGTGATGCTTTTTGATGCCTTTGCACTCACCAGACTCAGCTCATAATATTTTGTGCATGTAAGAATGAATAAATTAGAACTATTGGTATTTTTAAGAGAGTGAAGGTTAAGAGAGGAAACTCTCTTCTGTCACATATCCAAAAGTTGTCCTGTTCTCAAATCTAGCCCAATTTACCTGAGGAGTCAGATGTCATCATTTCATCTGTGGATTCTGTTTTGGCTTCAGAGGGTTAATGTGGCCAGGAGTTCACAGTGAGCGCCTGTGAACAGTTCCAGTGTAGGGGGGCGGTTGGAGAGCCGCTGTCTGAGGCCGCAAGGTTGGCTGGGAGCGCCAGATGGATGAGGAATACGTTTGAAAACCTAAAGTGCTAAGTTTTTAAAAAAATATGTAAGACTTAAAAATCTAGATACACAACCAAAACAAACCTGACACAATTTTAGTTAAAATTTAGATTGAAAGGCCAGAATTGAGTTAGTAATCAGGTTAGTAGAGGAAAAAAAAATAGCTACCCCTATTTTAGCTTGAGTGATTATTCAGGCAAATATTCTGAGCCTGTAGTGAAAGCCATTCTGAATAAATTGTATTCTGATAAGTATTTGCCTTGAATACCAAGTTTCCTCCCTTAAATCAACACAAAGTGAAGACCACAAACTCAAACACGGGGAGAAAACTGATTAACATTACACTCCATCTCCAACCCATCATGTGGTTTATGATGTTTTTCGTACTCTTAGGTAGGTATAGTGTGAAAAGGAAAGTCCGCCTACCTGAATGGAGAATAAATATATATTAAAAAAAGTCAAATTCAGCTTGCAAAATACCCAGGGTGTGGGTACTCTAATATTTCCAAAGGGATCGTTACAGAGTAGATTAAGTTTCTAATCTAACATATTTCAGGGTTGGTTTTATAGTTTCTGTATGGTTGCTAAGTTTTATTTTTAATATAAAAATGTTTTACAGTAATGTCTGGTAGGACAGGTTCTGGTCAATGGTCCATACTTAGTGAGGACCATGGAAGGTGGTAGTGGTACCTGTGAGATGACAAACAACACCTTGAGTTGAGTATGTTTGCACATCCCAGCATATTATTTGGTGTAAGACATTGTATCTCTCAGTCATAAGCAATGTCACTTTTAGGATGCCAGAGGCAAAATGGGACTGATATGAGAGGATGAAGTTGGGATCTAAAACAATTTGTGATCATAGATTGGTTCTTTAATGTCCTTTTCCATGAAATGTCAAACCACCTTCCTAGGTATTTTGACATTGACAACTGATGTCTCCATTTCATTATGGATTTTCAAATCAGAAGTGATATTTGGTTCTCTTAATCAAATTAAGAAGAGAAGCTTATCCCAGTGGGAATTTGTTTAATCTAAGAGAGCATAGTAACACAAATAGTCGCAGAATTGATTAATTATAATTGTGGTAATTTCATTCAAGTTGTGGGACATCTGAAAAATGTATGTCATTCCATAGACCCCGTCGTCTGTGACATAATTGGCCAAGTTTAAATTTGAGTGACAAGTTTTAATTATTAAGCTTATGGAGACACTTATGCAAAATTCTTTCTAATCAATTGCAATTCACTTATGCTCGCTTATTGATTATGTACTGGAGACTAATACATTAATCTAATACAAGATAATATTGAGCATCTATTACACTAATAGTCTTACCCCAGTGCTAGGAGCTGTAGGTGACCCAAAGGCATGATATATATGGGGCAGCTGACATGCCAGGTCTCCTACCACTAAAGTAACATCAAGTGGAAAAATATGTAACAATAAAATCAGCAAAAGGCAGAGATGTTTGGCTAGTGAGAAAACAATTGGTAAGATTCATCAGAGTAAATTCTTTAAATTCCAAAGCTATTTCTTAAATATGCTATTTTAAAAATGATACCACCTCCAAATTACCCATGGAGGTGCTTCTCTTTGGACCGTCTGTTGACAGTTTGCATGGCGGGGGCACAGGTGCACTCTCCACGTATCACATGCCCTGGGGCCTCTGTGCTTTCATCTCCTCAGCATTTTACCACTTCAGGCTTGTGTTTGGTACTCAAATGCCCTTCTTTTCCAGGTTGTTGGTCCATATGACAGAGGGACAGAGGCACCTGAATGCACACTAGCCTCCTAGACACACAGCTGCTTTATTTCCCTGATCACTCTCCACCAAGTTGGGGCCTGGGGCAGATTCTGCCACCGGGCTGGACTGGAGATGTTCTGCCACTGTGGGGCCTGGCCCCTGTCGGTGTATGGGGTTTTCAGGTCACTCTCTCTCCTCCACTCGCAGGCTGGGAGAGATATAGTCTGAGACCACAGAGACGTGCAATGCAAGGGATCCTGGTCTTTGAGTCACTTCTCACAAGAGCACCTGTTCACCCGGCTGGGTTCTGCAGGAGATGCCAACCTTGACTTTGCTAGACTCACTCACTGAGCTATTGCTATCACCGGGACTCACAGAGAAATTGGCATGCCTTGTGCTGAGGCAGCGACATGGCCCGGGGCTGTAGGAGGGAAGGCAGCAAGTGGAGTCTGGAAGCTGAGGGCTCCTGGGCTGCGGGGTCTGAGGCACTGGGGCTGTGTCAGGCCGGAGTGCGCTCTGACTTGCCTGTATGTGCTTGTTTATTCATGATTCACTGCGCTAATTCAGCCATTGTTGGACCAGAATTTCAAAAAAGATTCCCTTCTCCCACATCTTGCTTGCTTGGCTACAAAAGCCATGTTGGAGCTAATAAAAAAAGCCACTGTTTTGAAACCTGGTTTCTTTCCCAGCTGGAGCCCCTCCCCTGACTGTGCTGGCTTCCTGCCTGCGAGGTGTGGTTCCCCATTTCAACACACGAGCCCGCCATGCTGAGTGGCACAACGAAAATACAACCTGAGGGTCTACAAGTGGCCAAGGCCAGGAGACCCCATTTAGGGGAACAGTGGGCTCCCTGTCTAATAAGACCATCTTCCATCAGAGTTCAAGGGCCCAAGACTGCTGAGCTTGTAATGAAATTGAAGCAGATGAAAGGTTTGTATATTAGAGCAATTCTTAATTTATTTGTATGGCATGGCCCACTCATTTTAGAACCCCCTACCCTGACAACATATTGTGTTGGGTTATATTTACATTCACCCAATTTAATTAATACGTCCACTTCGGTAGATGTAGAGACACATTACTGTGATAAAATAACTCGTACTAAATAATATTTAGCTAATAACGCCAGCTCTGCTTTCATTTGTAGGTTAACGTACATTGCAAAATCTTTTTCCTAAAGCGATATTTTTAATATTTGTGTGATTGATGATGGATAAATTCCCTCTTCAACTAAATTGTTGCATGGAGATATGAAAAATAAACCAGATAAAAACAGAGCTGTCCCAGCGACGTTGAGTGGGGTTCCTGGGAAGATTACAGCCCGACCACTCCTGACCGAAGCTCATTAAACACCCGGTGACCAGCTACAAGGGGTGCTGAGTGGAGGACCCAGAGCAGGGCCGGCAGAAGGTAGACCTTCAGTGACAATTTTATTTTAATAATTTCTTGATTTCAGATTAATTTGACTGTTTCCATCCAATGCTAGGCCTGTGCAGAGAACGGGTCACTTCTTGTTTTATACCAACCCTTGCAATCACAATTGATGGTTCAATCTGTTGGGACCACATCATCCGGCCAAACAAGCTTCTACTTGCAGAAAAGCACTCACGGACGCTCCAGTTCCGGAATTTATTTATCTTAAATTCATGTATAATTTCCTAAACGTGTCTTGCTACCGAAAGTGAAAGATATTATTCCGTCAGCGCGTGTCATAAAAACAGGCTGGAAGTGAGCCTTTGTGTCGTCATGGGGGAATCCCGCGGCTTTGCACATTTAACTTCCCAGTGTAGGGTGCACGCGGTAGCTGCAAGCGTGGTCCGCACTTGCATGTGCAAATTGCCGGGAACACTCACCAGTGACGCAGCCTCCATCAACCACCGACTCTGCCCATCAGGGAGCGTCACACCGCGGCGCCCTGTCAATCTCCGGGTCGCCGGCCCTCAGTGCAGTGTCTGTATTCCATATGCAAATTCTCCAGTGAATGATTTCCCTGTTTTGTAAGCTAGACTGCACCTGTAACATGTGAGATTGAGTTAAAAATGACAAGCAGACAAGCACAAGGCACATTATCTTGACAAACTCAGCCTCCGAAAATTACCCTGGGCCTGAATTATTAAAATAACAAGGACTATTTCACTCAGCTGTGCAGAAACGATCCTAATTGTCCACTTTAGCTAAGTCCTCTCAGTCTCTGAGATCGGTCAATTTACATCGGGGCTTGCAAATTCCTCGACTCCCATTAGAGGAAGGCACAGCAGCACCCCAGTGCTCCCTCATTTATTTTAATAACCTGCCAAGCAGACATGAAAATGTTAAAGTTGGAAGCCTATAACATGACAGGATCCTGACTTGTCAGAGCCACATTATAAGCTAGTTAAAATACTTTCTTTCTCCCTTTCATGTCTTCTCAGGTAAGTGGGGAACTAATTGTCAAATTACTAATTTTGTTGGCATTAATATCAATACCAAGACAAGAGGAGCATGAACTGTTGAGCGAGAGATTTTTCTTCTACACCTTCTGCTGCTGATGGGGAAATTACCCTGGAATCAAGTGAAGAATTAAATTTGTATGATCCGCTTGCTGTTTGGTCCTAGCCCATGCTAGCAAGCACTATTTGCTAATACTGTCGGTTAAACAGGACCGTTCCTAATGTGCAGGACATCGTGATGACAAATACATATTAAGCATTTACTCTGTGCTAATGTAGCATGCATGTGCATATGCTTGAGGACTTCGTAGGTAAAATCCTTACACGTAAGGAACTTCCAATCTGGTCGTAGCATGGATGATCCTAAATCCAGGGTTTTGCTTGTTGCCATGGAAAAATTTTTAATATCATCCCCATTCACCCTCAGAATTTTCCTGTGTTGATAAAATTATGTGATTTTCCTCATTACAGATAACAGACCTCCTATTGTGGGCTACTCCTGACATTGCCTGAAACACGCTCTTTGAAGTAGTTTGTGGAGAGTGTTCACATATGGAAAAGACGGAGTGGAAAGATGGGGTTTATGCTAAAAGTGAGGTTGTTTAGCATGAGGGTAAAATGCACCAGCCAGGAGGAAGTGGCCAGCAGCTCAGCCTTTAATCATTTTCCTTCTGGAAGCAAAAAGAAAAACGAGAAGGGTTTTCCAAGTCTCAGGATTTCTGGTGCTGTTCACCTACTGGGTTTTGCTTTTGGGAAAAAGACATGGCTTGAGCTATAGAAGCCAAATCTGTTTTCTACTTATTTTTTGTTATACTTAGAAAGAGGAGAGAGAAGAAACAGCACTATAAAATAGGACTAAATTATTGTAAGAATGATGTAACTCACAAAACACACTTCTGCTTAAGTCTCCAATGAGAGAAAATTGTGAACTTTATTCATTTGATGACCATTGATTTTTCTACATAGAAACTTCTTTAGTTCATAACACAAAACCTTTGTTTTCTACCCCTGGTGTCTAAATTTGACAGCCAAACTGTGGGATGCCACAGATTCTGCAATATGAAAATGTTAAAGTATTGACTGTGCTAATTCACCACATTTACCTATTTTCCTATAGTATATTATTTCTTGATATATTTTTCTCATCAATTTAAAAGTAATTTTTTCAGAATCATTAGCTATCACAGCAACTTTGCTATTTTTCTCATATTAGCAGTTGTTTACTCCTGCATTCTCCTCCCCAGACAGCTGAGATGTTTGCTTGTTTATTTGTTTTGTTAATATTAGGCTTTGTAGGCAAAATATTCCTCTCCAAAATTTATATATGGGGATGGAAATTTTCTCATTCAAGTAAATGAATCAATATTTAATGACATTTTTAGAAGCAGTATTTATTTATGATAATGTTGGAGAGTTTGTAACCTAGAAATGAAAACACTACTGCTGTGAGTTTTTGAAGCACATTTAACCTCACATGAGAGAGGAGTCTTAGGTAGTGACAAGGTGGAGTAGAGAAAAATACAGACATTTTTAGAAAAGAGCATGTCCAGGTGGGAGAAGAGAAAGGATTTGCATGTCGGAACCAGTTGGAAGCAAGTCCAAGCTCCTGGGAAGTGGACAGGATGATGGTGGGACAGGAAAGATCTGGTGATTTTGAGGTTGCTGCTGTCCACAGAGAGGAGGCCCACTGTGGTGTGAGGGTTCAGTCTGCTCCTGCGTGCACGTGCACACTTCATTTCCTACAACTGTCTGTGCTATTGGATGTGGGATCAGAGAGTGGCTACTTCACCCAGCCTGCCACCCTTCAGCTCCCAGATTCACACTGGGCATGGTGCCAAGTATGAGACAGTGCCTCCCTTCACACTAGCCTTTCCACCTGAACTATTCTGCCCAAGGAACACCACATGGGGGATGTTCCCAGGGCTGTAAAATTCATCATTCCTTATGCTCCTTTCATTAACCTGGACATGGGACGCATCCTCTAAAAGAATAAAAATTACTTGTGTAACAGGTTATTTGATAGCAGAAGTACAATGTGCAGAAGTTGTAAATATAGAAGGCATTAGTCTGCTTAGGCTGCCATAAACCAAATACCATGACCAGGTGACTTCGATGACAGACATTTGTTTTCTCCCAGTTCTGGGGGCTGGAAGCTCGTGATCAGAATGCCAGCATTGCCATTTTCGGCTGATGGCCCTCTTCCTGGCTTGCAGACAGCCAGCCTCTTGCTATGTCCACACATGGCTTTCTCTTGGCCTGTGTGGGTAGAGAGAGAGCTCTCCGGTGACTCCTATAAGGACATTAATCCCATCATGAGCACCCCACCTTCGTAAACTCATCTAACCTTCATGACTTCCCAAAGACCCCATTTCCAAGCACTTTGACACTGTGAGTCAGAACTTCAATGTCAGAATTTTGCAGGGGTACAATTCAATCCATAGCACAATGATTAACTGTTAACTCCAGCACCCATATGTGCCAGCAGGTGTCTGTGACTGCAAATCACACTTACAGATAAGATTCATGAAAAAAAAGATAACATTTGGGCATTTCTTTATATATTATTTTTATTAACAAGGTGGTAGAAGTAAAGGTTAAAGAAAAATGACATTGAGCTGCTGCTACCCTTGGAAATGTGGCTGTGACACATGACTAGTAACCCAGTTTTAGGGATGACAGCTTTCTGTTCCATGGTCAAACTCTCTCTCTCTCTGTCTTTCTCTCTCTCATCTTAGGTGCATATCAAGCAAAAGAAAACTTTTAAAAAATGTTTACAAGAACACAAAAAATATCCAGCACCTAAAAAAGTAAAATATACATTTATGTTATCAGTATGGGAAGGAGCAGGAAAATACAACACATAATGAGATGATTCAATATATTAAAACCAGCCCAGAATTTTAAAAAGTTATCAGAACTATCAAACAAGGACATTGAAATGGTTGCTACAGATTTGTGGCTGCAGCTACTAAATGTAATATAAAGAGTTTGGAAGTTGTCACTTCAGTTCTTACACCAGCAGAAAAGTTGAGCAAACTAAAATTCTCCTACTTTTTTTGTGCCCATCAAAAAACTGAGGTTTCAGGGCAAACCACCCTGATGAAATCTGAAGAGACAGGTGAATCCACAGTCACCACTGATAATCGCCCACCTGCAGCAGAGATGCTAGTGCCATAAACCAGTAGGAAAACACACGTTAATTTTGGCAACTTGCTGAAGGATGAGTATGGACTGCAGTTTTGGGAGGGCACACACTTTCATGAACTTTATCTCCAGAGACTCTACCAGGTTTTTATAGTGAAGATCAGAGAAATATTCTCTCATGGCTCCGGAAGGAAGAAGAGAATAATAGTCCTTGTAAAGCAATGCCAGTGCTCTCTCCATAACAAAGGCCGACTTCCCAGGGGACAGGACTTAGCAGAGCCTATCCACCAGGGAGGAAGGATATTTCAGGGAATGCTTGAATAGTTATATTAATTTTAAACAAAGTAGACTTTGAATCAAAGAAAATTATGAGGAATAAAGGGTGGTATTGTATAATTATAAAAGGGACAATTCTCCAAAAAGGCATAATAATCCTTAGCCTGTACAAATCTGACAACAGTGCTAAAATACTTGAGACAAAAACAGATTGTACCTAACAGATAAATAAGCAAATTTGCTATCATAGTTGGAGACTTCAACATCTCTCATCTAGTAATTGATAGATCAACCAGAAACAAAAATCAATAAGGTTATAGTTGACCTGAACAGCACTATCAATCAACTATGTAATTAACATTTATAGAATACTCCGTCCAACAAATGCAGAATACACATTCTTCTCATGCTCTCATGGGACCTTCACCAAACAAGAGCACATTCGATTCATATACTACATCTGAAGAAATTCAAAAAATAGAAACCACAGAAAATATGTTCTCAGAACACAATGGTATTAGGTTAGAAGTCAATAATAAAAGGGTATGTGGAAAATTCTTGAATATTTGAACATTGAACAGCCCACTTCTAACTAACACATGAATTATGGAAGACATGTGAAGATAAATTTTAAAATAGATTGAACTAAATGAATATGGAAAACCAACTTATCAAAGTTTGCAGGATGCAGTAAAAGTGCTTTGGGAGAAATTTGTAATATTAAGTGCATATATTAGAAAATAATAAAGATCTTAAATCAATCATTTAAGCTTCCACCTTGACCAACTACAGAAAAAAAAGGCCAATTTAAACCTAAAACAAGCAGAATAAAATAAACGATAAAAGTTCGAGAAGAAATCATTGAAATGGAAAATCAGAAAACATTAAAAAATATCAACAGAACTAAAATCTTGTCATTTGAAAAAATCAGTAAAATAATAAACTGCAACACAAGCCAGTCTAGCCACAAACAAGGTAGAAATGATAAAAATTGCAAAATCAGAAATGACGGAAAAAAAGATATTTACCATGTCTTATCCCATGGATATTAAAAGATTAATAAGAAATACTATAAATAGCTATGTGCCCAAAATTTGATAAATGAAATAGAATAATTACTTGAAAGATATAAATTATCCAAATTCACACAAGGAGAAATAGATATCTGAATAGGTCTATATCTATTAAGAAATTAAAGCAATGGTTAGTAGCATTCCAAAAAAGAAAGCACCTAGCCCCACCGTGGAGGCACAAAAATCCTCCACAGTATATGAACGAATCAGATACAAAATGAATTAAAAAAAATACCACTTCCAAATGGGATTTATTCATGTATACAAAGATGGCTCAATATTTGAAAATCAATCACCAGTGCATCACCAAGCCAAGGAAGAATAATCAAGCAATCATATTAATTGATGCAGGAAAATCATTCAACACTAAACAACATCCATTCATGACTAAAACTCTCAGCATGCCAGGAATAGAGACTGATGCCCTTACATTGGGTCAAAAACATCACAAAAATGCCTACAGATAACATCATAATTAAAGATTTATAGTTGGAGAAACAAGATACTTTCCCCCTAAGAAATCATAAATGGAGTGAACAGACAACCTGAGAAATAGGAGAAAATATTTATAAACTATGCATCTTACAGGGGTCTAATATTCAGAATTTAAAAGGAACTCAGGTAACTCAAGAGCAACAATAACAAAATAATGCGATTAAAAAGTGGGGTGGGCAAAGGACATGAATAGACAGTTTTCAAAAGAAGACACACAAATGGCCAATAGGCATGTGAAAAATTGCATTCCTAATCATCAGAGAAATGCAAATTAAAACCGCAATGCGGTATCTTCTTATACCCTTCAGAATGGTTTTTATTAAAACGACAAAAAACAACAGGCTGGGTACAGTGGCTCACACCTGTAATCCCAGTGCTTGAGAGGCTGAGGCAGGAGGATGGCTTAAGACCAAGTGTTTGAGACCAGCCTGGGCATCATAACAAGACTCTATCTCCACAAAAAATTTAAACAGTTAGCCAAGTGTGGTGGCACTGACCTGTCGTCCCAGTTTTCTGGGAGGCTGAGGCAGGAGGATGGCTTGAGCCTACATGTTGGAGGCTGCAGTGAGCTCTGATCACAACTCTGCACTCCAGCCTGGGTGATGGAATGAGACTTTGTCTCTAAAACAATAAATAAATAACAAATACTGGTGAATATACAGAGAAAAGGGAATTTTTATATACTGTTGGTGGGAATGGAAATTAGTATAACCTCTATGGAAAAGAGTATGGAGATTTCTCAAAGAATTAAAAATAAAACCGGCACTCAATCCAGCAATCCCACTGCTGGTTATGTACCCAAAGGAAAAGAAATCATTGCATCAAAAAGATATCTGCACCTGTTTGCTTATCACAGCACTATCCACAGTAGCAAAGATGTGGAACCATCCCACATGTCCATCAAGAGGTAATTGGACAATGAAAAGGTGATATTTTACAAATGGAATGATATTCGGCCATCAAGCAGGTGGGAGGGGGCAAGAGGGGATGGGTCCATTCACACTTAATGGGTACAGTGCACATTAACAGGGTGAAGGGCACACTTACAACTTTGACTCAAACTGCACAAAAGCAAATTATGTTAACAAAACTTGTGTTCCCCCATAAAACTCCGAAATTAAAAAAAATAGTAAGTTAAAAATAGAAAAGAGTGAAATAATGTATTTTGCAGCAATGTGGATGGAACTGGAGGCCATTATCTTAAGTGAAACAGGTCAGACACAGAAAGACAAATACTGCACGTTTTCACTTAGAAGTGGGAGCTAAGTAACGTGTACACGTGGATGTAGCCTGTGGAATGACAGACAATGGGTGAGGGTGTGGGAGGGGTGGATGATGGGAAATTACTTAATTGGCACAATGTGTGTTATCAGGGTGATGGGTACCCTGAAAGTCCTAAAGTCACCGGTGCACAATCTATGCATGTAACAAAATTACATTCATACCCTGTAAACTTATACAAATTAAAATCTTAAATAAATATAAATTTAAAAAAGCTTTGATGAAGGGGGTCAGGAAAAATGGTGCAGACTTAACTGATTTGCAATTCAGTCTGCAAGACTAAAAGCAAAAGAAACTACATGAGGTATTTAATTTGGTTAATAAAGTTTTACACGAGGTGCAGGCTGACACCTTTAATACTGGTATATGATACAAGCACACATACAGGAATTGAAGGTCAGCTAAGTGCTGGTGGGTGGTAAGTGCCCAGATGTTCACTGTTAGAATGGGAGGCTACAGATAACCAAGGGGGCTGTGAGAGTGATCCCTGTGGAAACAGATTAGAGCTGGAGACGTCAGTATACACTCGTGTGTAGCATACCATAGATACAGCTGGTTACCTATACTAATACTGACATTTACGGATATTTGGGTAGACGTAGGTTAGTATATACACATACATCCTCTCGCTCTGTTAGTTAAGACAGCGTAGAAGCAACGGCACTCCTGGAGCAGTGGACACATCTAGTGTCCAGATCTTGGTTCCAAATACCCTTCTCAATGTATAACCAGGGCTCATTTGAGTAATTGCTGATTCTAGAACTGCAGCAGTTGAACATACAATATACAAGGTGAAGGCATTGGTTTACTGTGACTACTGTAACAAACATCCACAAATGTAGTGGCTTAAAATAGCATATATTTATTCTCTCACAGTTTAAGAGGTCAGAACTCTGAAATGGGTCTCACTGGGCCAAAGTCAAGATGTTGGCATGGCTACTTCTTTCTGAATGCTTGAAGGGTGAATCTTATCCTTGCCTTTTCCGGCTTGTTGAGGTTGCTGGAATTCTTGAATTGTGGCTGCATCACCTGAATCTCTATTTCCATTGTTACATTGTATTTTTTTCTTCTCTAGTCAAATCTCCCTCTGCCCCCTCCTGCAAGGAACATTTGTTATGGCATTTCTGGTCTACCCAGATCATCCTGGATAATCTCCCCATTATAAGATCCTTACCTTAATCACACCTGAATATTTTGACATGTGAGGAAACTTTCACATGTTCCAGGGATTAGAATGTGGGCATACTTGGGGAGCCATAATTCATCTTACCACACTGCCTTTAGAGCCTCTTGTAGTGAGAGAAAGTAAGGAAGTTCTCAAGGAAATGATGACGGTATGTCAGAGGGACATAAGAGCCCATGGACAGAACTCCTAGTGGCCAAACCTGTAATCATTATTTTCCTCCTTACCTCTTTTATTCTTTTTCAGCCTTACAAGGGTATAATTGACAAATAAAAATTGTGTATTTATTAAGAATATAAATAAAGTATTATTGCATTATACTCCAAAGTACAAAATAAGTTCTCATGAATACATATAGATAAATGAATATATAATATGATATATATAATTAATATATAAATAAAGAGTGGCAAAAGAGAAATACCTTATACAAAAGAATTCCAAATAATTTATGTACCTTCTCTCCTACCCACTCTTCATTATGGATTGGGGTAGTAACTTTGCAGCAGAAAACCTGACATGCACTCACTCCACCAGGTGGTCATTATT
>CM052439.1:173831732-173871360 GCA_028533085.1 Varecia variegata
AAAAACCGTCAGGATCACAAAAAGCAGGGAAAATCCGACAAACTGTCACAGTCAGGAGAAGCCTATGCAGACACGAGGATTAAATGTAACAGGCATCCCAGATGGGATCCTGGAGCAGAGGAAGGACATTAGAGAGAAGTAAGACAATTTAAGTAAAGCACAGATTATAGTTAATAATAATAAATCAAAATTCATCTAAGATAAACTCAAAGGGAAAAAGCAATAGAAACTATCAAAGCTTAAACACAGAGAAAAATGAGAATCATGAAAATGAAGAGTAAGTCAGTGAGGTGTCAGTATCAGGTGGCTTGGTATGTGTGTGATTTGCATCCTCAAAGGGGAGGAAAGAAATGCAGGACAAAATAAACAACTAAAGAAATAATGGCTGATATTTTTAAAAATTCGATGTACACTCTAAATCAACTAATACAAGAATTTCAGTGAATGCCAAGCAAAAGAAACATGAGGAAAACTGCACCAAGGCACGTCATAATCAATTCGCTTCAAGCTAGTGATAAAGAGAAAATCTTAAAAGCTGCAAGTGAGGGGAGGGCAAAAACAATTTTATACACACAGGCACAGAGAAGGACAACAGCAGGTTTCTCATCAGAAACAATGACAGCAAGAAAACAGTGAAGCAACACATTTAAGGTGCTCAAAGGAAAAATAGTTAAAGAAATACTACATAAAAAGTGAAAATAAAGACTTTTTAAAAACATACAAGGGATGAAGGGGTTTATCTCCAGTACATGTGCACAACAAGAAATGTTCAAGGAAGTCCTTCAGGCCAAAGAAAGCCTAGGTAGGATATCTGGTGAAATATAAGTTCATACAAAGAAACAAAGAGCACTGGAAATTGTAAGTACTTGGATAAATATTTTTTTCTTTTTATTCAATTTAATTGATTGTCTAAACACAAATAATAGCAATGCTGGGTGGGGTTTATAACATATGAAAATTGAAATGTGTGACAAAAATAATATTAAGGCCACTAGGAGAAAAAATGAAGTTTGCGTTTGTATCATTTTTATACTCGATATGGAGTCACACAGCATCACTTGAAGATAGACTGTGATAAGTTTAAGATTTACAGTACAGTATCTAAGATAAGCACTAAAATAACAAAAGAACATATTTTTGCTATTAAGTGAACATAATGATAAATGTAATCATAAATCATGCTCAATAATTCAAAGCAGGAGGAAAAATAGAAGAAATAACAAAGAAAAGAGGAATCAGATGGAAAGCAAACAGCAGATAGAAGACTTAAACCTAACTATATCAATAATCACATTAAATATAAATGGTCTAAACCATCTACTAAAAGGCAAAGATTATCATATTGAATGAAAAGGCAAAACTTAAATATATATATAATTTTATTGTCCATTATACCCCAATAAGGCTGGAAAAATAAAGAAACAAATAGGTTAAAAGTAAGAAGGTAAAAAATATATTTCATGTTAGTACTAACAAAAAAATTTGATTTGACTATATTAACTTAATGTAGGTTTCAAAGCTAAACAATATTACCAGAGTAAAATAAGGACATTTCATAAAGGCAAAGGGGCCAATTGATTAAGACATAAAACAATTCTAAATATTTACTCTCCTAATAACAGCATCATAAAATATGAAGTGTGAGTACAGGGTCCAAGAGCAGCCCAGCATCACCCCTGTGTTCTCAAGAAGAACCTTGTGCCTGGCATAGAATGTATTGGGAAGCTCACAAACCACACTGTAAAATGAACTCAGAGCACAGCCAGTACGTACTTGTTCATGCTGTAGGAGGCATATGTAAATTTGTCCTGGAACTACTTACCTAGAAGTGTCAGTAGCCTTCAGGCACATCCCAAATTTTTGCCTTTAAACCTCAGGGGGCAACAGTGAGGGGTCCGTCTACTTCAGCATGAAGTGGGGTACATGCAGCTACGTTGCCCACATTGACTGTGGAAAAGATCCACTAGCCATGGGGGGATTATACATTGCAAAGGGCTAAATCTTACGCAATTTTTCTTTACTCTTCCTATAAGTAAACACTGTACCCCTTGAATCTGATGTGCATGTTGTCTGTTCTTAGTGACCTGGAATCACGCATGGGTCTATTCCCTGGGTGGTACTTACCTGACTTTTGACCTTGGCCACACTCATGTTGTATCTTACCCTGCAGGGTGGCCTGACCATCTAATGAACATGAAGCAACAACTTGAGAAACACCAAGAAGAAGCAGACAAATAAATAGTTATATTCAGAGGCTTCGATACCCTTTCTTCAACACTTGATAAAACATATAGAAAACTAACAAATATATATATATATATATATATATATATATATATATATATAAGTTGAAATACATTATGACTAAATTTAATTTTTAGAACACTCTACCCCTGTGGTCCCCAACCCCTGGGCTGTGGCCCGGTATCCCGCCCACCTACCCGTGGAAAAATTGTCTTCCGTGAAACTTAGGAACCCAGTCTCAGAGCAGGAGGTGAGCAGTGGGCTAGGCAGTGAAGCTACATTTGTATTTACAGAAGCTCCCCATCACTCACATCACTGCCGGAGCTCTGCCTCCCGCCAGGGCCCCCACTAAGTCTGTGGAAAAATTGTCTTCCATGAAACTGGATCCTGGTGCCAAAAAGGTTGGGGACCACTGCTCTACTCAACAATCATAGAACAGACATTATTTGCTAGTGGGCACAGAATATTTACCATTACAGACTATATTTTGGTATATAAAATAAATCTAAATAAATTTTAAAGTATTCAAGTCATATAACATTATGCTATCTTACCATGAGGATATTAAATTAGAGATTAATAACAGAAAGTTCTCTGGAAAATCCTCAAATATTTGGGCACTAAATCATAATTTGGAAAAGAAAGATGCGTCAAATAGTAGATACAAAAAGAGATGGGAAAGAACAGCTGATTGTTGAACAACATGAGTTTGAACTGTGCTGGTCTGTTTATATGTGGATCAAAAATACAGAATACTTGGGTTGCAAAACCCATGTACATAGAGAACCAATGTTTTATATTCAAGGGTTCTGCAGGACCAACTGTGGGACATGAGTGTGCATGGATTTTGGTATACATTGGAGTCCTGGAACCCACCCTCTACATATAACAAAGGACAGTTGTACTTATAATTGTATCAAAATAAAGAAAAAATCAGAACCTGTAAGATGCCACTAAAACAGCATCTATGGAGAAATTTATAGCACTAAATATTTATATTAAAGAAGAAGAAAGTCTCAAAAAAGTGACTTCAGATTCCACCTTATGAAATTAAATACTAAGATCAAGTTAAGCCCAAAGTAAGCAAGAGAATGGAAATAATAAAAGATCAGAGGGAGAAATAATTAAAAAAAAGTCATATAGTAAAAAAAAAAAATCAATAAAACTTAAAGCTAGTTCTTTGAGAAGATTATGAAATTGATAAACATCTAGCCAAATTTTTATAGGAAAAATAAAAAAGGAAACTATAAATGTTCATAGGATCTTCATTTTAAATAGCCAATACCTGGAAATAACCCAAATTTCCATCAACAGGTAAATGCATAAACAAATTATGTGTATCTATACAATGGAATACTACTCAGCAATAAAAATAAGTCAACTATTGATATACTCAACCATAAAAGAATCTCTAAATAACTACAGTGAGTGAAATAAGCCAGTCAAAAAGAGTACATACTGGGCGATTCCATTTACGTAAAGTCCTAGGAAATGCAAAGTCATCCACAGTGGTGGAAAACTTATCACTGGCGGCCTGGGGAAGGGGGTGGAAGGGAGGAATACATGGGAGGGAAGGTAAAGGGGTATGGGGATACTTCTGAAGGATATATATTAACATATTCTCATATTCACAGATAAGCACGCATGCCAACTTGTCACATCATACATTGTTAGTGTGTGTACTTTATGATATGTCAATTATATTGCAATAAAGTTGTTACAGAGTTTCATGTAAATTCATTTGATTATGTATGTTTATATTAATTACAGAATAATTTTGAATTTCTACATATTGACTAAAATCGATATTCCTTTTTGAAATATTTTCTGATCATGTTAAACCCTATTCCAGGGCAAAACTGTCCCACTTATTTCACTGGCATGACTTTGGCGTTGTTTTGTTATGATCGTATTTCAATTTTTCCTAATGTAAGCATCCTATGTTTTAAATTTTGCAATAGACAGTACTACATTGTATTTAACCAGATTTCAAAACCTTCATATATGATGATCTACTTGCATTATAGTGAAACACTCTAAATTTAGAGGAAAAAATCTGAGTAGAAAATCAACATTGTTTTAAAAAAGATTGAGTTGAAAAAAATTCCAAGTGCATAAGCATTTTACTTGTGTAATAATGTCAACCACTTTAGTAACATTTCAGCTAGGAGATATTATTTGTTCAATGTAATGTTGCATTTTCCAATTATTGACTAATTGGCATTGTTTAAAAAACTTTTTCAAAGGGAACAAATTATGGGAGCACTGGAGGTGAGAAATGTGCTGTAAAATTTTAATTTCAGCATAATATTTCCAATTTCAATGCTAAATGTACAAATGCACACAAATTTTATGCTTATATGATGGAAAATATATAGAGTTATTCAAGATATAGTATTTCAGAATTCTAAGCATGTAACAAATATTCACATGTACCCCATAAATATGTAAAATACTTGTAACCATACAAAATTTTAAAAATCAACAAATTATCTAATAGCAAATATTGCTATACTACACTATATATATTTAACATACATATGAACATATGTATATAAGCATGTGTATGTAGGTATACATATCACATCATATAGCAATAAGTAAGCAAGGACATTGTGTTAAAGAATCTGTGGCTTTCAAATATTTATAGTCTAAATAAATAGAAATAATTTTCATTCATCCCAACACATATAAAGAGAATATTGTTACAACCACTTACATTTCAGTTCCAATCAGTTGACAGGTTATTTTGAATGAAAATAAACATCTCTCCAAACAGCTTGACTGTTTGTTACAGAAAATAAAATAAGTAAGCGTCAAAGCCCTTAATAGATTTAAAAAATTGGATATGGCAAAATAAATGGATCTTAATCTCTCTATAACTTGAGTAAATAAGTGCTGCTTTAATTCAGGCGCGGTTTTGCCTTGGGTTACTCTTTTCTGCGAACATCACCTGTCAGCATGTAAATGAGCCGGCTCAGCCCTTTGCCTGGCATCTCTGCTAATCCTCTTCCATTCTTCTAATCATGCTACACAGAAGCCAATATCTATTTTCATCAGGCAGATAGGATCTCTTAAGGAATTAAAGAGGTTTTCCACTTAGTTCTATGCTGGGCAAGGACACGGCTGTGATCTGGGGCTTTGGGGATTTCTCATTATGCACTGGTGCTCGCTGGATCGAAGACCTGAGTTCTGGCTACTGGATTTTTAATCCTCTTGTGGTTAGGGTTAGAACTTCCAGTTATTTAAGATCTTTGATTACTCAGCACTTGGCTTTTGATTGAGTGAACTTCTGAAGACAGCACAGGACTGTGATTTCAAGTTAGCAGTTTTAAAGTAACTACTGGAAAAAATAGATAGGAAAAGCCCTGTGATTAAGCTACACTATCCCTTTTTAATTGACTTTCTGAAGTTGTCTGATGTTTAACTCTTCATGTGCCTCAATAAAAACAAAATAAATAGAGTGAATGACTTTAATGTTTTCCCCTAAGGGGGAAAAATTCCATGAAATTTATAGGACTCCTGGCAACCATGAGACCGAGAAGCTCAGCCTTAGCCAAGGGCAGCGATCGATGCAGAGAGGCTTAAATAGGAGAAAAGATGAAGCAGATCGGCACCAGGGTCTACAAGCACCCTCTGTCCATGGTTTAAGTATTCAGGGAATAAACAGAAACAAAGTCACCATGATAATGTTGTCAGTTCAGAGAGAGAAAAAAAAATATGTATTAATACATAAACACACACATATGTGTCTACATGTATATACTAGTATACATACACTTATACACTAAATATATGTATATGTAGTGCTGGTTAAAATTATTCAGTCAAAGTAACCTTAAATGTCTCTCACAATGTGACTCAAAGAAGTACTAAGATGTGGTCTCTTTTGCCCAGTCCTAGAAGGGAATCACGTGGGCGAGATTTCCCCTCAGATTTAGATACCATGGACAATTTTATACAAGTGACATCAGTAGGCACCGAGTGTTGGAGAAGCAAACCAGAGCCCCAGCTGGTCTCAGCACTTAATCAACAGCGTTTTAAGAGAAGGGGTCTCACTCTGTGTCCCAGGTTGGACTGCAGTGGAGCCCTCATAGCTCACCATAGCCTCAAACTCCTGGGCTCCAGTGATCCTCCTGCCTCAGCCTCCCAAGTAGCTGAGACTCAGATGTGTGCCACCAGCCCCAGATATTTCACATACTTTAGTACCAAATTCTTTCAACTCCAGACAACCATCTCTGGTGTACAGCAAGTTAGCATTTCTGTAGCTACTTATATGTAGCCCTGGTGCTACTAGAAACAAAGAAAAACCAAATTTAAAAAAGGATGATGCACCAAAAAAGGAAAGTGAGTATTTACCACACATGCTTCTTAATTCAAGGGCAAGTTCCTTACTGAATGTGTGAATAAGAGAGTGTGGAATTAATATCAATCCATGACCAAAATTGCAATTTTAGTTTTAACTATGCTTTGTAACCTTAATCTCTGCATGTTGCAAATAAAGTTACAGATCTTAATAGATATTTTGTCTTTACTTTGGCATAAATTTATGCCAAAATTTACTTGCTCAGAAAGTTGTTGTTTTTTTTTTTTTTAAAGGTAAGAGAAATCATACATGAAGTCAGCTTTGATGGAGGAGTATTCACCACGATCATACTATGCTCTGATCCTGTCCAGATACTACAGTAAGGACATCAAGGTTCTTAACGTACGTGCACTCTTTTAGTATGTCGTGAAACTCCTCTCCAGGAACATGTGATTATTGTTGACTTCTACTTTGGATTCTCTGCTCGAAATATTGGAGCCTGCTTTCCTCACCATCACAGACAAGGGCTCACCCATCCTCATGTCACAGCAGGAACAATAAATCAATAATGACACCTACTGTGCTAGGTCCTACCTGGTACCCTAGAGCCTTTCCTATATTTCATGTAAATAGCTGTGCTAAACCAAAACTATGTCCATTTATCTGCAAAAATTGATGTTGGGTAGTGAGCAGGGAAAAGTCACATTTCTTTTTGGTTTACCAGTCACAGCACAGTGGCCGTGGGTTCTTTCAAAACTTTGGCTCATTCATTCCATGTAATATGTTACTGAAGAATCCTGTTTCAAACTGTTCTGCTTCAGCTCATAGTTGATTGGATTCAGTCAATGAGCAACTGTCTTTTTGTGTCTTTTGAGGTTTACTAGGGTGCTTCTCTAAATCATTTAATCATCCCTGTCTAGGGCCAACTTAAGAAAAAAATTAACATTTTCAAACCAACCTTGAGCATCCTTTGCACAGACTGTGTGTGGAGGATGTGCTGGAGTTTGGTGGGTCTCTAGGTGGGTTGCTAGTAGGGGAGGTGGTAGGAGTTCCCTTGGTGAGACATTACAGTGGAGAGGAGTCTTCATCGCTTCAGCTCGCTGCGGCTCCCTATTGTGATTAAAAGCTAGATGACTCATGATCCTGGGAAAGTTCCCATGGCGGAGGAGAGGGACAGAAAGCTGCTCCTTCTTTATAGCTGAAGGTCCTTCTCAGTGATCCAGATTCCAAGGACAGCAGATCCTGGAGCAGGATCAAACCAAACCCTCCTATTTTCATCTCCTCCAGGATGGTCATGAGGGTGTCACTGTTTTGGTGATGTCACCTTTGCTCAGCTCAATGGATTTGGTTACTGATCAAAGGATTTTGGAATCTTCAGTGTTAAACCTGCTATAAATATCTTCCTCAGTAAACACCTGGTCCCAAGCACTTCTCTGTTAGCTCATTAAAGAAGAACTTTCTAAATGCATCTGCACTTTTCTTTAGAAAGGATACTGAACTTTTAATTTTTATTTTGGTGCTCACTATTTTTCCCACTATAAATGAAGACTCAGTATTCCTGTCCTAGAAAAAAAATCACTAATTGGATCACCTCTGATTTACTTGCTTGTACTCTCTGTTCTTTGTGTACCGAATACATTTTTGCAAGGGCTGCTCTATTCCTACGGACAAATTGACTCACAAATAGAATTTGGTGGAAAAAATGCAAAGGGAGAGAAAGAGCCAGAAAGAAATCGGAGTAGGAGATCAGAGAATCAGCAAATTAGGAGAGAGTAAAAATAACCGTAGTAAAAATACACCTTAATTAAGGAATTGATGTCATCTAGCTAGGCACACTATATCCTCGTGATTTTCATTATAAAACAAAAAGTGTACCTGGACAAATAGGGTCCCCATAACATGTAATAAGGGGCTTAATTATGGGTTTTTCATGTAAATGTTAAGACCTTTTGTTGACCAATATATTTTCCTCCCCATCTTACTACCACCTTATTAGTTATCACTTGCAGGACTACTGGAACCAATTTATAACTTTTCTCACTCTCTTTAGTCCTAGTTATCTACCCCAACCCATTTGTTTCTCTCCCTACCTCGTTATCAGAGTAATTCTGTTAATAAAATATGGAATGATACCATTTCCCTGATTTTAAAAACTAAGTAAATTTAAATATCAGTGTCTCCAAGATAAAGGATAAAGTTATCAGGATAAAGTTCATATTTCATCTCACGGCCTAGGTTTCCTGAAGGAGAGGAAGGCACTGTTCTTCTCACTGCAGCTCCACATGCAGAGGAGGAACACGTGGAATGCAGACGCGCCCCCCCCCACCCCCCTGCAGGTCATCAGGACCTTTCACCCCGGCGCCTAACGTGCTCTCACTGCCCATGTCCCGCCTCCCTTGCAGGTTCATCCGTCAGCCAGCCGACTGTCCCAGGGCACCTTCTGCACACTGTGCATCTCTTTAGGGACAGACAGACCACCAGGCTGTTACCAGGTCCTGTGACGCGTACCAGGTGGGAACTGTCCTGGAGAAACCCACAGACCACGTCTGGACCTCATCCTAGAGTTTAAGGGAGGCCGTGCTGGCCTTAGCGTTGGGGGCAGAGAAGGTGACATGGGCAAGGGAGAGGGGTGGATGTGAGGGCCACACACGCAGGGGAATTTCCATGATAAGCTTGAGTTCAGAGTCGGGGGATTGAAGAGGGACGATGTAGGGGAGATTGGCAGGATCAGATCATCAAAGGCAGTTGTAGGGTCACGTGTAGGGTCTGGGGCTTTATGCAGAAGGCAACAGTGGGGAGAGGGACAGTAATGTTCTGCTGGATGAGTCCATGAATTCAACAAGTTGTCTCAGGCAAGACTGTAAATGCTGTGTGATTGTAAAGACCTTCAGGTGTTCCTGGCAGCCTACAGAACTCAGTTTTCACATAGGCCAGACTCCAGGTACTATATGTCCGAGTCAGCTACTTGGACTCAGGAAACCCGTGCTCCCATCTCCAGGAGAAGTATTTCCTCAACGTGTGGTGCACCATCCTCCCCTGCACCAGCAGAGACACAGCCTGCTCCTCCCCGTGCCAGGTCTGCCCAGCCCCCACCAATCTCTTACCCCCGCCCCCGACCACGTCCTACAACAGACGCAGAACGAAGAAAGAGAAAGAGAGTGGAAAACCACTAAAAGCATATAATTTTCCATAAGAAGTACAAGACGTATTTAGGTCTAAAAAGAGGCATGCCAGCTTGGGAAAAGGCCAAGTGATCACAGTTTTTAAAAGTCAGTGAAAAATATTCAGATTAATGTGAATTCTGCAGGAATAAATTACCAAGATTAGATAAAACTATTTACTATCATTATTTAGAGAAGTTATGAATTCACTATAGCATTGAGAATTGTTGAAGATATAAATAATTTACCCGATAACAGAGAGTGAGTGATGGGAGTCACCCACTTCTTAAGTCACGTGTGATCCGAGTGTGGACTGAGACCCAGGACCACAGGGCAGTGGAGGTTTCCACCTGGTATGATTTGTTCATACCAAATGATCACTGTCCTCGAAACCAATATTGTGGTTACCCTCAATTTAACAAATGGGCATTAAGGAGTCTTCATCCTAATTTCTGTGTGCCCTTTGCAGAAAATCTCCTCTTATCTCTGGGCGTCATCTTCTTCAGAAGTGTTTCAAGCAAACAAAAACACTCTCTGCAAAGTAAACGAATTAATAAATGCATGAGATTCTTGTTTTGAGTTAAATCTGATTAGTGATTAAAACCTCCTAAAAATTACTTCTCAGATTCACTGGATTATAAATGTGTTTAGTGGGGCAAAAGAATGTATATCTACTCACCCAATCTTATCCAGTACATGACCCAAAAATGCCAGATAGAAGGGAGAGATCCCTTCTACTTTTGATGAGACATTAATGAGGCAATGTCTGGTTTTATTAAATGTTATACATTATTCATAAACCATCCATTCTGGAAACTAAAATATAGACATTTTCATATTATAAGCATCAATACTACATGAGATTAGCCTGAGGGTCACCTATAGGGACCTCGGGGACCAACACACGTCCCAGAACAATTTGTGAACAGTTGCTCTAAATGACACCCACTGGTGGATTTAGAATAGTTTCTCTTTGGAAGGAAAAATATATCCATTTTTAAAAGTTTATTTTTACAATGTTCCTTTGTTCTTCTGCCTTATAAAATAGGCCTTTTCTTATCACGAATGTGTTAAATAAAAATGATGATTTTGAAGTTATCCAAAATAAACATGATTTAATTCAGAAGCTTATAGTGAAAGAGCTGTGCAAAATTACTTTGACATCAGACTAAACCCTATTCCTTCAACTCCCAAATAAAGTGAAACATATTTTAGATGAGGCTTTATTTTTTGTGTACATTGACAATGTCACATCAAAAATATATTCACCCCTCATGATTGAAAAGACCACACAAAACAATTTCAAAATGCTTCAGGCACATTCTGAATGACAATGACAAATTTAAGTGTTGTTATTCTTTGATTAATATTTAAAAAGCTATTTCAGTGATTTTATAACAGGCGATAAGAGAAAAATACCATTTTAAAGGATATAACTAAAATTAGAACTACTCCTCTAAGAGTTTTTTTTGCAAGTAACTTTCACATGTTTTAAATAAAGTAAAAACTAAGTTACTGTTATTATTTATTAGTGTATGATTCTAACTCCTCTCACTGGTGTAGGTAGAATTGCATCTCTCACCGGCCCAGATTCATGTTGACATTCTAGCGTGCAGCACCTCAGAGGGCGACCTTTTTTGGAGGTCGTGTCTTTAAAGAGGTAATCAAGTTAAGATGAGGTCATCCAGGTGGGCTCTCATCAACATGACTGATGTACTTACAGAAAGAGGAAATTTCGAGACAGACATGAACACAGGGAGTACCCTGTATGGATATGAAGGCAGAGATTGGGGTGTTATTTCTACACCTTAAGGAATGCCAAGTGTTGACATGGAACCCCAGAAACTAGGAGAGAGGCTTGGAGCGGATGTTGCCCCGCAGCCTCAGAAAGAACCGGCCCGGCTGCACCCAGGGTCTCGGACTTCCAGCCTCCGGAGCTGTGGGGCAAGAAATACCTGTTGTCTAAAGCACTCAGTCTGCGATATTCTGTTGCCACAGTTTCAGCAAACTTGCTGTTAGCATGGTCTGATAGACATCCATTTTCTGCCTCCTCATAGAGCATCTGCAGTGCTCATCGGCTGAGTTCTTTGAATTTTTCTTTAGAACAAAACAAGTAGGTGATTGATGATGTGCCAACTAGCCCCTTCCCTCCAGCTCCCTCGAGACTTCCAGAGAACCATATTTGCAGCACCTGAAGAGTTTATTTGTACCAGAAAGGTAGACATTTGATCAAATGTGCACTGACTTGTTAGTGTTTGAAAACCAACCACTTCCTGTTTCCTCCAGGTGCATCCACACTTCTCCAGAAAGAGCCTCCACTTGGCCACCCCCGCCGGAGAGCCCTGGCCACACGGACACCACACCTTTGCAGCAGCCACAGTCTCCTCCCAACTGTCCTTCCCCATCCACAAAGACAGTCGCTTCCTGTGCTTCCCGGACCTCCATTGTCACGGCTGTCACCATGAACCCACGGGACCCAGAGCCACACCTGGTTCCCATCTCAGCTGCACTGACAGTGGGTGAGGGACCCTGGGTGTCGATGGCCCTCGGGCGCTCCAGCTTTCACCCAGTCCAGTGAGAGGTCTTTAACTCACGGTGCTGAGGAGTGAGAAGCACCTGGAAGGCACGTAGACCAACTCCTGGCAGATGGAAAGTTCTGACTTGTACAATGTTTTCAGAGCCATATGGGTCCTTCTGTCTGCAATGCCCCCCACACCTCTTCTCCATCTTCTATTTGCTGTCCTGCCATGCCTGACGACTATGCACAGGTTTATTTACATAAAAAATGCAGGTGGCTATAGCTATATCTATTGAGTGCCCTTTTACAAACATTTTGCTACAATTAATTCTTAATTTTAATCCTTGCCATATACATTGAGCACACATTATCCTTTATATAGATCAGAAAACTAGACTAAAGGAGAGTAGGCATTGCACAGGTGTCACTCTTGTCTAAAATGCCTCACCAAAATCCGTGCACTCTCAATGTACAGACACACTGAGAATGTAGTGAAGGAACATTTCTAGACTCTTCCTACCTTCGAGGATTTGTCCTCACACCAGTCTCAAGAAGTAGAAGTGGTAAAGCCCTCTTGGCCAGTTAACTAGTTGGCTAATCCAGCGTCAGTTGTGGCATGGGATTGTCAACCTGAGACTCCCATGCTGGGGGTGTAGCTAGTCAGTACACACCAAGACAGCACGCAAGTATTCCAGTGTCTGCAGGTTACTAGCTTCTGGCCAAAGCCCCTTGAGAGCCACCTGTTAAATAAATTTTTCCCATTTATTTATCAATCTTTTGCAAATGGTAGAAACCATTTCTTTGATACGGGTCTGTTGCTGATTGAATTTTGTACACATAAGGCTCCGTCTGTGACTTCTGCGTGTGTACTTTTTATAAGAGAGTGAAATATTACAGGAAGTTTGTAAAGTAATTTGAATATTGAATACTTTCAGTTTTTATACTTTCTTTGCTCCATGTGAGTTGCTTGGATATTTCATTTTAAGGAATTTTTAAAAAGTAACTTGCCTTAACCAAGTCTTCCCTTTGTGTTGTCACTAATCAGATGGCTTAAAGGAGCAATGGAGGATAGGGGTTCCTTTTGCTAGTTCATTAAATCAAGACTGGTTAAGAATTATTTTTGTTGTATCATATCTCACAACCTTAATTTTGAAAAATAAATAAAAGGAAACTTATGGAGGTTAAGTAGCACACTCAAGGACAAAGCGGCAGTAAATAGAGAATCGAAAAGCAAACCTGACCCAGGAGCTATGAGCCCACGTGGCATCCAGAGCTGGGCGTCGGATACCGTTCCCCAAAAAAGGAACCAGGACTCCTTGGAGAAATGGCGGGATCCAGGGCTGGAGCAGTCAATACAAGATAAGCCTGGGGCATCAGACATTGCCAGAAACTAAGAAAATGTCCCAAAACAAAAATGCAAACCTAAACCAAAAAATTGAAATGATGAGAGTCTGTCAAAGGGACACAGGCACCCACTGATGGAACTCCCAATGGCCAAACCTGGATCAATTTACCAACAAAATGAAGGATGTAGTATTGGATTATAATGCAGAACAGTTATTAAATACCCTTGAGTGTATACTGATGTAAATGCACATTGAATAAGCAAATGTTAATGCACGGGGAGACCAGGCAGGTCTCCCAGGCAGAACGCCAAACACTTGTGTGTCTGACCTGCCCACCAGGAGGCGGTGGACAGCTCCTGTTCCCTAGCTGTGCACCGTGACTGAGCGCGGCGAGGGTAGTTACTGTGTAACACAGCAACAGTGCAATAGCCACAGAGAGACAGCGGGGAAACCTGACAGTCCCTCCCTCAGCTGGGGATCAAGGGCCACCGCAGTGGTGATAAGTTATGTGGACAGTCGCACCTGTTCGGTTCCCAAGGGCTGCCTTTACAAATTACAATAAATCAGGTTGCGTAAAACAAAGGAAATTTATCTCGAATAGTTTGAAGTCCAGAAGTCTGGAACCAAGGTGTCAGCGGGGCCGGGCTCCTTCTGAAGCCTCCAGGGGAGGCTGCGTCTTTGCCTCGTAGCTGCCTGTGGCCCAGGCACCCCCGGTTTGGGGCTGTGTCTCCGCAGTGTCCGCCTCCGTCTTCCTGTGGCCTCTTCCCGTGTATTTCCGCGTCTCACATCTCCATCTTCTCTTACAGGGACACAAGTCCCTGGATGCAGGGCCTACTTTAAACCCAGGATGATCTCATCTCGAGATCCCTAACGCAATTATACCTGCAAACAGCCTATTACAAGCAAGGTCAGGGGTGTGTGCCCTGGGGGTCAGGAGTTGGAAATACCTTTTTGTGGATCGTTATTCAGCCCACTACACTACCCTTGCTGTGCCGTGAGGACAGTGGCACTTTACCTCTGTGATCTTCTATAAAAACACGTCATCAAAGTCTAATCATGAGAAAAACATCAGACAAGTCCCAGTTGAAGGACACTCTCTGAATACCCGAGTGGAGTTCCTCAAAACTGCCAAGGTCATCAAAAACAAGGAAAGTCTCAGAAACTGTCACACTGAGGAGGAACCTAAGGAGACACAACGGAATGTGCTGGGGCACCTTGAGTGGCACCCTGGAACAGAAAAAGAATAATAACCAGCCATGACAATGTCCCGATATCGGCCCATTAATTTTAACAAATGTACCACGTCAACAAACGATGTTAATACAGGTGACCTGGGTGTGGTGGGTGCAGGGACACTCCGGACTGTCTTCATAATTTCTCTGTAAACCGAAAGGAGTTCTAAAATATAAAGTTCATTGGTAAAACATGAACAAAAATGAAATAAAATAAAATATGAACAAGCCTTGACTCTTCTCAAGGACCAGCTGTTAACCAGCTTCTCCCACACCACCTGCCACCTCTCAGTGTCACCTCTCGGGATCTGGAAGCAGGTCACCATTGCATTTTCATCAGAACCATGTGCTTCACAAAGACTCACCAGCTCAGAGACACTTTCTAAGCACATGATGGGCTGAGCGTGCAGTTCTCTGTTGTTGTTTTAGTATAAACAGGAGGTTTTCTTTAGTTTAACACATTAACTGCCATGTGAGCTGTATGTAACTCACACTAGTTTTTTCACGTGTAACTCAAACATCTCTTCACCTTGGGAGCCCTGAGAACGAGTTTTCAAGTTGCATACAACTCATGCACAGTAAACAATAAAAGATAACAAATTTTTCATTAAATTAGAAAGGATTGTTTTTTTTTTTCAAAATTTTTATTCTATTTTCATAATAAAAAACCGTGGAACCAAGGAAAAAAAGTTTTCTAGTGTGGCAGTCAATGTGTTAAATTGTAGAGCCCTCAAGATAGATTCTATAAAGAAGGAGATTCTGTATACCTCCATAGTATTTAAATTATAAACATTCATAGTGCCTTTCTAGACAATGCTTTACAAAGGCATTAAAACAAATAATATGCTTTCAAACTTTCTTTTGCATTTTTAATTATTATGGGTACATAATGTATTTTATAGGGTGCATGTGATGGTTTGATACAGGCCTACGATGTGTATTAGTCAAATCAGGGTACTTGGGGCACCCATTGCTTCAAGCTTTCATCATTTCTTTGTGTCAGGAACCTTCCAATTTCACTCTTTTAGCTATTTTTAAAGTATTCCATAACTTATTGCCGATTACAGTCCTTCGTTGTTCTATCAAATGCTGTTCATTCTATCTAACTTATATTTTTGCACCCATTAGAGCAGGATCAAGTGAAGATGGTTAATGGACACAAACTTTTGGTGTACATAAACCCTGGGGATTCTAGCAGTTGCTCAGTAAGGTGAATTTGGCATCAGGGACACTAACATGCACATGACCTTGGGGTTCTCGCTGCATTTTCCTGGCACCACGTCAGTGACTGCATTTCCCCATGGAGACTGTTCTGTGTCACTGAAGGATGGTCTCTTGCAGGTTTGGCAGTCTGGGCAGTTAGGAACACACACGCGGGGCCAGTGCAAGCTCCCCGCCATCCCCACCAAGGTAGGCAGCCCCTTCCGTGTCTACTTCTGTCACTCTGTCCTGCACTTCTCCATCGTCCTGGCACCTCAAAGCTCATGCCTGGCCTGGAGGTGGCCCTGCAGAGCTGCGTGGTTCTCTCCTTCTCTTTGCCTCCTTCCCTCCCACCCAGAGCAGGCACGTTCCAGCCGGCCTCTTTCCTGGTGTCAAATATTCTCCAAAATAGTGATTCTGTCTAAAATTGTAGACACATTTTCACTGTTGCTTTCATACACACACCCCTGTATGCACATAGATGCATACTATACACACACACACACACACACACACACACACACACATTGTGTGCTGTTATTATTCTAAAAGAGCCAGGCAGTTTGGAACATGAAAATACAAACATTTCAATGTTTATCCCTCACTTCTGTATTATTGACATGGTGGTGGTGTAGGTAACATGCTTAAGGGGCAGTTGCCATTTCAGCTTTTTAAAAGAATGATTTTATTAGTGCTGGGTAGGCAGCCACCACAGCTCACACCTGCAAGTACGCACCTGTAAATATTGCCATTGTTTGCATAGTGTCCATGTGGACAAGGACATGGGACAGCTCTGTGGTCAGGAATGCCTAAAAATGACCGAGAAGTAGTCTGCTGTCTGAGGTCACAGTGAGCAGGTGAGAGACGTGTCAGCCTTTGAACTGTCACCTGCAGTCAGTGACATCCTGACACAGCAGCCGAAGAATGCAGGGCGGGGCCCTCTTAAACCTGATCCCATCCAAATTCCAGAATATTTTGCCGAAATAATGACAAAAGCAGTGGTTTCCTATACAACATGTAGCGATAAACAGTAAGATCGTATTTTTTTTTAAGAACTTTGAGGAAACTTTTTGACTGTTTTTCTGAGATTTATATAATAAAGGGGAAAAATCTACTGAATTTTACCACCCTAATCTACTAAACCCTCCTTCCTAGGCATGTTGTACCAGTTATACAACACAATTTAAAGTAAACACTAACAGAATGGGTAAGTTTATTTGAACTCAGCGTTAATTTTTAAACCAGTGTTCTCAGCAGGAAGCAGATGAGAGGTGTGAACATTTAGTTCCTCTTATGAGCCAATATGATAACGGTGTCGCTGGATCCTGCCAGCCCACCTGCCAAGAACAAAATCGAAGTGAAATCTTTGCTTGCGTCTGTAAACACACAGGTTCCCAGGCAATTCCTTCTTATCCTCTCGGTATTTGGTGAGCTGGGCCCCTGGGCTTGTCACCTGTGCATGTTCCCAGGGCAGGCACCGTGTTTGACACCCTTTCAACACTAGGACCTCAGCAGCATCTGTGGAGAGGCCGAACTGCAGAGGTTCGCAGTGTGCAGCAAGATCATGTCCTTCTGTCACCCACGTACTAGGGCAATTTCTAGTTTCTAAAATAATATAAAATAGAAAAAGAACAGTTAAGAGGGGCTCAAGCATCAGGGTGCCCGGGTTCAGCTGTTAGCTCTCCTAATGCCTGGTGACCTGGGGAAGTCGCTTTATCAGTTAAGTGGTGGAACAGTGGGACTGACCTCGTTTGGAAGATTAAATGAAGTAATCCAGGAAAAGTGACTCCTTCCGAGCGCCCAGCAAGCACACAGCTGTGCTTGCAGGTTGCGGCTATGCTCCCTGCTGCGCGCCTGTTCCCTGCAGTGGTGCATGTCCCCCCGCACCGCTGGGTCCGGGCGGTGGCGCTGCCTACTAACAACCTTTTAAGGACAGCGCCTTCCTCCCAAGGCAGCCCTGGTTCCTTAGAGTCGCATGACTACACCGCCTTTACGTTCCTTTTGAGCAAGAGTCAGTAGCCATTGACACGGACACCTCATGGTACAGGGCTGATGTCCTTTGTTATTTTGTGCTGTCCCTGCCTGCTGGATGCTGCACCATCCCCAGCTGGGCTATGATGAAGCTGTGGCTCTGAGCAGCTGTGGAGCAGCCTCACGAGTTCCCTCCTGGGGGAGGACCGAGGGGCTCAATGGCAGCTGGCTGGAGCTAGGGGTGGTGGCTGCAGAGCAGAGGGACAGACCCACCGTCCTGCTCCCTGCTCTGGGCAGAGCTCACCTGGGTCCCTATTCCCCAAACTAAGGTTTGGTCCAGAACAAAAACGCTCCACACTGTGACTTCTGACTCAAGCTGTGCTTCTCCCCAGAACTTGCAGTGCAGCCAAGCTTTGGTCTGAGGAAAAAGGGGACGTTTTCCTCAAAACACCCCTCAGGGGGCAGCCATGCAATAATGGCGTACAATTCTGCCCTTGTTTATGTAACGGGGTTATTACAAGTTTGCATGATACTAAGTATTTACTAGTGTGACTGTTAGATATCTACAGTCTACACTTTCCCAATAGTCCTAACCTCTCCTTTTTTCTTTGCAGTCCCTGTGGTCTTCCCTTCCACCCCCCGCCCCTTCTCCAAGGTCTCCAGAAACATCCCGATGTGACTGTCCTACTGTAACCTGGCCGTTTCCTCCAGGGCCATTTTGTCTGATGCACCCAGCAGACTTTCTTAACCAAGCAACCGGTTCTCTTTCACCCCTTGACTCGCAAAGTAATCCTCAGGATAGAGCTCTTCCTGTAAAGGGCTTCTGAGTCAATGGATGGTGCAAAGCAGAATGCAACATCTCAGAATAGTTTTCACTCAAATCTGTGCGCCAGGTGCCTAGAAAGGCTGGGAATTCTGCTACCCGCGGCAGTCAAGGAGACAGACCTTGAGCCAAGTCTGGGGGACTTAACAGTGCTCCTGAATTGAGCAGCGACACACATGGTCTGGAGCAGGTGAGACATGTCCGGGCGAGGGGAGGAGGCTCTGCAGGTGGGAAGCATCCCAGGATGCGGAGGGAGAGGTGAGCCGGGCTCACATGAGGAGGAAGCCAGAAACACGCTGTTTTTAGGTAGAAATGTAGTCGCATGTGCGCACTGGTGATGCTGCACATTTGTAGCTAGCGTAACAGACAGCAGGTGAGTAGGTGACTGTTTTAGCTCAGTTGCCTTTGCAGGAACAAGTGCAGGTATGTGAGTGTGTCATTCCAGATCATGCCCTCAGCCCGAAGGCACAGCGGGGGCTCGGTTCAGGATCCAGAAACATCTTTCCTCACATACCCAGAAAGGGAGCAAATCTGTTCTCCTAGGAACAAGGGACAGTCTAATGGGCAAAATCAGACTATATCAAATCAGGACGCATGAAAAGAAAGAATTAGATTGCTTGTTTATCCTCATCAGGGCTGAAATAACTTTGATTCCATGTTCTCTGTGTGCCTTCACAAGCTTAATCAGTCTTAATAGTTCTCAGGCATTAGAGACACAACCATTATCCTTTGATTGGTGGTTAACACTTGAAAAGCTAAATGAAGCTGTGTTTACCTTATTCTTCAGAAACCTACGTGGAGTTGAAAATGGGAACATGTGAGAGAAGTTAATTATATTCACCGTGTAAGTGAGATTCACAGTTAGGAGTATAGGATGAAAATGCTTTAAAACAGCCAATAAGCTGCAGGTAACTATCAATATACCACTTTCCCCACCAGACCCTCCCCAATTTGTCCTTTTTAAGCACGGAGGTTTACAGAAAGGCAGCCACAGCACAATGATTCTCATCCTGTGGCTCCAATTTAGTTGGACTACCTCGTGCTAATCCATCTGGTTGGGCTAATTATACTGTGTTGAGTAGAACAGCTAGTAGTGCTCAGCAGATCAACATAATGAAAGTATCACTGAAATTAATAAACAGAATTTCATTTGTGTCTTCTGTCTTTGCCCCAACCAGGTTTTTCAGGGTGGCATGGCCAAGATCCAACCAGCTATACAAAGAGAGATATATATCCATGCTGGGTCATATAGGGACATATTTATGGCTTGACATTTAAGTCATAACACATATTTAAGTGCATAGTTCTGTTTCCTCTCTTTAATTCTGTAAAGGGAAAAATGCGATATGAAAATTCAGAGAGATCTCTAAAATCCAGTGGCATAAACTAATACTTGATACTCCTAAAAAAGGGAGCAAATCCTAGGGATTATGCTGTTAAGTTATAGCTGAGTTGTTATTTGTCTGAAAATTTAAAATCTGGCTGTTAAAATTAATTACATTCAAGGAGAATTTATCAGAATAAAAGTCTCAGACGTGATATTTTAGTCTCTGGAATTAAAGTGGCACCCACGAGCCAATAGATCACGGCAAAAACAGCCAGGCTTGCCGTTTTGAGTTCTTTAAACAGACTTATTCTGATTGTAACAAAAACACCCATAAATCTATGCACATATATATTGATCTTGGCTTCCTCTTAAAAATGACTCTGTCCTAGTAAGTTGGCATATTTCATAAACAAACCAACAAATTATTGATCTATCATATACTCTAAAAGTCCTATGAAGAATCTAGGTTGCTTTTAAGTTCATACTGTACCTAAGGGAATGAGAAACTCTGAAATGAAAAATAGATATTTAAAAAGAAGCACAGAAGATATATAGCTGTCCCTTTCTACTTCTTTCTAGCCTCCTATTGTGATTCAATCTGTGTGTACCACAGCCCACACCGTGTCTACTGATATGACATTGAGTACACTAATGCCATTCCTTCCAAGAAGCTTTCGTAATTAAATTACTGACACTCCTACATTTAAAAATCGTTTTGTGAAAAATCTGGTCTATATCTTCTTTTGTTTAAACAAACTTGGTTTAAATGACTTTATTTGTACAGTGTATTCTATTAAAGCCTAGCTGTGAAAATAGATAAAAATAATTGTTTCTATTAACAGTCTAAAAGAGATACTACTGTAAGATATTTTATTAACAAAATTTAAACAGTAACTGATACATTAATCATTGCACTGAATGAAAGAAGCTTCCCTCTGATATTTTTTCATCCTGACATGAGTGAGGCAGGCTGTGCCGTGGGCCGAGGAACTTAAAGTGCACTGATTATGCAGCTTGCAGTTAACTTGCGGGGAGTCATTTGGTTCTAGCTAAATGCTGATGTAATTGGCCTAGGCCAGTATTTCAAATTAGCAGATATATGTCTTTTTTTAGAAAACTAAATAATATTTTTCATCTTTTGAACCGGGAGAGAAAGAAAGTAAATAGTAAGCAAGATGACAAAATAAATCATAACCTAGGCTAGAAAGTGATGAGTGGCATAAAGAAAAAGAAAAAGTAGAACCGAGTCAGGGGCCGAGGGGAGCCCGGGGAGGGCGAGGTGGCTGCCCTGTCGTCTGCTCTGGCCAGGGTGGGAGCACCGTGTCAGCCATGGTCCAGGACTGGCGAGGGCCCGTGCAGGAGCTGACCCTGCCTGCAGAAGGGCGGCAGGAGTCGTCAGAGCCGGGGCCGGATGAGGTCATTCTGGGGTCATGCCCGGGGCCATGTTCAGCACTATGGCACCCACACAGTGAAAGGGGAGCCTCTGGCTGTTGAGGGTCCTGCACAGAGGCAGGGGGACCACCAGAGAGTGTTGCAAACATCCCGGTGTGAGGGGCTGGCGGCTCAGACCGGGGGGAGGCTCTGGGATGGCGAGAAAGGGTCAGATTCTGAAGATATGGGCAGGTTGAGCCAACTGGACTTTCTCACCTGCAAGAGAAGGACAAAAGTTAAGGATGACTTCAAGCTCTTTGGTCTGAGCAGCCTCAAAGACAACTGCCATCTGCTGAGAGAGTGGGGCTAGAATAGGTCTGGGCAGGGGGCGGGGTGGGGGCTCGGGGCTCAGCTTTGGACATGTCCCTTGTGAGGTGTCTGCCAGACGTCCCCGCGGGAGTGAGGGGCAGACAGGGTGATGAGTGAGTTGGGTTCAGGAGAGAGATTTCGGTGGACAGAAGTCAGCATTCCTTGGCGTTTGGCTACAACTAAAGCCAAAAGAAAGGGTGAGATCACAAAGGAAGTGTGGAAGAGAAGTGTATGGACATTCTACAGTATCTTTGGAATCCAAACTTAACCACATTTACACAGAACCAGTCATGGGATGCGGCTTGTTGGAATACGATGGCTGTTCCTCAGGGGCATAAACACAACACAACGTCCAGTCTTTGTGACTCACACCTCCCCGTGTACACACCAGCACAGTCTTCGCATGACACAAAGATGACAGCAATTCGCTTATTTTGGGGGCCTGTATATATGTGCTATGATGAACTCAATATGCTCAGTTTACAGGAACTGACCCCGCTAGACAATAAAGTATTTGTTAGTATCTTGACAGCACTAGTTATTTTATGTGTAGACTTAGCATTGAAAAGAACACAGTACTCAAATCAGAGGATTTGACTTTAATTTCTGGTTTTGGCATTTACTTGGTGCCTCCTTAAGCAAAGCTCAGAGGCATGACCTTAATTTCCACTTCCGTGAGTGGGAAATGGAATAATAATATTACACCCATTAAGCTGTAGTGGAAATCACATTTTTCTAACTTGTAATATTTCATTACCATTGTATCTTCAATACACTACTCATTTAAAACTGTGATATTTATGTACCAAAATATGGGTTTTTTTGTTATCTTTTCAGTATTGATTCATAATTATTTCAAAGATCATCCTTACGGACTGTGGTAGCTGTAATATAGATTATCTTGATAATTGTATTGATATATGTTCTGCAAGCTATAGTGTGTTTAATTTTTTTAAATTTCATGTGTGTTTTAAAAATAAGTTTATTTTCCAAATACTGAGCCCAGTACAGTCTATATTCCATTATGAAATGAATATTAATATTATTATTCAGAATTTCTATATCCTCACTATTTTATGGTCTATTTGGTCCATCAATTTCTGAGAAGGTTATGTTAAGAATCTACACAATTATTGTGAATTAATCTATTTCTTCTTATAATTCTTTCAGTGTTCCTCCTTTCATAATTTTTGCTAGGTTTTTACAGAGCCAGGAATGCTGTATCTTTTAAGTGAAATGACTCTTTCATTATGATATTCTTAATCTACCATGAAATATTTGTTGGTTAGTATACGTTCATACAGGTATGCTAGCTTCCTCTTGGTTAGCATTTGCCTGATACAAAACTGGGGCTTTGGGAGGGCTTTTGATTGATCTATTTTTAATTCTAATTAGAAAGCCCCTGTGTTTTCACAGGAAAGATAATCTATTAAATTTATTTCTATTCCTCATTGTCTTAGGGAATGGAAGGGAAGGCCAGCAAGACTGGTGGGGTGAGTCTGGAGGGAGGTCACTTTAGCGCAAACATCTCTGGGCATCTGAAGAGAGAGGAGACCACATCTCAGAGCCGTCTATCGGGAGTCAGGGCGGCCCTTCCGTGAGAGGTGGACGGTCAGCGTAAATTCACAAGCACTTGTGCTCACTGTGTGCGCAGGCAGCTGTCAGGTGGAGAGACAGGTATGTGCTGTTAGGAGCAGAAATAATAAAGAGGATGTGAGGATGGGGACAGAGGACTGACATTCTCAGCTACACTGACTTAGTTTTCTACCATCTTATCTATACCATGTTTTTCCTTCGTTTTTCCTGCTTTTTCATATTTTTAGGTCCATTTACCTATGTATCTAGTCATTAAATCATTTATGTTTTGAAACTAAAAATTATATCTTAAGTAATCTTAAATTCTTAACATACTCCCGTGAATGGGTCTAAAACCAATATAATAAATCTCTGTTAAGTGATAAAAGGCACATGGAAATATATAAATCTGAATATCTTCCCCATTTTCCCTGCCATTATTATGTAGTATTTTATTTTCACCTTTTTAAAAATGAAGCACTGATTTAATATTATTGCTCTTGTCTGAATGCCTGTTCCCCAGCACCCAAATTCATAAGCTGAAATCCTAACCCCTAAGGTGATGCTATTAACAGGTAGTGACTTTGGGAGGTGACCAGGCCATGAAGGTGGGACCCTCATAAGTGGGATTAGTGCCCTTATGAAGGAGGACCCAGGGAGACAGTGCTCCTTCCACCATGTGGGGACATGGTAAGAAGGTGCCATCTAGGAACCAGAGCGTGGCCCTCACCTGCCTCTCACTCTGCTGGCCTTCCCAGCCTCCAGAGCACTGAGAAATAAGTTTCTGGTTTGTAAGCTATGCAGTTTATCACATGTTGTCACAGTAGTCAGAACAGGAAATTGGTACTCAGAAGTGGGGTTATAGTACAGTTTAAATACCTGCATTTATAGTTTATAAATTTAATATACTTGATTTTTTTTCAAGTACTTCAATTCAAATACTCCAAAATCCATTGGAATATTTTATTAACTCTTGAAAAGTTGGAACGAACAAACTTCCTGTGTGCCTTGCACACTGCTGGGTGGTGGAGATAGAGCCATAAAGAATGTGTCAATAGACACATCGGTCCCCTGCTGTCCCCAAGTTCACAACTGTACATCCACCCGTAGGGTGACTGTATTGCATTCTGTCAAAAGAAAGATTTTCCAGCTCCTCCTAACAGCCAAGGTAGCCCTGCTGGGGTCGTCCACGGCAGTGAATTGCTGTGGGCTCAGGGCTGGCTCCATGACGCAGACTAGACAATTAAAGAAAAGCAAAGTTCTACTGATCCTTGGAAATTGATAAGAACAAGCTTTTATGGTACGATCTATAGGAAAAGATAAAGACCCTTCAAGTTACTGGTTTAAGGTAAAATTTGGGATAACTAAATAGAAAATTAAAATAATATAAATACATGTATAATTAAACATACACACACAAAAAAAACATAATAAACTTGGGCATGTTAGTGAAATGGTTTGTAATAAGAAATAGTTTTTTCCCCTCAGTTTAAACATAATTAAACATATTTCAAGTCATTTTAAGATGACTATGTGACCACTGCCAGATTTGTATATAAGAATAAATAATAAAAGTCATTCTGGGGCATGACCTTCCAGGGCAGTAATCTGGGAAGCGGGTGTGGAAGACCAGTTATCAGGGTCTCCCTACATTCTCTGCTCACCACTGTATATACTGAACTCAGCCACCTAACCTTGCAAAACTCCCAGATAGAGTCCTTCTGGTGGAGGCCTATTACTATTTACTCCTATGGGATACTTACTTAAAGGTTTGAATTAAATGTGAAGTTCTTGGACAAGACTTTTTAGCTGTCATAATGGTTTTAATCTTACTCAGTGCAATTCATTAGTACCATCGACTTATTTATACCTCTTACCATTAATGATATGATCACTGTGGTGTGGTCTTGATTTTTTTCATTGGAAAAAAAGAGAAAAACATTTCCCTTTGTTTCAAACCTACTAACTCATAAATGACAATAAACTTTTTGGAACATTTCTCCTTGGAAACTGAAACTAGGGGTTCCCTATGTGATTATTTTAGATAAGGAGCATGGATTTCAAGCACAGATATTCTACTATTCACCACATTCACATTTTTTGTTAGATTTGGAGAAATATGTCAGCAATTTGACAACTATTTAAACTTTATTCAGCATTTGAATTTTTGAATAAAAGCTCACAGCCCTATGCAAGGGAAGGTAGGAAACGTTATGCGTCAGCGGTTAAAGATTGAACTGTGCATTAATCTAAAACTTCCCCTTGGAAGTTTTCACATCACTTTGTGAGTACGTCTCAGTCTCTAACCTGCCCTAGGAGGGATTTCACCAAAATTTTCAGCAAAGTCTTTTTCTTTACTTAGAAACCTCACAGTCAGGCAGTAACGGGAAAGGGAGTTAACACGTATTGAGCGCCTAAAATGAGTCAGATACAGGGGATTTGGGGACCCAACAAACACAAGGTCGGTGGAACATTTGAATGATCTGGGTCTAATATTGACCGTTACAGGAAATCCATGGCACATAAACACAGAAAGTAACCGGTCAAGGGATTGGTACATTCACAAAAAAGAAAACTTATCTTTATGAGAGTAGGAGGATGGAACAGTAGAATTCACTTTCTTTCTTTTTATTAATGTTGAATGAAACAGCCAAGAGCATGTTGAGGATTCTTCTCTGCTTCCTGCTGCTACCAACACCCGAGCATCACGGACATGTCAGAGCTCACGTCACTGGACAGCCACGTAGGTGACACATTGAAGATCATACTTTTTAGAAAACCGGAATGCAGAGTCCGGCCACACATCCATAGGAAACATTTGCATTTCCGTTTCCCACTTTGAAAGGTAAATGCAGAGACTTAGGTGTATCCTTTAACAGAAGCACTTCCCCATAGAGGACAGAGTTTAGAGAAAATTAAGTCATCTGGGACACTGGGGCGTTCAGATAGCCACTTCCAAACTAGACGGTGTTTGGAAATGTCAATATTTTTACCAACATCAATTCAAGCTTGTTGTTCTTTTCCTAGACCACACTAGCACTGAACTAGACAGACATCAGTCTTTTAGTTAAGTTCCCTTATATGAGGAAAATCGCTCCCAGTCCTGTGGATTGCTCCTCTCAGTCACTGCAATTTATCTTTCCTGATATCCCGATACCTATTTTCCTCTGCAAGACATTGCAAGGTCTTGCTATATGAGCTTAGGTTTCAGGGCCAAAAAGGAAGGTTTAATCTTGCAGTGTGCGTGCCGACTCTCCAAGGGAAAAGTTCCTCGCAGCGAGAAAGAATAAGACCCTTTAAAATCTCTCTCTACTTTTAGACAAGGGCAGATTAATCGAGTATAACGTCGAGTTGGAGGTAGAAATATTAAGCCTGAAACAGTCTTAGAGGTCCCTCACGACTGACCTAAATGTGTAATTTTTGTTTTCCCTGCTGAGTGTAGCCTTAAAACAACTCATTTCTGTGTGATGAATACGGCTGGCGTTGGCTTCTCTCTAGCCTCCTGCCACACCTGCACTTTTGGTCAGGTAGGGACGGACACCCATTCTCTACTTTCTGTTTGTTCTTCAGTACATTTTTATCACCATGATTTTGACCTCCTTTCAACATTGGTGCATTAACAACTGCTCCTTTGTATGTCTCAGCGGTAGTGCTAGTCTCTGACGAGTAGACAGGCAGAGTCCAAAGGAACAAGACTGCTTGTGCCTTGAGTCCTCAGCATGGATGTCAGGCTGGCAACCCCCAAATAAGAAGGTGCCTGTGTGGGCGGAGGCCATCGCACTGCTCTTGCGTCTACGCCCCACAACCCCACGCCCATTTTCAGCCTGTGAGCGGATGGTGGTCGTCTGCCGTTTATCCTGCTGCAAACGCAGAGGGAAAGCCCAGCTCGTGATGACAAGGTGGCATAGGTTCTTACGTACTTGTGCTGATGCTCAGAACAGCAGATTTTCGTGAGTGCATTTGATTCATTAAACAGCAGTCCCGAGCTTCACTGCGCGTGGGGTAACACAGGTAAATTAGAATAATGTTTGCCACCAAATCTTTCTCCACAGTGCCTGACATAAGCAGTGCTTGGCACCACGATTATCGATAAATTGAACATTGGGTTTGTCTGGACCTGGTACCTTTTCTTGACAATATTTAAAGAGGAACTTTAAGCTTAGTTATGTGTAGAAATAATAAAGTTCTGAAAAGACCTGAGCTCAGACTTTCCATAAACCATGACCAATTTACTATATATACATAGGTGTAAAAACTATGAAAACTTACAGGATGTTTCTATTCTCATCTTACTTAAGCAGTGCTATCCTGAGTTCTTAAGTGAGAAAAAACATAACTCTATCAATTGCCTCACTTTTTCATGAGAAAAAAAATGATGGCATCTTTCTGAATAAAGCACAAATTGTGCAAGCAATAAATAAGATTTAATTCTGGATACAGTTAAATCCAAACAAATAAGAATATTATTGATGTATACAGTAGATAAGAACTTGAAGTTTTGGAGAAGCTTTTAAGAGAGCTATGGGCATTCTCTTTGTCATCCTGTCCGTTTCAAATTTTCTTTTTGATGACAATAAGTATGTCAATTTGTAAAGGCATATTTTAGCAAATCAAAAGTATTATAAGTTTCTTGCCCAGAAAAGAATAGACTAACCCAAGAAATGGCTAGATCTTCTAAGATCCTGGAGTTAAAAACTTGACATATTGTTTTCTTTGTCCTAAACTCAATTATACTGTATCTTTGGTAGTGTCTGCGCCTTTACTGCAGGCACACATTTCAATTTTAAAAGTTATCTACAAGAAAACAAATTTACAAAATAGTTTTTCAACGTTTCAAGAGCACTAAAGATTTCCACTACCAGAAAACTGCCCAGATCTTTCCTTTTTCCAACAGAGCCTTCAGCAGCACCTCCCTGAACCCTGAAGAGCTCATGCTGTTGCTGCCACCAGTCTCTCCCGTCGGGTTGTCGTCCGGGGCAAAGCTTGTGCATGAGGTGACCGCAGGGCCTTTGAATCACAGCGTTTGCCTTCTTCACACATCTAGAGCCATTTCCAGCATTTCAGTGCATGAATGGCTTCTTGTCTGCTCAACGCTTCATACAATCAGCTTCTTCCTGTTTTTCTTGTTGCTTGGAATTTCAATCAAGCACTTGAAGATATCCTTGGGGATGTTCCATTTCCTTAGTAAATTGTCTTGAAAAGATGGCAGTTTAAAGTCTCAGCTTTGATGGAGTGAGCTATTTGTACACCATTGAAAACACTTCTTTGGGGACTTTGGCACAGTCCTTGTCCACAGCTCATGCAGACGCCCAAGGCAAAGGGTTGCTGTGACGTAGGAGGAGATTTCTGTGCTGAAGCAGCAAATCCAGGTCCAGGAGGGCAGACCACTAATCCTCACCTGGGTGTCGAGAGGCACCACTTCTCTGCAACTTGATATTCTGCCTGGCAAAAGAGCTTCTCCTGGTTCATAAGGTATTAATGTATTTGAACTTTTCAAATTATAAGAATTTGTCTTTGATGCCATTTGAGTTTCTTTATCAAATGAAAAGCAGGCGTTGGTCCACTAAACTCAGCAGTCTCTCCTCTCGGTTGTAACTTGGGGGGAAATGATATGTTGTTATTTGTTCCATGAGCTGCTCAAAGAATTTGCGTAGACGTCAGTTGTCAATGGAAAAATCCAAACTCTAAAATAATTTAAAGAGGTTTATTCTGAGCCGAACATGTGCGGCCACGGCCCAGGAGACAAGTTCTCAAGAGGTCTTGAGAAAATGCACCTGAGGCAGCCAGATTATGGTTTGGTTTTATACATTCCTGGGGACAGGAATTACAGGTAAAATCATACATCTATACATGGAAGATACACATTGGTTCGGCCCCAAAAGGCAGGACATCTTGAAATGGGTGCTTACAAGTCATAGGTGGGTTTTAGGGATTCTTTAATTGGCAATTGCTTGAAAGAGTTAAGCTTTGTCTAAAGACCTGGAGTTGGTGGAAAGGAATACTTGAATTAAGATAGGGGTCTGCTAGGATGCTTGGGTTAAGATAAGGGGGTCTTCTATCTCTCATGTGATGCTATACCAGAATCAGGTTGGGAAATAAACCACATTACATGAGGTTGATGAAACCCACTTAGTGAGATCTTATTGTTTGTAGGTGTGACTCACCAGACCGCTAAGAGAGGAATTTGGGCCAAAGAAAAAGGTCAGAGTTCTCCCTCACAGTGATAGCAGAGCTCATTTTATTACTTGACCGAACCACCATTTTATTTGTTCATACATTTATTTATTTCAGAAATATTTGCTGAGTGTCTAATAGATTCCAGATATTGGATATAATGGTGAAAATGAAAGTTTTGAGCCTCGTGGGGCATATATTCTGATGAGGGAAAAGAAAGTGAAGCTCAAAACTTACTATTAACCCAGGTGGTGCAAAGTGCAAAGAAGGAGAATTTAGTGGAGTAAAAAAAGACACAAAGTGGCAGAGGTGGGGTGTGGTTTGCTGTTTTGGTATCTTCATTTCCCTGCTGTGTTCTAAGCCACAATACATTTTAACTCTTCCAGAACATATGACTACACAGATAATTTTCTAGTTATGAGTGATTTGTTTTGTTTGGTTATAAGAGAGGTAGCTTTTTAGGATGCTTCCTGCAAAGACTGGCATGGGAAGAAGTTTAGGTTCTGATAATATAGTGTTAATTTCAGCCTGATTGTGTCCCTCAGGGAACTATGAACTATGCAGTAGGTTTGCGGGAGGCACAGATAGGAGATACTTTTACAGTTAACGTGGTTCATGTTTCTGTTGGCAGGAACTTGGCCCCAAGACAGGCACTGAGTCTCCTATACTCTTTCACAAAGTAGAAATAAAATAAAGTGAAAATATGCATAAATATCATTATACCGTCCTTGAGACTGACAGGTCTAACCTGAAGTAGTAGACGCTGCCATGACGACAGTGAACATGCTCACACGTGGGAAAGACGACTGTGACTTTGCAGTGGTCAGTGAGGCTGGGAAATGTGTGGTTCTCATTCTGGTGCCTTCCTCAGATTTGGCTTTTTCTGCTTCTCTGTCCCAGGCAGGAGTTGGTGGCAACCTTCCCTTACTGGAAGCCACAGACACGTCAGAGGGAAGTGCACACGTGGCTGTCCTGCTCCCTTGGTTTGTTCATTCATTGTCACACAGAGTTCACGTTGGGGGTTCCATAGTCTCTTTGATCCCATCCACAATAATCATGTCAAACATGTTTCTATCATTCTTGTTATGGGTTTATCTTTACTATTTCAAAACTCTCTAGAATTGCAAATGTCAAAGTTGTATTTCTCTTTACAAGTACATTGGCTGTAATAATGCCTTTTGTAACAATATTCTCCGCCTTTGTGCCACTGTAAGCACATACGATTATATACTGAAGGAAGACATACTATGACCCAGCACTGTTCTAAGTACAATGAAAGACAAGGAAACAGTTATGTGTACGACAGGACCCTGTTTTTATAAAACAGACAGTGGCACCAAAACATCTTTCCTCATGTAAGTGTACATGTGTGCATATTTTCATGTGTTATATGAGCATGGAAAAAAGTCAGGAACAACTAAATGCCCAGTGTTTAGTTATCAGATTATCAGATTGCCCCGTGGGCGGTGCCAGTCACACAATAGTATGGAGGACACTGTGGAAATAGTGTCCCTGGGGATTTCAAAGTTGGCATTGCATCCATGTTACAGGCCTTCCATATTTCGTTAAGGACAAAGTTAACTAAAATAACAAATCTCTCTCTCACTTTCTCCATCTCTCTCTTTCTCTCTCTGTCTTAAATCACCCCCAAAATAGAGATAATAGATTAACCATTTATCACATTCACAGATTCTCAGATTAAGGAATTTAGACTTGGCTGAGATGGATGACTTATCCTGTGCCTCGGTGACAAGGGCCTCAGCAGGACACTTTGAGCCTGGGGTCCAGAATCATCTGCAGTCTCATCTGCTGACACGGCTGGAGGCTCCTGGTGGCTTCTGGCTCTTGGCTGTAGCCTTAGCTTTTCTCTTCGTGCCTGATGCCTGGGTTCCAAAGGAAGAGAGAGAGAGAGAGTGCATGAGAGAGCACTACATAAAAACCACATTGCCTAACGATGTAACCTCGGCAGTCAAGTGACATCACTTCTGCCACATTCTTTTAATTGAAGCAGTCACAAATACTTGCCCAAGTTTAAGGAGAGAGTGACACAGAAGGCACATTGTATGGGGATCAGCAAGGTTCTGGAAGAGCGTGTAGGTCCAGACGTATCGCTGTGGTCATTTGGAGAAAAATACCATCTGCTACAAACAAATGCACCAAGGTGCTGTTACCCTGATACCTCAGAAGGGGATGAAGAAGAGAAGTAGCTTTTCCTTTATACATGTTCATGTTATCTCATGTGCACAACAAATGTGCCTTACCTCTTCGATTTAAAAATGTCCAAAGAAGCATTTTGAGAATAAAAAAGACACCTAGAAACACTAAGAACTATAAAATGCATAGAAACTTGGGCTCAATGTTAATAAAACAGGAGGCAGAAGAGTAAGACACCCTGGCTGGAAAGAATGCAAAGATCACAGAGGAACGGGATGAAAGAGAAGAGATTGAAAAGAGACTAAAATGCAAAGATGGCATTAAAATTCCTTAATAGATGTAGCGAAGAACAAAGTTTATATTGCAGGACATTGAGGAAATGTTGCATACTTTAGATTGTGAAGTATTGAAAACAGTCACAGAGTAGAGTTTTTGGGGCTGGAAGACAGAAAATGGAGATCCCAGGAGGAAGAACAGATTTCTCCATGGAAGAAATCCAAATAGAGTTAAAAAGATAGCTATACATAATAGTTTCTTCATTTGAAGACAGATCTAACCTGCAGATGAAAAGCCCTTATCAAATACCCTGAGAAAAAGGGAGAATTTTGAAAATTCCACCATACATGGATATGTTGTTGTTGTGTTAATAGTGGTAGTTTGTTTATTTTGACATGCTATGTGTAATTTCAAGGATAAAGAAATAATTTCAGAAGTATATGTTTAGTTAAGATTATAGACCAGACAGAAAATTTGTTATGAAATGGGTAGGAGAGACATCAAATAAGTAAATCGTTTAATTCATGAGAAACTAAGATGTTCATCTGATATTGTAGAGTCAGAGAGATGAGAAAAAAAGCAAGAGTGTGAAATGACTTGTGTTATTTAAACCATAAAAACACAAGTATCCAAATAGTCTAAAGACTAATTAATAATAAAAGTAATAGTAATATAGTGCTTTCTTTGAATTAAGCACTATTCCAAGAACTTTAACTCATTTAATCCTCAATTGTAGTTAAGAGGATGTGAGGAGAATTTTTTGTCAGCCGCTTGGGAACATGTGACACTTCTCACTCTTTCATAGTCTCACCAAACACAGAGGTCCACTCCACCTTAGGAAACTAGAAAAAGAACAGCAAATTAAAGACAAAACAATCGAAAGAAAAGAAAAAAATAAACGTGAGAGCTGAATTCAATTAGATTGAAAACAGAAAAGCAAAAGACAATCAGTGAAACGGAAACCTGGGTCTTTGATAACCGTCTAGCTGGGCAGTCAGAGAAAAAAGAGAAACTCCACAAATGACCAATATCAGGAATACAAGAGGGAAAGTCATTACAGACTGTAAAGACATCAGAATGATAACAAATGTATTTCAGACAATGTTATGCTTATGACTTTAGCAACTTAGATCAAATTATTTGAGAGACGTAAACTACCAAACTCCTTCAAGATGAATGGATCAATTGTAGTCATGTACCCAGTAAAGAAATTCAGTTTGAAATTTAAAAACCTTCAGAGAGAGAACTCCAGGTTCAGATGGCTTCGTTGGGAAGTTCTACAGTTTGTCCATGGCTCCCAACCTCCCTTGGTCCGGGGAGGGTCCACAGGAGGCTTGCAGAAAGTGAAAAGTGACTGGTGCAGACGGTGGTTGCTGCAACAGCAGCCACCGTAAAAAGGTTCAGAGAGGGTATGTGAGTGGAACCTGATAACGTCCAGTGTGCTCCTTAGCCCGAGATTTATGGCTCTCTTGGCCCACAATTTATGACTGTCTTTTAATTTAATTAAGTAATCAATTGATTTAATGAAGTAATGATCCTGATGCCCCACTCACCAACCAGAACATTACCAATAATATGTAGCTACTGACACGTTCCTGATCTACCCCACCCCTCTGCTAATAGGTGGGATATAGGTGCTCCGCTAATGCAGGTGTGACACTAGCCACACAGCATCCGTGGACATTAGGAAATGCCCTCAGATGGCCCATGTGTCCCTAAATGATAATTCCAGTGTAGCTCAAAAAGTCCTTTGATCATATTCAATATTCCTTCCTGATTAAAGCAAGTAAATGAAAACCACTTAGGAAACCTGGAGTAGAAAGTTCCTTAATATTATAAATGACCTCTATTTGTGCAAAGAAGCAATATGTTACTTAAGAATTCAATTAGAGTTATTTCTATTAAAGTAAAAAAAATGATATTGACTCTCTTCTTTGCCATTTATAATTTTTAAAAATTTTTTAGATAATCATATAAAATATGAACAAACATGAGGTATGACTTTCTATAAAGATAAAAAGTACATGTAAGTATGTACAGGCTCTGAGATTCCAATTGAAAAACTACAGAAAAATGACTAAACATAATTTAAAATAATGTAAAATTCAATCAGATTATCCACTGTGCACAAAACTAAGAGCACCCATTAATCCTGGATATCACTGTTTATACAACTATAATGGTGACCAACATCCCATTCTCAATAGCCATAAAAGTAGAAAATATCTGTACATATATTTAAACAAAAAATGTGTAGGATCTGCATGAAGAAAATGTCAAGTCTTATCTGAAGCCTGAGTATGTTTTAAATAAATAGGCATGACATGGTTTTAAACATTTAAAATATTCCTTAAAATGTTATATAGATTAAACATAGATTAAAAAGTTTAATTTTTAAAATTTAAGTATTACAATCAAAATCCTTTGTTACTGATGCCTATTCAACTGTGATTATACAAAGGAAGTATAAGATCAATGGACAGAAAACATTCAAAACTAATGACCAAGAGCTCCTGGCTCTGGAGTAGTTATCAGAGTATGTTACTGACAAAAAAAATGACAGTGGATGAAACAGAAGAAATTAGTGAAATGGAAGAAATTAGAAAACAAAAATTACAATGTTTTCTCACCAATTTAACAATTTTAAAAACATGATTTTATGTTTATTTATTATTTTATAAGAAATTAGAATTGGAAAAACTGGTTAACTACTTAGAAAAAATAAATTTAGGTGGTTTACTTTTCATAGTATTCCAAAATAAATTTCAGTTAGAATATATATTTAATGAAATTATTAATGAAACACAAAGGCCAGATGGATAAATGAATATGTCAGATCCCAAGGGCAAGAGAAAATTGCTAATCCTAAAAGCAAGAGAGAGAGAGAGAAAAAAAAAAATAAAAACCCTTGAGAATATTGTGATAAATTTGTCTATGGAATTTTTAAATTTCAGAACCTCAAAAAGACAGCATAATCAAAAAAGAAAGTATCAATACTTGCAGAAAAGGCAAATCAGAAAAATAAGTATTTATATAAAAATTTTATGCAAAGTACAAAATAGAATACAAAGAACCTATTGTTGAAGACCCCAGTCAATACTGACCACAGGGCCTGAGCCCACTCTGCCCCGCCATGCACACTTGTGTTTGGGATTATTGATTCCAAGAGAATCCGGGTGATGTGTGAACTTTCCCTGATCGTGGCCCTTCTGCTTAGAAATTGTTTGTTCACTTTTTATGGTCCTATAGTAAGACAGAAAAAAAAAAAAATCTCGAGTCAGGAAGGTTTAGGAACAGTCACGATGAGCTTGCCTCATTTAGTATGAGAAAAGCAATATTGAGAATTCAGAGATTGAGATGAGAGAGACAGAGAGAGAGAGAGACTCAGGCAAGTATTCCAAAATTGTAATTATACTTTAGACATGCTCGGTAACAGAATTATTGATTATTCTGATTATATTTTTAACACTTTTAAATATATTTTCTCATTGAAGAAAATTAGAATGAGCAGACATTGCTGTTACCATGAGGACAAGAATCAGTTAGTGATCCATCCAAATGCACACAGTCCCGGCCAACCTGCGGTTACTTATGATCCCTTTGCAGAAAACAGTGTTTAACTGTTTAACTGCTGAGCGGCAGGACCTTGAAGTCTATCAGTCAGCGTCAAGAAGTCCATGGAATTTTCAAAGATTTTAGAAAAATATTATTTGTATAGTGATGAAAACAGAGGGGCCATGCTAAATCTAGAACTATATTTTATAACCCAATATATTTTATTTGCTTTTGGCTTCTAGATTATATGTCTTAAGAGGATAGATTTTCCCCAAAATTCTTATGAAGTGTATTTTTACTTTTAGTATAAATTATAATGTGCTTATGTATATTTCCACATAAATATTAAAATTTCACTGAGAGGAGTGTAGTGAAGGGGAAAAGACCACTCAACTGAGAACCAAAACCATCACTTTCTCCAGTTCCATCGCTAACCAGCTGCATAATCTGACTGGATACCACATTTAACTCCTCTGAGCTTCAGTTTTCTCAAATACAAAATTTACAAACAAGGTTTAGGATTTTCCAGCTTATATTTTAGGACAAGGGACACACAGGCTTTGTTTAAGCTAGAATATTTCCCCCCAGCAATTATATGGGACATCTGAGTCAAGAAAAACATCTTTTGTCCCTTCATTTTAAACTTCACATTGTGTTGGGCTTGTTTTCCTTCTGTACTGTCAGGGAATAGAAATGAAAGTCTACAGTTAAAATGTAACTTGAAAGAATTTATGTGGTTCACTGAGTAATAATTGCAACATTTTCCATGGCCTATTAAAGAGCAATTTCTATGGTTTTATTAGGTGTTTCAGAACATTCTGGAGGGTTTTCTTAGTGTCCCTTTTCTCTTTTAATCCTCCTTTCAGTGGCATCATATTCCTATATTTCAATGGAGAAAGTGAAACTATCATAAAATGAACATTTCCAATGCAGTTCTTTTATTGCTGATTTTACCCATTGTGAATGAAGAGCAACTAATCCTACAATATTCTTTTGATTTACTATTTATTTGAAACACATTGATTTACATTTACTTTTCTTGATGCATAGAGGAAAAAAAAAATACCGGTTTGCTTCTCACTACTCAGGGGTTTAATTAAAATGTATTTTCCAAAATGTATCTGACAATAATATATACATAAACACAGAGAACATTTCATTCTCTTTTCTTGCCTGTTTTACCGTGGTAAATCTAACTTGGCTTTTGGCCAAAGACTTTAAAAACCAGGAAGGCTTTTAGAGAATCATTTGCCTTTGTGAACTGACGCATTTCACAGTCACCAGTGCGGCAGGAAAGGAGCTGGGAGTGAAGCTGGGGACGTGTGTCCAGAGCCGGCCAGGGGGTGGCAGTGCAAGACAACACTTAGCCTTCCACGCCGGGCAGCTGCCCAGGTGAATCACATCTTCCTTAACAACTGCAACCCATAAAATCAGCTTTTCCTCTTAATTACTGCTAAGTGAATACCTTCAGGTACAGCAGTCAGATGGCGAAGCTGATTATTGAGCAAGCAACTAACACTTGCAGAGCGCCAGTTCCCAGGTGCTCGTCTGAATATTTTCACACGCACAGGGTGCCTCACCTATCACGGCATCACGGCAATACTGGGGCACACATTCCTATAATTTTGAAGATGAGGATGCTGAAACTCAAAAAGTTTGAGCAGCTTCCTCGTGAATGGGCTGCCGTAATTCTCAGAGCATGTCTTGATCTGGGGCCGGACAGGTGAAAACATACACAGGCTAATTCCAGTTCACCTCAGTGCCTGCGCTGTCAGACGAGAATGTGATACCTTGGGCACCACCATAATGTCACAAGACAATAAGGACCCAGAATACAGGAGAAGCTGGCATTTACAACCAGGAACATTCCGGATACTGCAACACTGTCGCTGTTCTGAGTGGAATGAGCTGGGCTGGAAAGAAGGTGAGGCCAGGTGAGAAGTCGCAATCCTGCAGGAGAGGACCCTCCGCAGCTGAGAAACGGGATGCACAGTTTCTTTCCAAGCTGGGAACATAGGTAAAAATATGAAGTTTATTTGTTTTGATAGATTCACATGACTGAAAAAATACCCTCTACCGAAGGAAAAAAGCCATTTCTGTTTTTTCTGCATATTTTTCAAGTAGAAATGCTTTGTAACCACATGTCCACTTTGCAAAACGCTGCTCTGGAGTGCAGACAGGCTTCTTTGGGATATTGGCATCACTGTGATATTACTAGCATCTTTCTGTTAATACAGCGAACAACACTCACACATAAACTCGGTTATAAGTACATCAGCACAATACCAAGACTTGCCCATCTAAAATACACAGGCTCCCTAAATCCAAACTCTTTCTTTGTGTCATGTCAGACCTGTCAGCATGTTGTCACCTGTGTGTATGGGAACATTCCTCTGTGGTGGGCATCACTTGGCCAGTAGAAAAGAAAGAACATGGTCAAGTCAAAAGTACTGATTCAGCAGCCTCCTGTAGACTTGCATGCTGAAAGAAATAAAAATAAATGTTTAAATATGGAAAACTGGAATGGATATTAAGCTCATTGATGGGATGATCTTAATAGGACTTTGAAAAATAAGCTTTATTATATTTAACATAAAATTGACTGCACCTATTTAAAGTGTTCAGTTTGATAAATTTTGACAGAAGTTCTCACCATGAAACTATCCAAAAATTAAGATCATGAACAGGTTGCCCACCCCCAAAAGGGTCATTGTGATCCGCCCAGCCACCATCTCTCTTGGTCAGACAATGGCTTTTCTCTAGAGATGCATTTGCATTTTATAGAAACTTATATCACAGGAATTATACGATACGCGTTCTTCTCCCTGACTCTCTTCACTCGGAATAACTCTGACAGCCGTCCATGTTGTAGCATGTATCAATAGTTCACTCTGCTTTATTGCTAAGTGGTAGTCCCTGGTATGTGTATGCCCCAGTTGGGTTATCCATCCACCGCTTGAGCACTTGAGCTATTTCTAGACATTGGCTGGTTCTAATAAAGTTGTTATAAACATTAATGTGTGAGCACGTGTGTGTGAGCACGTGTGTGTGTGTGTGTGTGTGTGTGCACAGACACTTGCTTTCATGTCTGTGGGGTAAATTTCTAGGAATGGATGGCTAGATCACATCAAGATAGAGAAGACATGTTGAAATTTTGAAGAAACACACACTATTTTCTAAAGTTATTGTAACATTGCACATTCCTATCAGCAGTATACTCATGTTTGCATTCCTCCACATCTCTGCTAACACTTTGCAAGGTTATTCATTTGTGTGTTTATTTGCATTTTAGTTCTTCTAATAGACATGTAGCATTATTTCACTGTGGTTTTAATTTGCATTTCCCTAATGACAAACGATGCTGAGCACCTTTTAATGTGATCATTTGCAATCTGTATTCTTCCTTTGGCGATGTGTTTATTGAAATCATTTGCTCATTTTTAAATTGGGTGCTTGTTTTCTTGAGTTTTGGGGTTTTTTTACATTCTTGGTAAAAGTTATTTATTAGACACATGACTTACAAATATTTTACTCAATCTGTAGTTGTTTTTTCATTCTCTTAAAAACTGTATTGATAAACAGAAGTTTTTAATCTTGATGAAGTTTAATGTTCCATATTTTTATGTTATGAGCTGGGATTTTGGTGTCATATCTAAAACATTCTTTCATCTAAGCCAAGGTGACAGGTCTCCTATGTTTTCTTCTAGAGATTTTATATTTTTATATTTAGTTCTAGGGTTCATTTTGAGTTAAATTTCATATATGATGTAAGATGTAATTCAAAGTTAATTTTATTTTACAAGTGAATATGAAATTATTCCAACAGCATTTGTTGAAAAAACTATTGTGTCATTACCAAATCGCCTTCATCATTTTTTTCAAAAATCATTTCTCCATGTATGTGTGGATGTGTTCCTTTATTTTGTCCCCTTGATCTATCAGCCAATCTTCATGCCATGAGAACTTGATTAATGTGCTTTATAATCAGTCTGGAAGGAAGCCAGGGCATATAATATCTCTAATTTG